>CM067313.1:36921499-36993061 GCA_034231615.1 Meghimatium bilineatum
AAATAATATATGAGAACTAATGGCACACATTGGGTCAGGAAATCGATTATATTTCTTGGTAAAGTATAGGGAGGGAATCGCAGGAAATAAACTCTGACATATCAGACAGAATAGGCTGATTTCTGACAAAGAACTAAATAGCACAGATTAGTAGATTCCGGATGTAACGCCTACCAGAAAGTGATACTGTCAGGGATAGTAAACCATTTATTATTGTGTAAACGGTTTACGCGTATAAGGAAAAGCTGTGTTCATATAGAGGTAAGCAGTAGTAATATACACGATAAGTAGTATCACTATAAAAATAAGAAGTTTTAATGTATGAACAGCTGTTACGTGATTAAGCTATTGTAGAACACGTATTCTCAACTTTATTTCTCGCGTGGCGCCTGTCACACTGCGGGAGGGGGCGGCAAGTATTCATAAAAGCCCTCGTGGGACCTAACAGAGTTGTCTGATCCCATAGATAATAATAGTAATATAATAATAATCAGAACCACCGACAGGAAAATTCTGCAATAATTATGATGCAGAAATTCAGGCAATTAGGGTAGCAACTGAAAAACTGCTGAACTCCAACTCTGGCCTACAGCCTGTGGTATTACTGACAGATGCAAGGTCAGTGCTTCAAGCTCTCCAGTCTGGAAAACTAACAGACTTGTAAAAACTACTTAATGAACTGTCTTACCAGTATATAGTAACCATGCAGTGGATATCCTTTCACTGTGAAATACCAGGAAATGAAAAAGCAGACCAACTGGCTAAGAAAGGTGCTGCCGAAGGCCAACAAGATGTACCAAACACCTACCATCAGAAAAAACAGATGATCAAGTCAATAGGAAAGCCACAAACACCAACACAAGATGACTATCACATTATGAATAGATCAGAGCAAGTTGTAATTCTACGCCTCAGAATAGGACACAACCCACTCCGCAGTCACGTACAAAAATTCAAGATTGGCAACACGGCCATGTGCCAATGTGGGCCAGGCAGCACAGCATACCAAGCATATACTTCAAGATTATTCTGAGTATGAAACACTGAGACAAAACATATTGGTCAGAGGAAACAACACTGAAATCAAAGCTCTATGAGCCACTGTATGAACTACAAAAGACAGTGAGTTTTATTAAGGAGACAATCACAGATACAGTTCATGTTTCAAATGAAACGATAGAAGAAGATAAAGAAATAATCAGAACCCTAACCTGCCAGGGTCGTAGCATGCTCGTCATATCTGGCAGACAGACATTGATGACATCAGCACAGAAAGCCATTAAATAAACACATGTCCTCGGCCATTCGGTGTATACACAAATCATACCATTTCTTGATGTTGCCAATTCAGGAGTTTCTTTCCCCTCCTTATTGTTGTTCCACCCTCGACCGTTCCTTGCAAAATAGTTGTAGAATGTGAGTCGTGTATCGTTACATGCTAAAACCAAATACGTTTATGCCAAATACGTTTATGCCAAATACGTTTATGCCAAATACGTTTTCATAGACAGCATCAAATAATTACCTATCTGTTCCCACTACCCCGACGTGCACCCTTGACCCCATCCCATAATAACGAATGTTTTTTTCGTCTCTCCCCCACAACTTTCATTTTCTCCTTCTTCTTGACCTCCATAGAAAGTGTTAACGATAAGACCGGCGAATTAATACAAATTAGTGCATTCAAACTGTGTAATGGCAGTGAATTAGCGGACGAGGAAAAATAATGTGCCGGCATCCTTATATATTCTTCTTTTTTTCTGCATTCTTTTTCAATCTCCCGCAGTTAGCTGGATATAGTCTGGAGCCCATTGTTTTATAGTTTACAGCTTATATGTGATATCTGCGACATTTGGACGGACACATTCCACTTCAGCATGACTTCTAGATAACTGACCCTATATAGGATGAGACAGCCACCTCACCCTAAAACCTTCTTAGTCGCCTCTTACAAAATGGTAAGATGATAAAAAAAAGTGTCGTTACTCTTTGCTCCCTTTCGGGCCCCTACCAAAAACGGGCGATCCGTTGATATCACTGTAACAATCTATCTCTCGGAGAATACAAATGTCAGCTTTACTTTGAGCAAATACCGGGCAATCTAAGAAAACATTATAGAATCGGAAGGTGAGTGGAATAGATTGCAGGTGCAAAACGAATGACTTGTGATGTTAAAAAAGTTATTCCATGCACGTTGCTATAAAATTAAATATTCAAATGGGGATCATATGGCAAAAGACAGGGAAGAAGATCAAGAGAAACTCTTGGCAGAACCAACAATCAAAGTGGGTATCGTTTTGGGGTCTCAGAAATATGTACTCAGTACACACACATCAACACATCAACAATGCATAAATCAAACTGGATGACACAGCTTTCTGCTTCATACACACTCTGTATTCAGAGACTAAGGAATAGAGATCATGAAATGTTAAAGTAGAAGTATTGCTGTCAAATATAAGAAAAGTGAATAAGTAACCCATTAGAAATCATCATCAGGTGTCATGCCGGCTAGCGTAGTCGGTCATGGCTCTCCACAGCTCCCTGTCCACAGTATTAAGTATCAAGGTCGTTGTTGTTTCCTTGCAGCTCCAGGCTGTCAAACTGTCTAATATTTTCTCACGTTGTCGCCCTATGATGCCTTCAATTTTGCCTGTTGTGACTATGTCCTCTAAACCTGCCTGTCTCATGAAGTGACCAAAAAAAAGAAGATTGCCTTTTTCTTATAATGTTAATTAAGGTCCGTTTCGCATTTGACTCTTTCAACACATGTACATTAGTTTTTCTGGCAGTCCATGGTATTCTCAGCATTCTTCTGTAGAACCACATCTCTATTGCCTCTGATTTCCCACTTTCCAGTTTGTTTATTGTCCAAGACTCGCATCCATATGTTAGTATAGGGGTTATATAGCACTGCAGAACTATTTTTCTCACCTCTAATGACAAGATCATATTACACAGTATATTTCTCATTTTTTTCTGTGGTGATACATGTGGAAAAAAAGATCGAAGTTAATTACAAGTATATATATATATATATATATATATATATATATGACCCGATATTGCACAGAAAAAAATAAATGTGAAATGGCAACCAAGCAATGTTAACACACTCAGGAAAAATTGAAGGAAAAAAAACAACAAAAAACTAGACCAGCTGAATTAGATTTTAAAATGTTTCCTCCTCTTTTAGAATCATGCAATCAAGCATCGTTACAAATGTCTCTTTACAGAAAAACAATTTATAAGAAACTCATGTCAAAGACTTGAAATCTGCCAGTCTGGTATTATACTTGTAATTATATATATATATATATACTTGTAATTAACTTCGATCTTTTTTTCGATATATATATATATATATATATAAAGAGAGCGAGAGAGAGAGACAGCAGAACAGACAGCAAATGTGACGAAAATGTGGCTGAAGAATAAGAAAAACACCAGTGCCAAGCGGAGACAGCACATACAAAAGTAAAATATCTAGGAGAGGACACACCCAGAAAGACGTACGATAACGTAACTAGACAGGCCCTGGACTGGAACTCTCAGGGAAAGAGGAGGTTTAGAAGACTAGAAGAACTTGAAGGAAGAGACTAAATCAAATTTGGACCTCGTGTGCATATTTGAAGAAGTAGGTGCAGTGCATAAATGGAACTCTATTATTCTGTATTGTTAAAGGTTCTGATATATGGATTACCAGAACTACGAACAAAAACTTGTACACTCTGTATGGTGAAATGCTCTGATATAATCTAACTGCACTAGTGTCCACGGTTAGAAGAGCCTACCTCCCTATAAGAGGTAATGTTTATCTTACCAAATGTACAAATCGCTATCTTAATTTGTTTTTAAAACTCCTGCAGAGCAGCAGGATGTAGTCCGAACGGAATGGGGCTGTGTAAGTTTCCATCTTACCTGCGACAGTTGAGATTTTGGACAGGCACATTCAATTTCAGCATGACTTCTGGATCACTGATACTATATGAAACGAGACATTCAACTCACCCGAAAACCAATTTAGTCACCTCGAACGACACTGTTAGAAGTTAAACAGTGTTGCTATTCTCCCTACCTCTCTTTTCGGGCCCCGGTAACGCACACGTAGATGTACAAATGACAGTAAGCATTCTTGTAGGTAATATAATTTCTGGACCCAGCCTGCTTAATCACTTTCACTTCTAGATGTTACTGTGTCTGTGAGACCAAAAATAGCACAAATATTTTGCGGTGATTACTACCGATCTTTCGCTACACTACTTCCCTTCTTATCAATATAAAAACTGCTTTCACGCTGGGAGAACAGCAAGACGAACTAGTTTGGACATCATCATCTTTGTTGGACCCGGAGCTGTTAGCAGATGGTAGCCGGTGCGAGAACTGAAGTGTAAAGCAGTGCTTATTGATTAGTCTTCTTAGAAGGTTTCTTTCTACACGTTTACTTTGCACTGAGAGAAGTCAACTCTTGATTTGTTTCTACACGTTTACTTTACATTTAGAGAAGTCAACTCTCTATTTGTTTCTAAACGTTTACTTTACACTGAGAGAAGTCAACTCTTGATTTGTTTCTATACGTTTACTTTACACTGAGAGAAGTCAAATCTTGATTTGTTTCTATACGTTTACTTTACACTGAGAGAAGTCAACTCTTGATTTGTTTCTACACGTTTACTTTACACTGAGAGAAGTCAACTCTCTATTTGTTTCTAAACGTTTACTTTACACTGAGAGAAGTCAACTCTTGATTTGTTTCTATACGTTTACTTTACACTGAGAGAAGTCAACTCTTGATTTGTTTCTACACGTTTACTTTACACTGAGAGAAGTCAACTCTTGATTTGTTTCCACACGTTAACTTTACACTGAGAGAAGTCAACTCTTGATTTGTTTCTACACGTTTACTTTACACTGAGAGAAGCCAACTCTCGATTTGTTTCTACACGTTTACTTTACACTGAGAGAAGTCAGCTCTCTATTTGTTTCTATACGTGTACTTCATACTGAGAGAATTCAACTCTCTGTATATATCTGATAGACATAACATGGAACTGATGATTGAGTAAAGCATCTTTAATTTGTCACACTCTTCTAAACACTAGGGAGCAGATATAGTTGGGGGATGGAATATAAATAAAACAAATTCATTCTCACGAACTGCAATAATTTGGCAGAGATCTTAGCAATGAGCATACCAAAAATATCGCAGATGAAAAATTTATGGCAAGGGAGAAACAGAAAAACAGTTACAACTATTAAGAAGCTGTATCTTTCCAGTTGCAACATATGGTTGTGAGAAGTGGGCAATGACATTTGCAATGGAAAAAAAAATATCGTCATTCGAAATAAAATATTATAGAAAGGTTTTAACAATAACGTGGACAGAAGACGAAGCAACGCGGATGCCGGCAGAAACCCGAACACAGAAGAAGACTTCTATGTCGAAACTATAAGAAAAAAACAGCAAACTAACATATTTCGGACATATAAAGAGATATTGCTTTATAATAATTAATCATGGAGGTAACACTTCCAGGGAAGAGAGCAAGAGCCAGACAAAGACTAGGATGGACACATGGCACTGAAAATTTTCTGAATATGACACTAGAATAAGCACAACAGCTTGCACAGAACGGAGAGGCTTACATAGTAGCAGTGAGGACAACGTTCTGTATGTAAAGGTTACGTCAAATAGATACTTTTTTACAGTGAAGTAGTGATGGACATTCAGAGAAAGAGATAGATAGAAAAAGAAAGTGTAATGTAAGATACACTGTTATAAACCAGCATCTGAACGGTTTCCTATACGTGTTCAGCTGCTTAGTTCGTGAATGATCAGAACCGTAGTCTACCACACTTAGTAGTGATGCGCCATTTCTCAACATTCCCAGATCAAGAGCATTTGGTGTCCTACTTCCATGCGACTGGGAAAACAACGAGAGTAATTTCCCTACCTTATTCTTCTTCAGCATTCAGTCTCATACTCCAGCTGGATCTCTCATGTAGCAAGACAATAGTTCTACTAGAGTTCCAGAAGGATGTAGTTCAGAGAATGAAAATGCGAGGTGTCGCAGTTTTATTTACGCATATGGCCCAACATATCCGTCTTCTCTGGTTAATTTTCATATAAAATCACGAATAAGAAACTGTCCATAAATTTAGTTAACAATAACGCGGAGAGGGTCAGAAAGTTCTGAGTATGACGGTGTTGTCAAAAGTTGACGTTTACGATATTGTTTTCACCAACCAACTAAATTGTTTAAAATATACATTATATATATATATATATATATATATATATATATATATATATATATATATATATATATATATATATATATTTATATATATATATAATGGGGGGAAAGAAGAGGAGAATGTTTTACAAGCTCAGTAAACAGAAAGCTGCGAGGTTCATAAGTTGGACTATTAACACGTGATGAGGCCACATTTGTCTAACATGTACCTATATATTTATTATCGGACCCTAGTCTTATATAATAAAACCTAGGGTCCGGTAAAAAAAAATAATATATAAGACCAAGTGTTATATATATATATATATAAATGTTTTAACCGGGCGGCGGTCTGATACAAGTTGAGAAACACTGTTGTAGGACACTGCAATCATAAATATTCATTATTGATGGAGTGTCAAGTATCTACAATTTCAAGTAACAATAAGCTACTGCACACGACGGTGTCTTACAGAGACACAACGAGGAAGCAAAGAGAGGATTTGTTGCGATTTGCCATGCATGTTGTAGAAGACAACAAACGAGGATTAGGCATGATGTTGATCAAATAGTGAAGGACAAAGTGACACAAAAAGCTCAATGCATCCGATCGAAAGACGCAGATATCGCAGCCACGATGTAAACTACGAAAGAAAATATGTTCTCTAGACTATTTCAAAGTATTCGGTAAGACTTGAGAATGACAGCAGAGAACATTGAATAAGAAGAAAATACTGCAGAGTATATGTAAGAAAATATAATAAATTAACAATAGCACGTGAGAAAGCGGAAAAAACTATGAAAATGTGTTGAAATAGATTACACATACAGGTGGTGGAGATAGTTAATATAATGTTTTTTGTAAACAATAACACATGACCCGATATTGCACAGAAAAAAATAAATGTGAAATGGCAACCAAGCAATGTTAACACACTCAGGAAAAATTGAAGGAAAAAAACAACAAAAAACTAGACCAGCTGAATTAGATTTTAACATTTTTCCTCCTCTTTTAGAATCATGCAATCAAGCATCGTTACAAATGTCTCTTTACAGAAAAACAATTTATAAGAAACTCATGTCAAAGACTTGAAATCTGCCAGTCTGGTATTATTAGCAGATTTCTTAATGCAGCTGTGGGCAACATTTTTTTTTAGATCGGTAGACCAAATTGACAATTTTTAGTGTTAGATTGGGCCAACGGGCTATTGTTTTTTGTTTTTGTTAGTCATTTAGAGTTTCAAGTAGTATTTTCTAAGCAATGGCGCTAGGGCACATAGTAATTTTAAATCAATCTGTGGGCAAGTCAAAATGGTTCGGCGGGCCATATTTTGCATACCCCTATCTGAAAACAATAAGAGATTGCTATAGTCTGTTTCAAAGTGCGTAATGTCGAGTTTTGTGTAATATTTCCATAACCATGCTATCAGTGACACCATTTTCTGTAAGCGATCTTACATTTCCATCTCCAAAAATGTGATGATAATTTAAAATTCTGCACTTATTGGACTTCCTGGACCCTTGTCTTGCTGCAAGAGAGATCTAGTGGGAGTTTGAGATCGAGCAATAAAATACACTATGTTTTACTGAAAACAAACCCACAACGAATTGTAATTCCAGTATAGTCATTTTTATAACGGTGGATAGGTGATGTATAGTCATATTTATAAATGTGGATAGGTGATGTATAGTCATATTTATAAATGTGGATAGGTGGCTCCCATTTGTAATGTGCTAGTGTGACATCTTTAGCAGATCGTGTTATTTGCTGTTCGACAAATAGATAGAACTATGAAATATTGTCCAAGTCGAAATAGACACACGAACTGCATTTCTAATGTACGACAAGCTAATGTACTGCTATTGCTAATGTCCGACAAGTAAGAAAATCCAACGAATATAAGACCTGCTGACTCATTGTAAGTCATTCTTCTAAAGTGACGCTTTGATTTTCCCCCGTGAATTTCTGTGGCCAGTTTGTGTCGACAGTCAGTCTAAATCATCGGAAAAGTATAATGCGTCAATTTAGAAGGATTATTCTCAATCAGCAGACACATCTAACAATTGTCGATGGTTACGGATACGCACCAAATACAGTGTAGATCAGCAGGCACAAATGTTGCCAGAAGACACACATACAATCACCTACGACCACACATTCACATTGTATAAATAAACTAGCAAGACGTCATTTAAAAATATAAATTATAATACACATCGGTGGTAGAGTGGTTATTTCCGCTGACTCACAAACATAACTCTGTCAAACTTGCTCGCGGTTCAAAAAAACCGACCGTAACAGCGTATTAGTGGAACGATGCGATGTAACAGCAGTGCCTAAATATTCAACAATACTAGAAAAGAAATGTCATATTACGTTTCAATTATTTCCACTAGTGACACATCACATAATTATATTATTACATTATTATTGGATATTATAACATATCACATTATTCTCGCCTGTAAGAATGAAATAACTGGTGGAACCTTAAAACATATAATGAATATGGATTAGACTTTGAGATCCAATAAGAATACCAATTGACGACCTTCTGTTGCACAGACATAATCATTGTGAATACATGTTGCTTAAGTGACCCAGATAGCGAAACAATTATGATTATATATATATATATCCATAAATGAAACTTTTGTGTTACCCGGACAAAAAAGGGAAGAAATGAACAAGAACACGATGAGGGGTCATGTAGAAAAACATATAGGTAGAAGGGCGTGACTTGGAAAGAACTAAAAGAAATAAGCTACATACATGCAAATAAAGAAGAGCTTTAATTCATTCATTAATTTTCCTTTTGCGCTGAAGTTAGGGCAGAGGTCAGATCTCTCCAATTCTGTCTGTTCAATGCTATTCTGTGCAGTTCTTGAATTGTATGAATATTGGTTGTTTTACTTTCTCAAAGTATTGTTCGTCTGAGTGTTTCTTTTGGTCAACCTCTTGCTCTTTTGCCTGTAGGTATCCATTCAAGAGATTGGTGGTGTATTCTGTTGGTGTCTGCGCGTAGGACATGCCCGATTTAGGACCAACGGCGTTTTGTGATAACATCTGTGATGAAATTTTGATGTGTCTCTTCTCTGATTTTATCATTCGATTTGAATTCAACCAATGGGTGTTAGTTATCATACGAAGACATGATTGTGACCCAGAATTGATTAGAAAAACACCCTCCATCAACGGACGTTACTACAAGGAAGAGCTTACTACAAGAAAATATGTGCACTGAATGGAACCGAAATGCACAGAAGAAAGAAATCATATGCCCATCCAATGTGCAATGACTATTTTCACAAAGCACCCATAATTCCAATTCCCCCTCCCCCCACACATATCTTTATGAGTAGCAGATAACAGAGAGAGATATAACGAATGACAAACATAAATACTCAGTAAAACAAATATAACAGAGAGATATAACGAATGACAAACATAAATACTCAGTAAAACAAATATAACAGAGATATAACGAATGACAAACATAAATACTCAGTAAAACAAATATAACAGAGAAAGATATAACGAATGGCAAACAGAAACACACAGTAACACAAAGACAATAGAGAGAAAGATATAATGATTGACAAACAGAAATACTCCGCAACACAAAAGATAAAATACAGAAGAGGATTGAGGGAAAAAAGATATTTTCCACATCGATCAGGTCAATCCAGACCAGACAACGATTACAAACAACTCTATAATCACTAAGACAACTCAAATTAGACAAAAGTACTGAACGTGAAATGCAAAACAAACGAATGTCTGAAGTCGGATCTGAATAAAACCTACATCTATCCCTAACAGGTTAGCATTGTGAGACGCTAGCACGCTCAGCCCCCACAAAAATACATTACAGAGATACAATACGTTTAAATTGTTTATTGACGTGTATTACGAGTAAAACGAGTCTTTAAGGTTTCTTTGCCTTGTTCTAATTGTTATGAAGTAGAACTTTATTCTTGTTCTTATCAATTATTGTATGTGTATTACCACATCCATCCCCCGCTTTCCAATGTTGGATTTAATCTGACTTTATAGTTAATTGACTTGTCTTTTCATGTTCATTGCATCCTCCCCTCTGAAGTTTTGTCACGTGCTTTAATCCAGTGACTCTCAATGTGGGACATACGATCCCAAGCGATTTCCGGATGCACCGGAGAATAATATTTTGAAATTGGAGGGTCACAAGTACATGTGAATGGGGTGGGGGGGGGGGGGCGAAAAAAGATGACTATGTAAAGGTTTTTAATGATTAAAAATGAAATAAATAGTATAAATACCCCACACAAAGGGACCAGAGAGAAAATTAGTTCAGAAAGGCGAACAGAGAAGAAAATAAGTCCAGAAGTCCATTTTCATGGCAGAAAATGTGCCTAGAAAGGGGGTTATGGCAGAAAATGTGTCCAAAAAGGAGGCCATAGAAGAAATTTTGTTCCGAAAGGGCCCATGAAAGACAATTTGTTCAGAAAAAGAACCACGGAAGAAATTTTGCCAAGAAAGGAGGCCATGGCAGAAAATTTGTCCAGAAAGGGGTCACTGCAAATAGTTTGACCAGAAAGAGGACCATGGAAGAAATTTTGTCAAGAAAGGGGGCCATGGCAGAAAATATGTCCAGAAAAGGGGATACAGAAGAAAATTTGTCAAGAAAGGTAGCTATGGCAAAAAGTTTGACAAGAAAGAGGGCCATAGAAGAAATTGTGTCCAGAAAGGGGACCATGAAAGAAAATATATCCACAAAAAGGGCCACAGCATAAAGTTTGACCAGAAAGAGGGCTATGGCATAAAATTGGTCTCGATATGGGATTATGGTCGAAAATATGTCACGATAAGAGGCCATGGAAAATAAAATGTAGTCAAAGGGGGTCACGAGGGAAAAAATATTGATACCAACTGCTTTAGTTAAAATTTTCGAGTGTGTTGCTGGAGTCTGTAAAGTGGCAAAGAATAAAACTGTTACATACAATGCATATAATACGAGGCAACTAAGGTGGTTGTGGGTGGTGTTGGCTGTCTCATCCCATAGAGGATAAAAATGATCCGAAGCCATGCGGAAGTCGAATGTATCCGGTCGAAATGGGCAGGTATCGCAGCAAAAATATAAATAGTCGCTTCATACAAATCGCTTTTTAAAGTCAATGTGGTGCTAATCTTTGCTCCCCTTTTGGACAATCCACGATCAAAATCATTCTCCAGATTAATTATGCGCAATGATATCAAAGAGCATCACTTATCTTGACTGTTAATTGGTCACTTTGTGGGGAAGCCACTGAAAATCACGGGCAGAGTTGGATAAGCTGAGACAAATTACACTATTTAGGATGTGCTAGCATGGTTATTCTGAAGAACTAAACAGCGTCATTTATCTTGTCTGTTGCAACTGATCATTGGTAAATTTGTCCCGTCAACCAATGAAATGCACAGGAAAAGTAAACTCAACCAAGATAAGTGACGCTGTATGGGAACAGCGAGCAGTACTGTTCTGGAGAATGACCTGCATATCTACAAATATTTCATAAATAGATCATTGTGGGATTCTCACCACCAAAGTAGACTAGCTTCCATAGTAGAACGAGACTTGTTCTACGCAAGATGTGGTTAAATTCTCTTATTCACCAAACAACCAGATTACAACGTTAAAATCCTAGCTAGTCATCCAAATGATAATGGAGACACATGAATTGTATGTCTGGAAATCATTTATGGATTAGTAGTCTTCTTTTTCTGCGTTCGTTCTCAAACTCCTGCAGATTAGCAGGATGCAGTCCGGAGAACGGATTGCGTTGTGTCATGGTTTACAGCATTGCTGCGATATCTGCGCGTTTCAGTCTGACACATCCGGTTTCAGCATGGCTTTGGGTCACTGACCCTATATGGGATGGGATAGCCAACTCCATCCCATAACCTCCTTAGTCACCTTTTACGACATGCGTGGAAGGTAAACAGTGTTGCTATTCTTTGCTCCCTTTTCGGGCCCTGGCAACACACGGGCGAGAATTAGTAGTAGCATTCATTGTGTCAGTGCTCTACCGTATAAAGTTATAGCCATATAAAAATAACAAGCAATTACTGAATTCATAGATTCTTCTTCTTTCGTTCACTTGAAACATGTCTATATCTGTAATTCTGTCTCCTGAATAAAACTCACTGTCTTTTGTTGTTCATACAGTGTCCCATAGAGCTTTGATTCCAGTGTTGTTTTCTCTGGCCAATATGTCTGCCTCAACGTAGCTCAGAACACTCTTGAAGTATATGTTTGGCGCTCTGTGCTGCCTGTCCACATGTACACATGGCCGTGTTGCCAATCTTGAACTTTGTATACATGTGACTGCAGAGTCGGTTGTGTCCTGTTCTGAGACGTAGAATTATAACTTGTTCTCATCTAATTCATAGATGAAATATATATAAAGAAAATAGGGCGAAAATCGTGGAAAGAGAAGAAAACCAACAAAGAGGTTCTAACAACACTTCGAATGCAGAAAGAATTATTAAAGGAAATAAAGATTAAACGAATAAAATATTTTGGACATGGTGAAATACCTAGTTGAATACCTTACTTGAAAGTGAAGTCCAGGGGAGGCGAGCAAGAGGGAAGCAGAGATACAAGTGAGAGATTAACATAGCGAGATGTACAGGTTAGAGTCTAGCAGAGTGCACTACCACGACAAGAGACAGGGGATCTTGGAGGTCTGTCGCAGCCAACATTCGTTGAATATACGGCACTCAATGATGATGACTGAAATCATTGAATTTTTCATATCATTTTCCAGTACTGTTTTATAATGTAAAACTTGAGCGTTATGTCAGTTTCTCAGATGTTAGGGTAAATTTTGCTTGGTTTCTGTTCTTCTTCTTCTTTCGTTCACTTGAAACATGTCTATATCTGTAATTCTGTCTCCTTAATAAAACTCACTGTCTTTTGTAGTTCATACAGTGTCCCATAGAGTTTTGATTCCAGTGTTGTTTCCTCTGGCCAATATGTCTGCCTCAGCGTTTCATGCTCAGAACACTCTTGAAGTATATGTTTGGCACTCTGTGCTGCCTGTCCACATGTACACATGGCTGTGTTGCCAATCTTGAACTTTGTATACATGTGACTGCGGAGTCGGTTGTGTCCTGTTCTGAGACGTAGAATTATAACTTGTTCTGGTCTGTTCATAATATGATAGTCATCTTGTGTTGGTGTTTGTGGCTTTCTTATTGACTTGATCATCTGTTTTTTCTGATGGTAGGTGATTGGTATATCTGGTTGGTCTTCGGCAGCACCTTCCTTAGCCAGTTGGTCTGCTTTTTCATTTCCTGGTATTCCACAGTGAGAGGGTATCCACTGCATGGTTATCTTGTACTGGTAAGACAATTCGCTAAGTAGTTTTTTCAAGTCTGTTAGTTTTTCAGACTGGAGAGCTTGAAGCACTGACTTGCATCTGTCAGGAATACCACAGGCTGTAGTTCAGAGTTGGAGTTCAGCAGTTTTTTAGCTGCCACAATAATTGCCTGGATTTCTGCATCATAATTATTGCAGAATTTTCCTGTCGGTGTTCTGATTGTATCTCTAGGCTTGTGTGGATATTCTATATATACACCTGCACCTCCATTCCTCACGGCATTCTGTGCTGACCCATCTGTGTATACTCTGACCCATATATCTTGTGGATATTCCTCATCCAGGAAACTGAGGGTGACTGTCCTTCGCTGCACACTGTTCTGTTCGTCCTCGCTTAGTATTCCTTTCACATGGGTCTGAATGTATATTGGCATTCCATGCCTTTCACTCCACGGGGTTTGTTCTGGTACAGGCCTTAAGGGGCTGTCAACTTCAGGTAGGTCTGTAAGTTGTCTGCGGAGTCGTTTAGCTTGATGGATAAAGCTGCTTCTTTTCAGTCGTCCCATTGCTAGATTTTGGAATCTTTCCTTCATTGGATGACTTGGCATACACTGAAACTTTTCTGCCTGAATTAGTACTTTTGTGTCTCTGCGTTCGCCAAGTGTTTGCATTCTTCCCATTTTCTGCATCTCTGCTATGGGTGTTGATTTCATTGCTCCTAACATTATTCTAAGTGCCTGGTTTTGCACTTTATCTAGATCTTGTAATGTTGTGTTTGATGCAGGACACCACGCAGCTGAACCATATTCCAGGTGTGGTCTTATGCCTTGCTGGTAAACTTTACTGAGTATATTTCCACTGGCTCCCCATGTGGTTCCACTTAGTTTTCTCAGGATAGCTAGCTTCCTCCTGGCTTTTGTTGTTGCTTTGTTTATGTGCTGCTTCCATGTCAGCTTATCATCAAAAGTAACTCCGAGGTATGTGGGTTGTTTGTCTTCTTTCACGAGCTCTCCATCTATCTTGATATGACCAGCTTTTTGTTTTGGTGAGAGGGTAAAGAGTGTAGTGCTGCACTTATCTGTGTTAATGCTGACGCACCATCTATTTGCCCATAAGGTTATGGCATCGATAGCTCTTTGTATTTGTTTAGTGGCCACTGTTGCATGTTCTTCCGTGCACCAGATCACCAGGTCGTCAGCATACATTGCCACTTTGATCCCGTGTGGTAGTTCAGCAACTAGGTCATTGATGTAAACCAAGAAAAGTGTGGGTGACAGGACTCCTCCCTGGGGGACTCCATGACGCAGTAGAACTTTCTTGCTCTTGCGACCATCTAATTGTACCCTGGCTCTTCTATTATGCAGGTATGCTTTTACCCATTTGTACATTCTTGAGCTAACCCTGCAATTTCGCAATTTCTTTAGGAGCCCTTCTTTCCAGACCTTATCAAATGCTTTCCTGAGGTCTATCCATGCTGCTAGTACCAGTTTCTTTTCTTGGAAGGCATCCTCAATCTCTTGGGAGAGGTAGGTTGCCTGATCTTCAGTAGAGTAGCACTGTCTGAAACCTGCTTGCTGTGATACCAGAAGGTTTTCACTTTCAAGGTACCACTGCATCCTAAGATTGATAATGCGTTCCATTGTTTTACATAGACAGCTTGTGAGGCTGATGGGCCTGTAGTTGGAGACTGTGTTGCCATCTTTTCCTGATTTGAGGAGTGGTATCATTATTGCTTCTCTCCACGCCTGTGGTACATTACCTGTGGACCAGCTTGTGTTAAAGATCTGCAGTAGCTTTGCTCTTGCTGCAATTCCCAGGTTTCTAATCATTTCATTGGACACTCCATCAGCTCCAGGGGACTTTTTCATTTTCAATTTGGATATTGCATGCTCCAGTTCTCTCATTGTGATTGGTGCCTCCATGACTTCAGGTATAGGTTCGCCTTGTCCAATGTTTTTCTGGTTCTCTCGAACCTCCTGTTGTTTGTCTGGGCTGACTTTGACGTTATTGTCTTCTGCAAAGGAATCTGCAAAGTAATCAGCTGCATGTTTACCTGTTAAAATGTTTCTATCTTTATAAAGTGTGATCCTCGTATTTCTCCCTGTACCTTCATCATTTAGTTGTTTTACAAGTTTCCATAATTTCCTAGTATCTCTTTCTAGGTTCAGCGACTCTGGCTTGGTTTCTGTGTTTCCAGTGTCATTATTTTAGTGAATAATCATAACGTTCGTTTTCGTACTACGAGTACCTTCTAATAATAACGTCAGTTTTCGTATTACGAGTATCTTTTCATAACGTTCGCTTTCGTACTACGAGTATCTTCCTGACGTAGTGATTAAGTCGTTCGTTTTGCCCTCAAGAGGTCGTGAATTCTAATCCCGCTTACTACGATTTGTTTATAAAGCAAATTTTTCGGATATCCCTAGAGGATTATAGCTTGGGGCTACGGAGTTAGTGCTATGTGTGGTTACCTCGGCAGGCGTAATGCCGTCCGTTGAGAAGACGGCGTACATATGGGGTTTCTTCTTTCGCTTGCTTAGAATATACTTATATCTGAGGTTTTGCCTCTGTTATAAACATGACTTGTGTAACTCATACAGAGATACGTATAGTTTTTCTTTCACTGTTGTTTCTTTCGGCCAGTGTGTTTGCCTTCTTTAAAAACGTACGAAATGGGCCGCTCTGATAGCTTGCAATGGATGTGGTTTCGTAGCATTCTGCGCATTTGGATTAGTCGCGCGCTTACGAATGTATATGCGTCTTCTTTTTGTCGTTTCCAGTTGACGACGTGTCTAAAAAGAACGCTCAGAATATATTTTTGGATGTATATTTTAAACTTGTTTAGTACATGTCTACTACAGGGTTCAGCAACCAGATTACCAGGCCCGCCAGTACTCAAAAATTATAACTGCTGACCGGCGTGCACCTAACAACAAAGTGCTTATTTTGAGCCTGGTCTAGAACAACATGACCGTTATAAATTATATCAGTTTGTCTGTACCATTCTATAGCCTCCAAATGTAACTGTCCATAAGTTAAAAAATGTTACAATGTATATTTAGTAACATGAACGCGTATTATTAAGCTTTCTAATGAGCTATTTTTGTCGTCAGGCCCGCGACCAGCTGTATATTTTAGTATCTTTATTTGAATACACACGCAGAAAACTATGGTCATTCACTGTATCGAAGTTTATCTCCAGTCGCCTCGATTCATCTTGCTACTGGTTTCAAATGAGATTCGACAAGAGTGTGAAGTCGATGCTCTGGACAACTCCTTACTGAAATAAAAATCCCCAGTGCAACACATCATATTCACGGACATTTACTACCAGAATAGATATTATTAGCGATTTGTATTCATACCAGAGCTTCATATGTGCTTGAACTAGTTATGGGCATGGCGTGGGTGGGAGGAACAACAAAGAAACATGTCGCAAGGGCCAGAGTTGTGTCCTGATGTCGACGTCTGTTTCAGCGGCATTAGACTCGAAACACCATCGGATGGCTCTGGAACAGAGGGCAAAGCACTTATGGGAATGCCTCGCATGCTGTGAGGCGAGTTTCTAACCAAGAATCAATCAATCTATAAACTCATACTTAAGGACATCATTCTAACTGAATTTCAAAAGTGGATGTAACAAATGGTCATCATCATTGTCATGGACAACAATATTTCAGTATCTAGCCCTCAGACCAAAACAGTTGACAACCCCTGGTCTACTTACTGCATGCGTCTGTGACTACTTGATTGTCCATTGTCTATCCCCAGGTGAAAGATGGTTGATCATATTCACACTTGCCGTTAAGCGCAGGGGTGGGAGCTTAAGATATTGATCAAAGGCCAGATGTGTTGCTGTGGTTGTATTTAGTCCATGTGTGTTCAAGGCTATCTTGATGTTTTCTATCCACCGTTTTCTTGGCCTACCTTTCGCCGTATGCCCAGATATTTTTTGTTATATGCTATTATTGGTATTTAATTTGGTTTCGTTCTCATAAGGGACTACTTGATAGAGAACAAAATTGTGCTGTGTTAACTATATTTGGTTGTCTCCAAGTGTAAGTAAAACAACTGCTCGCGAGCAAAAAATCTCATGAAGTCACTGTTTCAATTCAAACACGTAATCTGCATTTTATAAATGTCTACAAAAAAGTCCCCAAAAAATATAAAAAATTTCAAATAAATATATGCCGCTGTGATAGAAAATTCGTTGATATTTCCAATGCAAGCTTTAGACAAAGTTTCCCTTTCCCAATTCATTAGGGTATCTTGGAAAATACGGCCCTTGTTTTTCAAGACCATCAGAATACCTATGGATGATGTGGTCAAAACCAAGCCTGCCTCCTCTACTTCCCAGATCTGGCGCCTATTTTCCTTACATTTGGTCGACCTAGGTGGTGATTGAAACATATTTCTAGTTGAAATGGAAATCTTGATCACATTTTCTTATGACGCACTACTTTCTACGTTAAAACATGCCCATCACAAATATAAGACATATGGGCTAAATTGGAATGCATCATTATAACCTGACGCATTTAACATTTCTGACAATTTCATACATACCGGTAGAACTAATAAAAATGCTGACAGGGACAGGTATAAGTTGCTATACAGACTGTTCAATGTGATATGAAAGACACAAATGACACCACAGGAGTGGAATACAGTGGTGATTGTTCCCATCTGGAAGAAAAAAGGCAGTAAGAGGGATTGCACAAAATATAGAGGCATACCACTCTTAAGCCACATAGGAAAAATCTTTAGCAAGATACTAGAGAGAAGGATGCGCGCATATATAGAACCACAGCTCAACAACAGACAATTGGGTTTTAGGAAAAATAAAAGCTGTACAGAGGCAATCTTCACCCTCAAACAACTTTCAGAAAGAGCAACAGAATATAACCAATACTTATAACTGGCTTTCGTGGATTAAAAGAAAGCTTTTGACAGAGTGGATAGAGCACACGTATGGGTAACATTACAGACATGTGGAGTTCCCCAACATCTGATAAGCCTATGTTAGAGCATATACGCAAATAGTCAATACGCAGTAAGAACGAGCACAGGTACACCCGATAATTTCCAAATTCACATTGGAGTGAGAAAGGGATGTGTAGTATTCCCCCTATTGTTCATAACATACATATATCACATTTGCAAAGTAGCAAAGGCAACGGAAGAAAACAATTTGAAGAATAATCTAAACGAATTCCTATTTGCAGACGACCAAGTACTAGTAGCATCATCAGAAGAGCAACCATAAAGAAAAATAGATTACGCCAAAAATGTCAAACTTTTAACATGAAGATAAATATAGAGAAGACCGAAGTAATGAAGATAGGAAGAACAGAAAGAAACACCAACATTATATATATATATATATATATATATATTGGAAACAATAGACTTAAACAAGTGATAGAATTCACATACCTAGGAAACAATATAACAATAGACGACAGGAGCAGCATAGAAATACACGATAGATGTAGTAAAGCACACCAGGCCCTAGGACAAATGACACCGATCTTTAGAAATAACAATTTAGATTTAAACACCAAAAATAACACTAATCAAAACAATTATTAAACCAACGCTGTGTTACCAATGCCAAACATGGACAACGACAGCACAAGATAAACGTAAACTTGTGACAGCTGAAATGGAATGCTTGCGCAGAATCCTAGGAATATCGCATAGAGACAGAGTGAGAAATGAGAACATAAGACGAACAACCGTACCACTCCAATCTTGGACTATATTAAGAGACAACAGTTCAAATGGTTTGCACACATCAGCAGACTACTATCAGACATCATACCACAGCAAGCTATGCTACACAGATACAGTGAAGGCAGACCAGAGGCCGCCCACGAAAACGATGGACCACCGAAATAAAAGAGGCGACAAACTCCACAATATACTCAGCACACACGAGGGCCACCTCCAGAAAACTCTTCTACCCCTGACACTGAAATGCAACAAAAGGTTAAGAGAATAGATAGATAGACAATTCCATTGTCATTTTGTGTTCACAGCCATACTAAATTACGGAAAGGTGAAGAGTCACTTTAGAAGGTTGTTTTCGAATGAGTGCGCTGGTCTTATATTGTGTATTGGTCACTGTTAAAGCATGCCACTTATACTATAAATGACCCTAATAACGATGAATAATTCATAATTCTGAGGTCAGCCAGCACACAATTGCTTACAGTGACAATTCCCAACAGGATAGTGCGTAGGAAAAACCAAAGTAAATTGAACTCTAAAAGTGTGTACACATTAATGAAAGTTGAACATTAGAAAATGTATGAGAATAAGTTCACTAAGATGTTATCACCTTGAGTTTAATAAAACAAAAATATCAATAGCACCGTATACGTACATACTTGGTACACGGTACACATGTTTAAGCTTTACTGGAGTACGGACGAAAAAAACACAACAAATAAACGTCACGGAGAATCAAGTAGGTTTGAAAATAAATTAACCCAAAGATAAAATAGAGGCAAAAGTTTTGGACAATAACAAAGTGTGTTTACAATACAGAGAGAAGACAGAGGAGAATTAGAAATCTATATGGAATGTCGTTTCTGGCAGAGTTCATGAGCGTTTCTCAAATGTATGCTACGGATTCCGCGAAAAATGACGAAGAATAATCAAATACTATGTACTTAAAGTTTGGTGTGTCAAATGTATAACAGTAATGAAGAGCAGAGACAGAAATCGTTTCCTTTCAATTGAAGATGAAACCCGCATATGTTTATCGAAATGTCGACATGTAATTACGTACATTAGTTATGTATTTACAAGTGTACACAAGCACGTGTGTCATATTGTGTGATGTGACGTATTCTTTCCAGAACGTAGTCTTCCTTATGAATCTTCTGAACTCCCCGTAGTCTCTGTCAAGTTTCCCCGTCTCCTCTAGCGACATGTGCATGTATTCTGGAATATCGCTTGTCCAGCGACGTCTTGGTCGACTTTGCCTCTACTGCCTTCTATTGCTCCCTCCAACAACACTCTATCCATGTATTGTGTCTCTTTACATGACAGACAACAATGAACTTCCTTCTTATTATGGTGTTTAAAAAACCAAGCATTCTTGAACGTTGATTTTTCTTAGCACGTCTTGGTTGGTCTTTCTTAGTATCCAGAATGCTCCCATGACTCTTCTATAGCACTTCATCTGGAAAGCTTCTATTCGTTTGGCTGTAATTTCTGTAATTTATTGAATTTTCGCAGCACTGGCAAAATAGATGTACGCAACAAAAAATACCTTAATGTTTCACATTAGACAATTACATTTTGTTATATAAATTTGCATCACAAATAACAGTTCCTTGACAAAGATATTTATTCATTTTAACTTGAATATCTTATTCATTTTCCACACTGTGATCCAGTTGGTATGTAATCGTTTTGTTTATATGTCTTATATACGATATATATGTATCTAGGGTTTCGGGGAGAAATGAATATTGTTTGAAGGGTTCCACTAGGGTAAACAGATTGAGAAACGCTGGAGTGTTATAACATTGGATAAAGATAATACATAATTAAAGTAAATTGAATAGTGATTGTTTAATGTCTATCTCCAAGACTTACGAGCGATGAAACTTTTGTAACCTATGTGCACTGAAAGAATGTATCTGGATTGTTTACATGCACATAAGACTTCAACAGTTCAACAGTAGATGCAATACTTTGATAAGTAGACTCCTACTCAGAGATGGCAGGTTAATGTGTGAACATCAGGAAGTATGTGCCATCATTTTATAGAAGAGACAGACAACATTTAAAAGACGACTGAAAAGGCGACGATGAAACAATTGATTGTCAGTTAACATTTGTAATGTTTAGATATCAGAGTATAACCAGAATGAATAGAGAGACCACGGATGAAAGTGTTGCGCCTATTGAACATCAGGCTTTAGAGTAAAACTTCCTTTCTCGTGCTAGTAATGATGGTCAACCGACATAGGACAGGAACTGCCAGCAGAAGTGTAATGGCGGACACTGAGAGAGATCGGAGCAACTATAGGTGTGTCTAGTTTGTAGTAATGATGATCCGGCGACTAACCAACCAACCAACTAACTAACTAACCAACTAACTAACTAACCAACCAAATAACCAACTAACTAACTAACCAACCAACAACTAACTAACTAACTAACTAACTAACTAACCAACCAACTAACTAAAAATCTAACTAACTAACTAACTAACTAACTAACTAACTAACTAACTAACTAACTAACCAACCAACTAACTAAAAATCTAACTAACTAACTAACTAACTAACTAACTAACTAACTAACTAACTAACTAACTTCTCTGGTTCACGTGAAATATGTTTATATCTGAAGTTGTATATCTTATATAAACTCGTCTGTGTTTTGTGTGTTCACTGGTACACATGGCGTAGAGTTTTCTCATTGTGTTTCTGTGGGCAACTGTGTCACATGAGTACACATTCGGGATATTCTAGAAGTATAGGTTCGGATGTTTGAGGTGTTTGGCCAAGTGCAATTGTAGCAGTGTAGCCAATTTTATATTTGGTATTCACGGGGCTACGGTGTCGTTTGTATCAGAATAAATTAAAAAAATCGATGACACGATGACGTAGGTAGCAGATATTAGTGTGTGTCCTAGTGTGAGTGTGTGTATGTAATAACATATAGTATTAGCGCGTCCTCGCGTGTATGTATGTATGAAATAATATATAGTATTAGCGCGTGTATGTATGTATGTATGTATGTATGTATGTATGTATGTATGTATGTATGTATGTATGTAATAATATATAGTATCAGCGCGTGTCCTCGCGTGAGTGTATTTATCTAACAACGTATAGTATCAAAAAACGGACAGGCGATATCTATCAACTGAAAAACACAGAATGTGTTTTATAGATGTAAACACAGTGAGTGATGGTCTGCTAACATGCAATACCAGACGTAATATATATAGTTAGCATACGACTCTGAGAATCAACATATTGTAGATGTTAGTGCATACGACTCTGAGAATCAACATATTGTAGATGTTAGTGCATTCGACTCAACTAACAAAGTATATGGAGTCAATTTCGAATACGGTCAGTTTCATTCACTCGGCAACAGACGCTAGGGTCTTAACATTATCCCTTCGGTTTACGATGTCATGCTATCTTCAGTTTCCTATGTTTGACGCAAGTGCTGTTTAATGTGAAGTAGACAGTTATCTATGAACGAGATCTGACAAATACTTATGAAATATTAACTCGTATCCGATGTCTCTTGTTACAATTTCTCTGTTTGTTTTATATATATTCATTCGTATATCCAAAGCCAGTCAAGGTCGTAGGGATACTACACTGGATGCATCAATGCACAGACTTTTGGCAATTTCTATCTTCTGTTTTTTCGGATGAGTGTGGATCATTTTTGATCGGTCTAGTCTTTGACGTTGTCTGCCCATGATCTTCAGGTCTATTTGCTCATCTCACACGAGCGTTCCAAGATCGTTTTTAGACAGTACATACATGCCCAACCATGCAAGTATTAGTCGTTTTACTATTTGAAGAAGTGCTTATTGTGAATCTGTGAGACTCCCTTTATTTCTTACGTAGACATGCGTCTATGCTCTCTATACGAAATGCGCAAACATTGTCTATATTACTTGTATTCAATGACCTGTAGTAGTCTCATATCACTTGTATTCAATGACCTGTAGTAGTCTCATATCACTTGTATTCAATGACCTGTAGTAGTCTCATATCACTTGTATTCGATGACCTGTAGTAGTCTCATATTACTTGTATTCAATGACCTGTAGTAGTCTCATATCACTTGTATTCAATGACCTGTAGTAGTCTCATATCACTTGTATTCAATGACCTGTAGTAGTCTCATATCACTTGTATTCAGTGACCTGTAGTAGTCTCATATCACTTGTATTCAATGACCTGTAGTAGTCTCATATCACTTGTATTCAGTGACCTGTAGTAGTCTCATATCACTTGTATTCAGTGACCTGTAGTAGTCTCATATCACTTGTATTCAGTGACTTGTAGTAGTCTCATATCACTTGTATTCAATGACCTGTAGTAGTCTCATATCACTTGTATTCAATGACTTGTAGTAGTCTCATATCACTTGTATTCAATGACCTGTAGTAGTCTCATATCACTTGTATTCAATGACTTGTAGTAGTCTCATATCACTTGTATTCAGTGACCTGTAGTAGTCTCATATCACTTGTATTCAGTGACCTGTAGTAGTCTCATATCACTTGTATTCAGTGACCTGTAGTAGTCTCATATCACTTGTATTCAATGACCTGTAGTAGTCTCATATCACTTGTATTCAGTGACCTGTAGTAGTCTCATATCACTTGTATTCAGTGACCTGTAGTAGTCTCATATCACTTGTATTCAGTGACCTGTAGTAGTCTCATATCACTTGTATTCAGTGACTTGTAGTAGTCTCATATCACTTGTATTCAATGACCTGTAGTAGTCTCATATCACTTGTATTCAATGACTTGTAGTAGTCTCATATCACTTGTATTCAATGACCTGTAGTAGTCTCATATCACTTGTATTCAATGACCTGTAGTAGTCTCATATCACTTGTATTCAATGACCTGTAGTAGTCTCATATCACTTGTATTCAATGACTTGTAGTAGTCTCATATCACTTGTATTCGATGACCTGTAGTAGTCTCATATCACTTGTATTCAATGACCTGTAGTAGTCTCATATCACTTGTATTCAATGACCTGTAGTAGTCTCATATCACTTGTATTCAGTGACCTGTAGTAGTCTCATATCACTTGTATTCAGTGACCTGTAGTAGTCTCATATCACTTGTATTCAGTGACCTGTAGTAGTCTCATATCACTTGTATTCAGTGACCTGTAGTAGTCTCATATCACTTGTATTCAGTGACCTGTAGTAGTCTCATATCACTTGTATTCAGTGACCTGTAGTAGTCTCATATCACTTGTATTCAGTGACCTGTAGTAGTCTCATATCACTTGTATTCAATGACTTGTAGTAGTCTCATATCACTTGTATTCAATGACTTGTAGTAGTCTCATATCACTTGTATTCAATGACCTGTAGTAGTCTCATATCACTTGTATTCAATGACTTGTAGTAGTCTCATATCACTTGTATTCAATGACTTGTAGTAGTCTCATATCACTTGTATTCAATGACTTGTAGTAGTCTCATATCACTTGTATTCAATGACTTGTAGTAGTCTCATATCACTTGTATTCAATGACTTGTAGTAGTCTCATATCACTTGTATTCAATGACTTGTAGTAGTCTCATATCACTTGTATTCAATGACTTGTAGTAGTCTCATATCACTTGTATTCAATGACCTGTAGTAGTCTCATATCACTTGTATTCAGTGACCTGTAGTAGTCTCATATCACTTGTATTCAGTGACTTGTAGTAGTCTCATATCACTTGTATTCAATGACTTGTAGTAGTCTCATATCACTTGTATTCAATGACCTGTAGTAGTCTCATATCACTTGTATTCAATGACCTGTAGTAGTCTCATATCACTTGTATTCAGTGACCTGTAGTAGTCTCATATCACTTGTATTCAATGACTTGTAGTAGTCTCATATCACTTGTATTCAATGACCTGTAGTAGTCTCATATCACTTGTATTCAATGACTTGTAGTAGTCTCATATCACTTGTATTCGATGACCTGTAGTAGTCTCATATCACTTGTATTCAATGACCTGTAGTAGTCTCATATCACTTGTATTCAATGACTTGTAGTAGTCTCATATCACTTGTATTCAGTGACCTGTAGTAGTCTCATATCACTTGTATTCAATGACCTGTAGTAGTCTCATATCACTTGTATTCGATGACCTGTAGTAGTCTCATATCACTTGTATTCAGTGACCTGTAGTAGTCTCATATCACTTGTATTCAATGACTTGTAGTAGTCTCATATCACTTGTATTCAATGACCTGTAGTAGTCTCATATCACTTGTATTCAATGACCTGTAGTAGTCTCATATCACTTGTATTCGATGACCTGTAGTAGTCTCATATCACTTGTATTCAGTGACCTGTAGTAGTCTCATATCACTTGTATTCAGTGACCTGTAGTAGTCTCATATCACTTGTATTCGATGACCTGTAGTAGTCTCATATCACTTGTATTCAATGACCTGTAGTAGTCTCATATCACTTGTATTCAATGACTTGTAGTAGTCTCATATCACTTGTATTCAATGACCTGTAGTAGTCTCATATCACTTGTATTCAATGACCTGTAGTAGTCTCATATCACTTGTATTCAGTGACTTGTAGTAGTCTCATATCACTTGTATTCAGTGACCTGTAGTAGTCTCATATCACTTGTATTCAGTGACCTGTAGTAGTCTCATATCACTTGTATTCAATGACTTGTAGTAGTCTCATATCACTTGTATTCGATGACCTGTAGTAGTCTCATATCACTTGTATTCAATGACCTGTAGTAGTCTCATATCACTTGTATTCAGTGACCTGTAGTAGTCTCATATCACTTGTATTCAATGACTTGTAGTAGTCTCATATCACTTGTATTCAGTGACCTGTAGTAGTCTCATATCACTTGTATTCAATGACTTGTAGTAGTCTCATATTACTTGTATTCAATGACCTGTAGTAGTCTCATATCACTTGTATTCAATGACTTGTAGTAGTCTCATATTACTTGTATTCAGTGACCTGTAGTAGTCTCATTACTTTATATTCGATGACCTGTAGTAGTCTCATATCACATGTATTGGATGACCTGCCTCAGTCTCCCCATATCTGCAGTGTCTAACCCTGACAACAACACAACATACAAGAAAACACTGGGTGAGTTAGACATTTGGATCTAGGTATATACAATATTTTATGAAGTAGACAGTAACATAAAATAGAAATTGAATCTGATGGAGCCGGATGACGCCACTAGAGGACATCAATCTTGCAGAAAAAGCATTGCTGCCTGATAACTATACAAAGATCAAAGAGAAATAAATACTGTAATATAATGTATCACAGGTAATTGTTTGAACATGCATACACAAGGTAACAATTAATTAATGTATCACAAGGTAACAATTAATTAGTTTATGTCTCACAGGTAATTGTTTGAACATGCATACACAAGGTAACAATTAATTAGTTTATGTCTCACAGGTAATTGTTTGAACATGCATATACAAGGTAACAATTAATTAGTTTATGTCTCACAGGTAATTGTTTGAACATGCATATACAAGGTAACAATTAATTAGTTTATGTCTCACAGGTAATTGTTTGAACATGCATACACAAGGTAACAATTAATTAGTTTATGTCTCACAGGTAATTGTTTGAACATGCATATACAAGGTAACAATTAATTAGTTTATGTCTCACAGGTAATTGTTTGAACATGCATACACAAGGTAACAATTAATTAGTTTATGCTAGGTGAAAATCAGCAGGTAGCTAAAAATCATCCACTCCCCTCTTACACACCAAGCTACTAGATATGAATCAAACCATATCCCTCAGAAAAATAAAACGTGACACTGCAACTCTCAAAAATGTGGTTAAATGATCTTTCCAGGTCTCATCGGTGTCCCAAACATATGATAAAAATTCGACCAGAATAACGGGACAGAATAAGATGTTCGTCTAGAAAGACACTTCTCCACCCCCCCTCCCCCAAAGCTAAGTTATATATATATATATATATATATACCTGTTTGGTCATATAAACACAACTGTTTAGAAAGACAAATAATGGAGGGAAGAATACCTGGGTAGAGGAGAAAGGTCAGAACAAGAAGACGATGCACTGACGACATTAAAGATAACAGGAATACATCGCTGGAAAATGCAAGCCGCATCGCTCAAGACAGAGAGGGGTTCAGAGAGTTCATTGGGAAGACAACGTTCTGGAGGGAACACGTCACATGACAAAAAATATACAAACATGATTATATACATATATATATATATAGGCACACACACACACACACGCGCACGCACGCGCACACACACAGACATGCTAATCTCGACTAATGACTGAGGGTAATACATCGGAATCCAACGTTGTTAAAGTTATGAAAATGTAATTTAGCTAAAGTGAATAATGCTATGAGAAATATACAGTACAAGCTACAAGTCTCTATCTTCCTTTTCAGAAATATACAGTAAAACCTACAGGACTCTTCCCTTTCGAGAACCAAGACTATGATATGGCTACCACTAAAACACATTTTTTTAAATTAACTGACCATATCCCTAGTTAAGACATACATATACCATCATTTGATATTATACGGAACCTTAAGGTCAGGAGAAAGTAATGTCCACCAAAGATAATCTAGTGAATGAATACGAAAAGTGACATGGGAACCATGAATTAATCATGCCTTGAGCACACAACCAAGAGTGGTTTTCGGTTACCGACAGTAGAGATATATAGTAGAGAGTATTTCACAGGTCGATAGTGCACAAGGGTGATCACATATAGTTTGTCGTGACTTTAAATATGTATTGTGTTTTTTTTCCCGATACTAAGGAATTACCAGCAATAAAACTCTTGTATATTTTTGTGAAATGGAGGTAAATTTCATACACATAAGGCTCCAACTCTAAGCGTCGTGAATGCTTTGAAAAGGAGCATGCTACTCATAGAGGGTAGTTGTATAGAACTGATGCGTGGTGGGGTATAGAACTGATGCGTGGTGGGGTATAGAACTGATGCGTGGTGGGGTATAGAACTGATGCGTGGTGGGGTATAGAACTGATGCGTGGTGGGGTATAGAACTGATGCGTTGTGGGGTATAGAACTGATGCGTGGTGGGCTTTCAGAAGAGGAAAGCATCATTAAAAATTGCATTTACTTAGAATTTACTGTTGCATAGTGGTTGGTCTGATGGGCCACAGGTCAGACCTTCCGCATGTGAAGAACATATAATATGTATAGGAGATGCTTTGCTTACAAAATTACTGCTCATTATGGCTAATATTACTAACTACTATCAGTTGCTCTGTATGTCTGCGAATGACTCATAAATACAATTGTAGTCTAATTAGAAATACTTCAAATATCGCAACAATGAACGAAGGTAACTATAGTATGTTCCATTCTCACAACTGGGTCGTATGGGCAGCACATTTGATGAAACAACACACGGAGTCTTTCAGCGATTTATATCTTAAGCGATGCGGATGAGTGAGGACAATTATTGACCTTTCCACAGACCGGCCAGGAACCGTAAATATATCTAAAATAGTGTAGCAATCGGTTTCTATGGGGTTTTGATGTCGGCTTTGAAAACACGAATTGTTTATAAATGTTGCAACCCACAAACATCAGAAGATCAGCAAATCAAGGATGCCTTCGCATTTTCTAATGAACACACGTAGACAATTGTGGCTATATAGAAAATCTTCAATATCAGATTTAGGCCTCCCGTTCACCTGAAACGACATTAAGCGGCTGCATGATATGGACTCGTTTTAGTATCGTGTTTTGCATTTGAATGAGCCGTACGATTACGGATGTACAGTTCTGATTTTGTAGTCTCTCCTAGTGGACGAGGGCCTAACGTTTAGTGACCAGACCAAGTATGAAAAACAATTATTAATCACAGTGCAATCTTAAAATTTTAATACAGAAATAGAAAAGACCTACATCCACGTGAAACACTCAAGAATTATACACTTAAAAAAAACAACAAAAACAAAATTAATTACTGCGTGCTTCCTTTTTTTTAAAAAAAGAAGTACATGTAGACATTTTGGCAGTGGAAATAAAGACCGCTTTGCCAAAGCTGTAAATGAAATTTTTTTTTTTTAAATTGCTCTTTCGTAAAACAAAATCCTCGTCCCAACCGTGGACTGAAAACGGGGCTAAAAGGCCGGCGTTCTAGTCATATGGACATACAGCAAACAACGCAGAAAATACAAAGTGAATAAATAAGCAGACAATGAATAGTGCATGTCACATACAGGTTGTCTACAAAGTTGAGCACTCATTTATATTGTGACATTACGTCATCTCGAGCTGTGTGTATTTAGTGCGGAACCGTGTGTTACGCTACTGACCCTTTAGCTTTTATAATAAAAACAATACTGCTCATGCGCGATCGTCGGACTTATAGGAGACCTGTTTATTAAAACGTAAACATGCACTAGTCTCCGATTTGCGTGAAATCTATTGGTTGGTCTTGGCTATTTTTGTCATGCAACTCCAACTGCGCAAATAACGACCAATTAAAATTAAAGCAATAATCAAAAACGTAACGAACGGGGTCCAGATTAATTCAGTTAGGAGGCCTGCATTGTCGAGAGCCACGGCTCAATGTCAATCGTATATTGGGCAAAGTGGCTTGTAGCACGATTAAATTATTTCATTAGCAGATGCTGGAAGTGTCCACCATTGGTCTCCAGGCATGTAAGAACATTATATCTAATCATTGGAGAATCCTATTTTTGGATATTTACATATTTATTCAGATCAGTGTTAATCTTGCACTATACGCGTTTCACGAAACTTGTTTATCAAATGTCTAACAACCATACGGTACTGAACTTGTGCACATCAGGAAACCTAACCATAAATGGAATAACTTCTTTCATATATTTTCCTCAATTAATAAACACTCGTTACACAACAAGTATTAATTGTTCAGTGCTTATATTGTACCATTCTTGGTACAATAATAAGAGATTAATCCCGCAGATAACAGCACATTTCTGAGTCACCCAGACCACCGCATCAAGGAAATACACCACTTTCAATGACGTCATATCGAGCACACATATTTTCTTTCGAAGTCGGTGAACATCATCTTTATAGACACATTGTATATTCACCTTCCGTACATCGTAATTTGCATATGACTTTTCCAAATATAGTTGAATATTCAAACATAATTTATACGTTTCAACAACGTTGCCAATACAACAAAAAAAGTACTAAGCACAAACCACAACCAAGTTTCATTTAATTGGTTTGGGACTATGAAATCTCTAAGAAAACCGTTTCACACACACACACACGCACACACACACACACACACGCACGAACGCACCCACACATACACGCACGGACGGGCACACATACATCTACTATAAAACGAGAGGAATAAGGGTAGAAAAAATATTACACGAGATGCTAGCCATCACACACTGATGTATGGTTTCATTTCATTTTGCTACTCAAGATATTGAGGGTTCGCACTCTATTGAAAGGTTGAGAGTATGAGAAAAGTGCACCTTAGAAATAACTACATTACACAAGCGTGCAGTAACATTGAGGTCTAGACATGCTGGAGTAGAGAGAGAGAGATTGTTGATATGAGATCTCATAAGATAACGGTATAGAGTCACAATCAGAAGATTTCAACACTGTTCTTCAGACTGATTTTTATGTCGGTGTTTCTTCGCATGTTAAGTGTAACCTGTAATGTGTTTATTTTTCTTGTGGTAGCGTACGTGGAAAAGGTATAACTGGAGAGTTTAAACAGGAGGATAACACAAGCCAAATCGATATTCTTAAAAAGTGAGAAATGTGCAATAGTGCATTGTCAATGTATCAACGAATTCGAGTGAAGGGGGTGTAATGTCGAATCAGTTCTTTCTGTTGTTATTGTTGATGTGAATTACCGCAAAGGTGTACGCAAAAAAACTTTAAACATTTTAAATTGAATTGGAGGCTAAGATGTGGTTTTTGGGACTAATAATGAAAATTTTGTGGCCATCGGTAGATTAAGCAAATTAAAGTAGAGGTCTACAGACATGTTGCAGCACAGAAACAAATTGTGGTAAACAGTGACTGACCGTTAATATATAAATATGAAATATGATAAGAAGAGCGAAACGTGGGCATTTAAGTAATCAGAAAAGATTAAGTGGAGAAGAAATAGAAAAAGTTGCTGGATGTGTTGTTATATAGCCTGGAAGTGTGTCACCAGCTACACTTAAAAACAACACAATATGTGTATGTATATTATATATATATATATATATATATATATATATATATATATATATATATATATATATATATAGAGAGAGAGAGAGAGAGAGGAGGAGGGGAGTGGTAGAGATGCATGATCTCCTACGCCACTCGGCATGGTACTTGATTGATTCAATAGTACTCTAGTTGCAGAACGTTAACATTCAAGAAGGCAGCCACCAATTTCTTGTGTATACAAAAATGCATAACGATAATTGTCTATTTCCAATGAAATGTAAGAATTCATTGACAACCTCGTAAGTACTCTTAATATTAATGACTTGTATTTCACCATGCAGTCGGGGATAAGCGATCAATCACTGTGGCGGAGATCTCGTGTCGATCATAAGCTAGGCAATAGCGTCAGCTTGCAGGATATCGGTAAGGAAGCAAAGCAAGGCCTAATACTGTAATATCTGGTAATGTCGAGATATCTGTGTATCAAACTGGATTTATATAACCAGATCTAAATCTGTAAGCATACACCAGATGTTGATGAAGGTGCAGACACGCTCGGCAGGACAAACTTGATTTATATAACCAGATCAAAGTCTGTAAGCATACACCCGATGTTGATGAAGGCGCAGACACGCTGGGCAGGACATATGGTCCATATGAGAGATCATCGTTTACCAAGACAATTGTATGGATAACTCTATTTTGGCTCCCGCAAGCCCGGAGGACAGAAGAAGAGTTTTAAAGAAACTCTTAAGACACCATTCACTGACTTCAAAATAGACACAGATTCATTGGAGAATCTTGTACAAAGCAGATCCGACTGGCGTCGTAGAGTCAAGAGTGATGCCGCAGCTGCAGAGAACATCAGTCATCAAGCTGCGCAACAAAAACGCGCTAGAAGAAAGACAAGAGCTGCTCACTGTCCCACAGACTCCTGCCACACATGCCTAGAGCACGGTTAAAATATATAGGCACGCATATGACTCATTAGTCACAATCGGGCACGCCGCAGATATTATCTTCATCATCATCATTTCAGTTGAGCCGAATGGTCATCGTCGAATTTGACGGACGAACAAGATAACATAAAACCAGATCTAAGGGACCAGATGAAGTGATGATGGTTTGAACCATTTTTCGTTTATCGCTCATTGCAATTGTGCGAGGCATCATTAATGCTGAAATGTCATCTCGACTGGCTGTCTCCGTCTTCAGGACTTGTATAATTTCTAGGACATATGTGGTCCTACTTGATTATAGGAGGACCTGCCCAGCCTTAGTTATCAGTCTATGTTGGCTGAACGGAGCCTCACCTTCCCGGCAAGGATCTGATCTCGATTTTGGGGAATTGGGATCCTCCCCCACCCAACAATTAATGTTGAGCAAACATAAAAATAAATGAAGAACAGGGCTATCATCATGAGATGCCGTCTCCACATAGAAGGCTGGATGCAACATCTTCTGTCTCTAGCCTTGCTGGTGCACCCTGATAGACTGTAACCTGTCTATCTCGTGATGCCACCACTTGTATCTCTTCTTAGACCCTCATCACACATCTCGACTCTTACGTCAAGTATTGTCTTCAACAAAGTATCATGTTTTTTTAATATGTATGATATAGTTTATTAGTGTTTGTTTTTTTATTCTTTCAACAACTGGTTTTTTATACGCAGTTTTGTCATAACTATTCGTACTATTCTCAGTCAATGGAGATCCCTATTCTTCAATATATCCACACCCCAAAGGCATCAAATATGTCTTACGGATATTTGATCATTACCCATGTTTCTCCGCCATACACTAATATAAAAAATTGGTAGCATATCCTATTCAGGACGTAGCTATCAACCCAGCATTTGTTGGCTGTGGTGATTTTCTAGGCAATATAAATACGTTCAGTATGTTGCCTTTGCTTTCTGAACGGTCCGGATGCACAATTGCCTGTGGTGAGGATCGAACTCGGTACCTTTGCCGTCACAGACGCGCTACACTAATATAGAATAGATATATAGTTTTATAATTCTAATTTGTATTTGTTTAGATGTTAATATTTTGATATCATTAAAAGGTAGTTAATGAGTTTGTGTCTCTTTTGGAGAGGCGTGTCCCTTTCAACCAGTGGACAAAGTCCAATTAAGTTATATCAGGACACACTACCATAAAATAGTAGAGGTAACAAAGATCCCATAAATTGTATGATAAGAAATCATTAAAAGGTTAACTCGTATCATAAATACTACTTCTTCTTGGTGGTTTTTCAGTCAATCAGTTACAGAGTTACATCACAAATATCTCAAATGAACAGTGTAATTCACTTGTTCATAGTTCTTCAGTTGTAAAGTTACATCACAAATAGCTCAAATGAACAGTGTAATGAACTTGTTCATAGTTCTTCAGTTGTAAAGTTACATCACAAATAGCTCAAATGAACAGTGTAATTCACTTGTTCATAGTTCTTCAGTTGTAAAGTTACATCACAAATAGCTCAAATGAACAGTGTAATGAACTTGTTCATAGTTCTTCAGTTGTAAAGTTACATCACAAATAGCTCAAATGAACAGTGTAATTCACTTGTTCATAGTTCTTCAGTTGTAAAGTTACATCACAAATAGCTCAAATGAACAGTGTAATGAACTTGTTCATAGTTCTTCAGTTGTAAAGTTACATCACAAATAGCTCAAATGAACAGTGTAATTCACTTGTTCATAGTTCTTCAGTTGTAAAGTTACATCACAAATAGCTCAAATGAACAGTGTAATGAACTTGTTCATAGTTCTTCAGTTGTAAAGTTACATCACAAATAGCTCAAATGAACAGTGTAATTCACTTGTTCATAGTTCTTCAGTTGTAAAGTTACATCACAAATAGCTCAAATGAACAGTGTAATGAACTTGTTCATAGTTCTTCAGTTGTAAAGTTACATCACAAATAGCTCAAATGAACAGTGTAATTCACTTGTTCATAGTTCTTCAGTTGTAAAGTTACATCACAAATAGCTCAAATGAACAGTGTAATGAACTTGTTCATAGTTCTTCAGTTGTAAAGTTACATCACAAATAGCTCAAATGAACAGTGTAATTCACTTGTTCATAGTTCTTCAGTTGTAAAGTTACATCACAAATAGCTCAAATGAACAGTGTAATGAACTTGTTCATAGTTCTTCAGTTGTAAAGTTACATCACAAATAGCTCAAATGAACAGTGTAATTCACTTGTTCATAGTTCTTCAGTTGTAAAGTTACATCACAAATAGCTCAAATGAACAGTGTAATGAACTTGTTCATAGTTCTTCAGTTGTAAAGTTACATCACAAATAGCTCAAATGAACAGTGTAATTCACTTGTTCATAGTTCTTCAGTTGTAAAGTTACATCACAAATAGCTCAAATGAACAGTGTAATGAACTTGTTCATAGTTCTTCAGTTGTAAAGTTACATCACAAATAGCTCAAATGAACAGTGTAATGAACATGTTCATAGTTCTTCAGTTGTAAAGTTACATCACAAATAGCTCAAATGAACAGTGTAATTCACTTGTTCATAGTTCTTCAGTTGTAAAGTTACATCACAAATAGCTCAAATGAACAGTGTAATGAACTTGTTCATAGTTCTTCAGTTGTAAAGTTACATCACAAATAGCTCAAATGAACAGTGTAATGAACTTGTTCATAGTTCTTCAGTTGTAAAGTTACATCACAAATAGCTCAAATGAACAGTGTAATGAACTTGTTCATAGTTCTTCAGTTGTAAAGTTACATCACAAATAGCTCAAATGAACAGTGTAATTCACTTGTTCATAGTTCTTCAGTTGTAAAGTTACATCACAAATAGCTCAAATGAACAGTGTAATGAACTTGTTCATAGTTCTTCAGTTGTAAAGTTACATCACAAATAGCTCAAATGAACAGTGTAATGAACTTGTTCATAGTTCTTCAGTTGTAAAGTTACATCACAAATAGCTGTTGAACTGAATAACTGTTTGCTTCAGGTCATCTATGAAACCATTCAGATTGTGAAGAGTTGCCATTTCAGTAGGCCATTTTTTCTCCCTCTCTACTTGATAATATGTGAGACTTCAGTAAAACTGTGTGTGTGTGTGTGTGTGTGAATATATATATATATATATATATATATATATACACACACACATATATACATACATATATTATATATAACACTAGCTACCTACGCAAAGTTTTACGGACCACAGACTATCAGATTAAATGCGTAAGAAAAAATATAGATAACAGTATATAAGGCAAGTTAAATCAACTTGCATTGTAAAGAAACTTTCATAAGGTCTTTACAAAAGAAAATACAGGATAGACAGAGAACCTTGAAAATAATATATTTCCTCTCTTCCTGGTAGAGTTCAACTAAAATAAAACGATGTAACATCGAAGTCAGCTCAAATCGTACAAGAGTAGAGCTCCAAAAGTAAGATTTTGATGTATTATTCAAATACAATTAAAATATTTCCTTTACCTGATCTTTGTTCTATTGAATAGGCAAGCATTTTTTGGAAACTCAGATGATGTAAACGTAGGCAGTCAAGCGGATGCCTGGTAACATTTTGTTAAGCTATCTTTATGAGATGATCTTTTATGTATCACCACTTTCTTATTAATCTCAAGACACAATTGTTTTCAAACCGCTTCTATTCCATAAGTCTGTTTTTATTATACGTTTGGTCATCTGATATGAAATACACGGCGGAGATGTATGTTGGTATCTGCTGTTTAGACATCATTTTCTTGGTTAGTTGCCATGATTGCACGCCACAGAGCAGGGCATATTTCACATTTGTGTTCAACAACCTCATTTTATATTCCCAGGAGAGCTCGGCTGAGTTTCATATTTGGCAACCAAGGTTGAAAGCAAATATGTAATTCTGTCCTCGACATCCTGGTCTATGAGCAAAATTGTGTTGATGTTACGTCCATATTTGGTAGTCGAAACCAGTTTAATATGTATGCTCATACATATATATGGATTTTTGCGTATACGCATTACTTATTACTATTTTTTCTGTACAATCGTTACTTATTACTATTTTTTTCTGTACAATCGTTACTTATTACTATTTTTTTCTGTACAACCGTTACTTATAACTATTGATGTGTACAATCATTACTTATTACAATTTTTTTCTGTACAACCGTTACTTATAACTATTGATGTGTACAATCATTACTTATTACTATTTTTATGCCCAGCCATTACTTATTACTACTTTTGTGTACACCTATTACTTGTTAATATTGTGGTGTACAACCGTTACTCTGAAAAATCCTCAACAATATTCTTCACGCTCTCAGATAAGAACAAAACAGAAGAGATAAAACTTGGAAATACACGTATCCAAACAGAAGAGGAATCAGTATACCTGGGCACCGCACTAAATAAGAGATTGACATGTAGGCCACACATTGAGAAAATAGAGGAAAAGGTAAGAAAAAAAACTTGTCCCCCTGAGGAAATTGGCAGAAACAAGCTAGGACGGGGGGAAGGCAGAAATAAGGCAACTTTGGAGAAGGTATCTACAGGCGCCATTATATCAGTACGAATCGGCAGCAATTTCCTATCTACAAGTTCTGGAAAATGTACAAAGTCAATCATGTGGCCTTATCACAGGTTCCATGAAGATCTCCCATAAATAAAGTGGAATAAATTTCAGGCTTCACTTCACCACCAAACCATACAGGCGGGATACTAAGACCATGATCAATGCAGAAAATTACAAGAGCGCACCATCAGACCAGCATATGAAGATCAGAACCGATGACATTGCCAGTGAAATGCTGGAGATAAGTCTCTCTTAGTATGTCGTTTAATTTGAAATCTTTCCAATTAGTATTTGTGATTTTTCTGAGGCATCTATTCTAGAAGGCAACTAACTTCTTATCCATTATTGCGGTAGATTTCCAACTTTCACATCCATATGACAATAATGGAATCACACTTTCATTGAAAGGTCGCAGTGGTTTCATTTTCACTATATCTGGTCAAATAACAAAGATGGTAATTAATCTCCCGCTGTGTTAGATGAACAGCGACAATGCGCAACACTAGATTATGAAAACACACCATTCTCATGACCAGTTCAGATATTACCACGGTTTACTAGATATATACACACACATTCATGCTACGGCTTTACAAAAACAGTCGGTTATAAAACAGCGTTGCCAGGATGTCCCATCTTTGAGCCATTTCTCATGACTATAGCTGGAACATGTATGAGTCTTGGGTATATCAAGCCCGTCTCCAGAATAGTCCTGCGTGATGAACTGCCGCAGCGTCATCTACCATTGTTTATCCTAATATTTCCATGCGTTTCATTGGCTGACGATACAAAGTACACGCAAAGCGAGTCATACTTAATCGCATCAACCAAGACGAGTGACGCTACTCAGGACTGTATTTACTGTAAGGGAAAACCCGGCTATATTTGGTAACAACCGACTATTTTTATGACGACGTAGCATTTCCTTATATACATATCTAGAAGACTAATATTACCCAATTACTCAAATTTTTACTAGGAAATGTGTCGAAACAGAACATATTTATCGCCGAAGTACAGATGTGTCGGGTCAGTAGCGCCAATAAACGGCTACACAACGCATATCCATCATCAGAAGTAAATTCTGCTGGACATATAGAGGGATTCAGCTGGAGTTGAAATCCAACAAAAGCTACAAAACAAAAAAACGTACTGACCACATCAACACCATCTCTTTTAAACAAATTATACGTGGTATACCTAAAGCACGCACGTTCACGTGTCATATTAATATGTAAGCCGGCCTGTTCAGCTATTTCCTACCTACCTACACATACATTCTAATTTCATTTGACTTGGCTTAGTTAGCCACACCCTTCTACAATAGAAGTCCTAACAGATCAATGTAAACATATGCTCAGCAGAGGCCCTTTTTTACAAGATCGACATAAACCCTTCAATAAACCACCCTATTCCGTGTCACTATGAGAGGCTATTTTGTTCTTTTCATTAGCTGGCGACACATTGAACTGTGGTCATCGACAAATGGGGAAACAGTTCTACGGTGACTATTTGGCTTTTGAAGTGACACAGAGTGGACAATGAAAAATCACGGAAAAGTGAAATAACGTCACTTTAGAAGGACGATTCTCCGTGAATCCGTACATTCTTCTTCTTCTGTGTTCGCTCTCAAATAGCCAACACGAAAGTTCGTGTGATTTTCGCCGGGAAGCGTGAATTATGTTTTTTGCTGCTTTACAGCGTAGCTGTGTTATTTGCAACTAGGAAGGCCCAACACATCCGTTTTCGTCATGCCTTTCATTCTTGTAGTGGATTTCCCAAGCGCATGTCTTATATTTGTCGATGATCACGGTTTAACTATGTTATTACAATGACGTCATACAAGCTTGCAAACGGAGCACTAAAATCAAAGAAACAACACGAACACTCGCCAAAAAATATATTTAAAAGACAAGTAAATTAATGATCCAAAAAATAGATCATATGATGACGAATCTATAATACATTAAGGAAACAATGTTCAGATCATTAAAAATCCTTTCATTTCCGTATATTGATAAGGAATAAAATCACGTCGCGTGCATTATCGATCAATTTTAAATGTCTTTCCCATCCAAAGCAAAACAAAATAACACAACCTGTGAATTAAATGCATCTTTATAATTACATAAGTAACTTCACGAAATCACAAAACAAATACCTCACAAACAATATACAATACAATCAAATACAAGTACTCGTTCCTCCAATTTATGCACATAAGGCACTAAAACACTATGTGTGTATTTCATTTAGTATGATGATGTGATCATATATAGTGCTATAATTTACTCGTCACGTGATATGTTGTGCTCTTGATAAGACCCCGAGGACGAAACGTCGATCCGTGTGTGATTCTGGTAATTCACAATACTTCATTACTATTGTGTTTTCAAATTTAACATGTCGGATCATAGTTTTTCTGCACACCTACTTATTATCGAGAAATTGGTACATGCATATCATGGATGTTGGACACTGATCTGGACTGATAACTTAGATAAGTAACGGAAGCACATTTTGCTAAAACTCATTAACTATGCATGTTTATAAAAGCAAGAACCCAGGAACTCGCATATAAATATACACTCAAATCATAAACATAGTGAAACATAATGGATGTGTCTGGCATTAATTATTCCATGGGAGACGAGTATAAAAAGTAATAATGTTCGCATTCATAATAGAAATTCTCTTAGTAATGCGATGTTTGGTTGTTAGAGGGAGAGGGTCACCTGTGTATTTTTTTTTAATACTTCTGTATTCTTCATTCACATGTGTTTTGTCCTTTATCCGTCTATATTTTTCATTTACCTGTGCTTTGTCCTTTATCCTTCTGTATTCTTCAGTCACCTGTGTATTGTCCTGTATCCTTCTGTATCCTACAGTCACCTGTGTATTGTCCTTTATCCTTTTGTATTCTTCCATGACCTGTGTTTTGTCCTGTATCCTTCTGTATCCTAGTCACCTGTGTTTTGTCCTGTATCCTTCTGTATCCTACAGTCACCTGTGTATTGTCCTTTATTCGTCTGTATATTTCATTCACATGTGCTTTGTCCTTTATCCGTCTGTATTTTTCATTCACATGTGCTTTGTCCTTTATCCGTCTGTATTTTTCCTTTACCTGTGCTTTATCCTTCTGTATTCTTCAGTCACCTGTGTTTTGTCCTTTATCCTTCTGTATTCTTCAGTCAGGTTACACCTACAGCTTCCATAAATTGTGTACTTCATCAATTGAGGCCATCTTGCAGTTACTCAGGCACGAAACTGCCGTCTGATTTGGTCATTTTTGTCATTTATTGATTTTACCAAATTGACACTCAGTAGCTTTGGAAAATGAGTTGGCTACCCATCTTGCTAAAGATAAAAGGGACCCACAATGTTATTTTGGTAGCATTTTTGTGGGTCCGACCCGTGCAGATTGTTTCGATCTTAGTACGTACGAGCGATCAAGCTCGTTTTCTATATAGAATTTTATTAGAGCTGTTTTTTTTTATTCTGAAGACTAACTCTCAATGGTATTTAAATTATTTCATAAAAAATGGGCGCATGTGTATATGTGGACGCAGATATGGCAGTCAAGCTGCAACCCCTGACATAGGCGTATATGTCGACAATTATTGTCGTGTGGATTAACCCGTCTAAAATTCCGTTACTTGAGTTTTCCCGTGATTTTAATTGGCTGGCGTCACAAAGTATACACAAAGTGACCAATAAAAATCACGGGGAAAGGCAAATAACATCACTTTGAAAAGGATGATTATCTATGAGTCCACGGAACTAATTTGCGAGAGACACGCATTTTATAGACTGTCACCTTGTATGGAGCTCAGAACTAACACATAATAATTTGGTATCACCAGCACACATTTTCACAGCCACAATAATTGTGTTATAGTGCTTTTAGAAATGCATTAACATAGAAAAATAATTATGATTCGAAATCTATTAGACCAGTTTCGATGAAGTTTACATATGAAATAGATGATATTTTTTAAAATAAAAACCATTCATATGAATTTATGCAGTATAGACCTAATGACGTTAGCAGCAAAGAATGTATGTATACATTGTATATTAAAATATGGTAATCTTCCATAAACAGCATATTACGAGGTATCCAGCTTTAGTTATCACATGTTGTAGATGTTTACAATGTGAACGACCATTTTCACATGAGTATTGACTAATACTAAAATCAGTCAGTCAATTCCACTGTTGCCAAGTTCGGCATATAGGGCGGATGTCATAGTTATCCATGCCTGTCGGTCAGTTGCCAGGGAATGTAGGTCTTGTGCATTTATGCCTGTTCATTTTAATTCATTCATAAAAGTTCTTTTGAGCGTTGTTTTTGGTCTTCCCTGTTTTGTTTTCCCGTCTGGTGCCCACATGAAGGCTTGTTGTGGAATTCTGTCTTCCTTCATTCTAAGTATGTGACCGATGTATGTCCAGCGGCGTTTTCTTACGATGTTCGTCACATATTCTTGTTTTGTCTCCTCTCTTAGTATGTCGTTTGATTTGAAATCTTTCCAATTAGTATTTGTGATTTTTCTGAGGCATCTATTCTCGAAGGCAACTAACTTCTTATCCATTATTGCTTTAGATTTCCAACTTTCACATCCATATGTCAATGAATGAATCACACTTGCATTGAATAGTCGCAGTTTGATGTGTTTACATGCGATCTTCGATCTCCAGATATTTGAGAGTTTGTTCTCTCAAAGCAAAGAGTTTTCTCTCTATTAGTACAGAGATTGCACTGCGAACAATTTCAAACATACTTTTGACAATAAATTCAGCAGTTGAGCTCTACGTTGCGCTAACGAACAAAATACAGAGGCGACAACTAAGATATTTGTTGAAATGTCTTAAATAATGCTCCCCCCCCCCACTCTTTGAATGACTATAAGCCGAGGTCACCCATAAATGCTCCGTCTCGAAAGCAAATGTCGATATATGCACATTGGTGGTTCCCGTTGCTCTCTGGTTAAACAGATCCCTCATTATTTCTCTCAGATTCCCACAGCTTCTCGTACAACAACTGTCAAAAACTGCATTTTTCCAATTAAGGAGTTGTAGGGAGGGATTTTGTAGCTGTGTGATAAAGTTAAGGAGTTGTAGGGAGGGATTTTGTAGCTGTGTGATAAAGTTAAGGAGTTGCAGGGAGGGATTTTGTAGCTGTGTGATAAAGGCTGCATGCTCTTGCTGTCACCACGTCATGTACACGGTGAGTTTTTAATTTACCCTCGGACAGACAAAAAAAAGTCCTTACCAGGGATCGAACTCTAGACCTAACTAGTGTGAGACCAACGCTCTAACCTCTCGGCCACGAGCCATACGTTCGTACTACACTGAATACCGAATTCTACCAATCGGATTCTAGATCCATCATCTATTGTGAATCACATCCATCGTAGCTGTGACTCATTATATTTTTTATCGCACAACAATAATACTAAGTCTGAAAAGACAGCTTATAGTATCTATAGTAGTGTCTACATTCAACAAGAGCGCCAGGCAACTGCACTATCTTTCTCTAATCCATTCTCAATTCACCAGCTGAAGGTGCAGTTCGTCAAGTCTCACTCCATTTTCGCGAGCGCTAGCATGTAATGGACAGTAAAACCATGTTACACTTAGAAGATTGGAACATGCTACAGAAGAACATGCTATCCACTTATACCGATGCAACACCCTTGTCGTAACCATTGCTGTCTAGTTCAGGATGCAAAGAATTTGGCTACTACCTTCTTTCCATGCATGTCGTAGGAGGAGAGTAAGGAAAGATGGTGGTGAATGACAACCTGTCATCTATGAGAAAAAGTTATAACTGTCACATCTTGTCTAAATTTTTAACTTTTGTCTTTTATCAAGTAATCTCCATGGATAACGAAGATATGCAGGCACCGAACATCTCACCAATGTCCTTTTGTGGAAGACTTTTAGGTGACAGGAAAAGCTAGATGTGTCATCACCGGATGGGTCAACAAATATGACAGAAGAATAATGAGATAGCCAAGAGAATCTTGGGATACTGGCATGTCTTCCTTCGGGGACATGTATCCATAAATCTCTCTTTACACATTCATGCCTTCGATACCTTATGAATCTGCATGTTGTCTCGGTTCCACAACTGATTACCTGTGCTTTTGTCAGAAAAAGGTATGGATTGCCAATAGCTACCTGCTCACAGATAAAAGGGATTATTTCCTTATCTTCACCATACGGACACCAACTCTTTTGAATCGTTCGAAGCATGTACTGAGAATCAGACAATATAACTGCTTTTGCAAAATGAGCCTCATTGAGCCATTGGGGAGCTGTTTTAAATGCCTAGATCTCGGTCCCCATAATAGAAGTAGTCCCATTGTACTTGTAATATAAACACAAAGTACAATGATAATTTCTTATACGATCATTTCTATAAAAATGATAGTCTTTATCATATCATTTGTAAACCACATCTAAAAACAATGCACTCCTTAGATATAAGAATGAGGCCGTTTCCACAATGGATTCAAGTGAATAATAGTTCAATATAATAGTTAAAAGGCAAAACATAGCGCTCATGAATATAACGGACTCATCGAATTCTTAATACGGTGAAAGCCTCAATGTAATGCAAATATAAGCAAGATGTTGGCTACTTTGTCCATCATTTTATTAAAAATTATAATTTCCAGGCGAGATCTGAATTTTGTAAAAGTAATCAATCAATACAGGACACACCACTATGACAGCACAGATGCGCCCCAGGACTACAAAAACAACATGTAATATAAAATATATAAAATATGTTAGAAACATACACATTATTTTTTTCCAGGCGTATGACAATAGCATATACATCAATTATCCTGAATCCCCATGACTGTACTATTAATATTTTTTAATGATATTCTAAGATTATTTTTTTATTACAAGACCACATGCATAAAATGAAATTGATACATCAAAGATGTTTTCAGATATCACGAACGGTTATGGACACAAAGAATAGCGAGTATTTCTGAAGGTAATATAAAGTCGCGAACGCTAGTAAAAATTGACAAACGACAAAACGTTGAAATTCTGAGATCACAGCTCAGTTTCTTGTTAGTGATTGCTAAGCATAAATTAAAAACCGAAAACCCCAGAGCTTACTCTTGTGCCGGGTGAGTTGTGTCAGGACACAGTTAGATCTTTTACTTGCGTGCTCGCACGCCCGAAAAACTTGCCCGCCACTTGCACGAGACATATTTTGAGATGTGTGGAGATTGGGCGCAAAGTAGGAAATGACACTGACAGATAACAGAGGACAAAAGATAAAGTAAAAGAGAAAATATATCTGCTGAAGAAAATGACTGAGGACAAATGAGGAAAAGTACAATAGCTGTAATGAATAGTACCACAATAATATTTCAATACGTGTTTCGTGTGTGCTATGCAGTGAAAATAGAGAGTAAAGACATTGAATTCTGTTCACGATTCATGACCAAAATAAGGAATATTATATTCAAACAAGCTACAGGACCAAAGATAATTGAATATTTTAATAACGTTCTAATATTTCTTACATACGGCTAAGATAAATGTGGATACTTACATTGAAGATGTCAACTTGCAGGTAATATCCTAATGTTTAATGGTTAGTACTGAATTACTAGTCATATTTATTATTTGCATTTCCATATGATTAAATATCTAAACCAGGGGTGGGTAATACAGTTCGCGGACGACATCCGGCCCAAAAACCTTTTTTTTGTGTGGCCCGCCAGACTGATATAAAAGAACTAAATGCACTAAAGCACTCGGTTTCCGAGTTCTGGAAACACTACTTCAGTAAGCAATTTTGTCCCAAAACCACGTGAGAAAAAAGACTGTCCTGTTCGCCGAACCAAAAAGATGTCCCACTTTTGAGGCCCCCCCCCCCTATTTTAGTAAACCAGAACCAGGACTTTTAGTACTACAAATTTAAGCCAAAAAAGTGGGCATAACTCCTACCGTAACGATTTTTCACAAAAAGTGGGCAAAATCCCTATCAATAACGATTTTTCACAAAAAGTGGGCATAACCCCTACCGTAACGATTTTTCACAAAAAGTGGGCATAACCCCTACCGTAACGATTTTTCACAAAAAGTGGGCATAACCCCTACCGTAACGATTTTTCACAAAAAGTGGGCATAACCCCTACCGAAACGATTTTTCACAAAAAGTGGGCAAAATCCCTATCAATAACGATTTTTCACAAAAAGGGGGCAAAACCCCTACCATAACGATTTTGATCAAAAAGTAGGCAAAACCCCAACCATAACGATTTTTCACAAAAAAATAATACAATTTATAAAGGGATAAATCACCATAGTTAATGAACAACCTAACGTTCTAAAGATATGGGGCTGGTGCAACACAGAAATAAGGGGAAAACAGAGTAAGGAGTGTTGCAAAAAGATAAATAAATACAAAACGCATTAACAACATCATCAGAAAAGGAAACAGACGATGTTTCGAATAAAAAGTATTCATCGTGAATGACAAAAACCAATAACAAGAAATGAATATTATACAAAAAGAATCATAATGTAAGAGAGGAGCTAAAGAAGATAGTTAGGGAGAGAAGATGAGAAAAAGACAAAGATCAATGGTGACGCATACGACAAGAACGAGAGAGAGAGAGAGAGAGAGAGAGAGTAAAAAGAAACACAACAGAGCAAACGTAATAAAAGAAAAATCTAATAGGTATAAATAAAAAATCGACTTATCTGAAATCCAGTGTAGCCAACAGAAAGATAGAACTAAATGATACAATACATCCTTATACAGTTTTTACAATATCATAAAAGAGGAAATTACACGCGGCAACGGGCTACCTTTTTTCGAAAGCTATAACTCTCTCCTTACAGAAAAAAAAGTATCTACGGTCCTGCCACTTCTGATATATGGGGATGAGCGTCAGCCAAATTGCGTCTGCGCAAAATTTTAATACAGAACATAATTCAGATCACGCAGTGATGGTTACAAATGATTACTTTGGTCGATTCTTTTTCAGTGTTCATTCTCAAATGTCCGCTGTATCTCTTGTAGCAGGACAATGACCCTACTAGATTTCCAGCAGGATGTGGTCCAGAGAATTGAAATACCCTGTGTCACCGTTTTATTTGAGCACATGGCTCGACACATCCATTTTCGGCGGATGGTCGACTCAGAGGTTGAGTACAGAAACACGAATGAATTATCCACTAAATGCAATGTTTATTTTTTGTATATTTTTTCCATCTATGCATACTTTTTCGACTATGATTTTCTGATAATTCGGCGAATAAGAAATGGAAAATTTGGAAAAAAGGTAGGTATATCATGTCGAACAATATCGAAAGGCAGCTAGTAAAATGGTTCGTTCACCTTATAAGAATGAAGTTAAACCAAATACCAATAAGAGCATATAACATAAGAATATCCGGACATAAAATCTAAGGTAGATCACGAAAACGGTAGACAGAAAACATCAAGATAATGTTGAACAAACATGGACTCAACACAACCATGAAGACACATCTGGTCTTGAAATCGCAACTAAGGCTGCCACTCTAAACTTTACACAAGCATGGATACTATCAATCATCAATCTCATGGGAAAATACAAGACAATAATTCGGTGACAAACCACCTGGTTTAACTTGCCAGGTTCCGAAAGTAGTACAAAGAATAGTAATAATGTGATATCATATGTCCGTCGCAGGGTGGAAGTCAAGGGCTATTTGGTACGAAGTGTTGGTTACTTCATCACGTAGATGATAAGAGTCCAAAATCATGTGCTGTAGTCGGATTTAACGAGCAGAAAGTCACCGAAATTGTAGCCAAACTGTAAACAACGACACAACCCACTTTGTTCTCAGTAATACATCCTTCTTTTTAACATGCACGAGAGTTGGAATGAACGCAGAAGAGACACACTTTTTCAACATATTACGAATTTGGACCTTGTCCTACTTGTACAAGAATTTATCTCTAATGCATATAGTTCACGAGCAATATCTACAGCGAGATGAGTTGAAGATAATTTTTGACTCATATAAGAACACCTTGAGCTCTTGATGAGTGTATTTAATGCTGTAAATGAATGTCCACAATCAATATTATGATATGTAGTTGATGATAAGGGCAACAGATGGACGAACCAACGGATATGGCAAGACGTGTTGAAATGAATCCTTGTTAAAGTGTTTCCAATACACATGTTGTTAGCATATCCTATTTATGACGTCGTAATCAGACCAGCAATTATTGACTGTAGCGATTTTCTAGCCAATATAAATGAATTGAGTAGATTACTATTACTTTACGAACAGTTTAGATGAACAATTTCCTGCTTCGGGAATTTAACCTGGTACCTTTTCCGACAGTAACGCTCTCTGTGCCATCACAGTATCAAACAAACAGCAACTACAAATAGCAAGCACATTTTTTTCTTTTAATATAATATTAAGGCTGAATGTATATCATTGCTACTTTTGAATAATAAGCCAAACTCGACATAGAAGATATAGCACGCGGGGGTGGGACTGGTGTGGATGATGATTCTTTTCAATGACTGAGATTAAAGATCGGGGATTGAAATGCGGTGTTGTTAGAGGTGAACATTTTGGAGGGCGCAGAAAAAATGATGGTCAACCAGCATGGGACCGGTACTGTCAGCGGAAGTGTAATGGCGGATACACTCAAGGAGAGATCGGAGCAACTATGAACGTGTACAGTTTGCAGTGATGATGATCCGACGACTAAGTAACTAACTAACTAAACTCAACGAAGCTGTCTCAGCTACAACAATCAGATCATAATACAATCAACGTAAAGACAGATAAATGATCAACACGTGGTACAAATGCATGAATGTAAATAATTTGGGATCATTTTTACAGACGACGGAATAATGGACAGAGAAATCGAGGCAATCATAAAAAAGCAAACTACTTAAATTAGGAACTTACACCAATATTGAAACACATATCTTTCCAAATGGAAACTAAAAAAATTTTTAAAAAATTATAAATTCAAACTTTATACCATCATTGTGTTATCAATGTCAGACATGGACACTAGCAAAAGAACAAAAGAGAAAATGTACAGCATGTGCAATGAGATGTGTAGGAAAAATATAATAAAAAAATATCATGCGATAAATGGAGAGATTACGAGAACAATGTTTGACTGTGGTGAAATATATTGGCAGAAACATTGTAGCGTATCCTATTCAGGACGTAACCATAAGTAGTTTGTCTGGCGTATCGAACTCAGTACCTTGACCGTCACAGACGCGATCTGTACCACTTCACCACAGAGTCCACATATTGGGAGGGGGGGGGAAGAGACCGAAATGTTTCGGCCACTTAATTAGAATGAACCCTTATTGGAAGGGCCACAAGAGCACACAACATAAGAATGGAAAAACACCAATAGGCAGAGGAAGAGAAAGAAGGGGATTTCGGAAGGAGATATCGACGTTTCGTGACGTCGCAATATTACATATCCAAATACACAAATGTGGATATGTAATGTGACATAGCCCAAAGGACCAAATAGGACTAAATGTGACATGGCCCAAAAAACCGATCTGCATTCAATCCGGCGACCCATAACAGAAAAAAGAGACAATACAGTAGATATATAGATATATGATAGATAGATAGAATGTGCTACATGTGAATAGCATACTACTGTGATGCCGGAGTTACGAAATGAGAACACAAAATATCGCTACTACCACTATGTCAGATATAGTAAAGAGTTTGTATGATGGAGTTGGCTGTCCCATCCCGTTGAGAGGCGTATAGGATTAACGTGAGCATTAGATCACGATGAAGTCGGAAGTGTCAGGTACAAAGTCGCAGATACTATAGATAAACCGGAAACGATGAATTGCGTTTTTTTGGACTACATTCTTCTAATGTGTACAAGTTTATGAATTTCGTTTTCTGTACTACATTTTTCTAATTTGCACACGTTTGTGAATTTCGTTCATTGGACTACATTCTTCTAATTTGCACACGTTTGTGAATGAATACAGGAAAAAGGCGAATACTTTATATCTGGGAAGCCGTTAAACCCAGCACTTTGACGACAAGACGACAAATGTCACATTTGTATAGTACTTCTTTCGCTCGCTTAAAATATGTCTATATCTGTAAAGTTGTCTCACTAAACTTCAACGCCTTTTACAGCCCATACACATAGTTCCATATAACTTATAACTTTGATTCTGTCTTGTTTTTTATGGCCCAGTATGTGTTTCTAGTAATCTCATACTCAGAATATTATTGAAGTATATTTTCTGCAGTTTGTAGAATCTGCCAACATGCCTGTGTTGACAGCGCTAAGTTTCTTTGTACATATGACTGCTGAGCCGGCCGTTGTGTTTCACCCTGTTCTTGTCTGTCATAATTTGACAGTCTTACAACCTTCATCTTCTTCATTGATTTTTATGTTTACTCAACGTTCATTATTGATACCGCCCCTCCCTCTTTCCCCCAGACCTTGCCGCTGAGATATGTTTTAGTTCAGCCAACAGAGGGTGATACGTAAGACTGGCCAGACCCTCCTATATTCGAGCAAGACCACAGTGTGACCTTGCAAGTACATGTTTTCAGGACAGAATCAACCAGTCAAGAGACTCATAATCAATAAATTTGACTATAATCAATTCTGTATCAGCAACCAACCGACTATAATCAATTCTGTATCAGCAACAAACCGACTATAATCAATTCTGTATCAGCAACAAACCGACTATAATCAATTCTGTATCAGCAACAAACCGACTATAATCAATTCTGTATCAGCAACAAACCGACTATAATCAATTGTAACTACATGGCGACCCTTCATTTAACATATAAGTAGCGTATATTGTACTAGAGGTGTTTCCATTATGGTTAATTCGTCTTATAAGAGATTTGTTAGCCGGCTGCGAGGCTACTCGTTAGAGATAGGAGAAATCGACCCATTACTCTCGGAGAAAGACGACATGGCTGGAGGTCGTATAGCAGGCCGTGCTTGGAGATGGATTGGAAAGACATCGAAGGGGGACGGGGTATATGCGTGGGAACTTCACGGGTCAAATCCCAGAGTGAAAACGTGTTTTGTAACAATCAAGGATGCCACGTACAGACGCATGTTATAGTACATTACCAACATAATACGCCTGTGTATTGTATTATTCACGAAAAACTGATGTTACCTACCTTTATATTTGGTTGTATATTCACGAAAATATTGCGAAGCTCAAGAGAACAATACCTCGATAAAAAAATTAATTTCCATGACACTTTTCAATCAGAAAAGTGGTTCTCAAACATTTTTTGTCCGTTACACACTTGAGACAATTCTTCTTCCGTGTAAATGCTGTCTCAAAATAAAAAGCCGTTCACTATCTTCACAGATTACCAAGACTTGTTTAGGTGTGCGAGATGTAATTTAAACAGCTACATTCATGTGCCTCCATCAGAAGCCCCCGATTTCAAAATTTGTCTCCATGGTCTCAAATAAATCTATGTGCCCCGCGGTGGGGAGATATGGTGTACGTTGAGAATCACTAAACCAGACGACGCGGTCAAATTTCGAATTTACGACCAAGTAAACTTAAAGCGAATAACGGAACAATTTCACAATGCAGATCTTGTGCATAATAATAATAATAATAATAATAATAAAATAACCGCATCATTTATTACAACGTAGGAATAACGAACAAAACGACGTTCTAAAAGATATCTAATTCGATTGCTAAAGGCATAATGCTGCACAGCATAACGATGTGACATCATTAATTTCAAATTGCTATGCAATTCATGCGAACAATATGAGAAGAGAACACGTAATAAGCCTGCATTTCCCAGCATAAGGCATATTTATTGATATATATAAAACAAATGAAAAGACAAATAGTTGTGATTAGCCATAAAAAAAGTGCCCGCGTGAATGATATGTTAGAAACCATGACCAGGGAAGATATAAGACCTACCGACTAATGCGACATCAAGCCTTCTTAATGACTCATTTGACTGTTTTTCATTGGTCACTATGACTATACTTTGTGTGACAGCCAATGCAAATAAAAGGAATACTCAAATGAAGTTTTAGAAAGGTGGATTTCCAATCAACATTAGCCAATAGGTAATATATTGTAGATGGTCGCATTCATAACATGAGTATCCCATATTACTAGTCAAATTGAGTGACATTTTTCGCCTGAAGTTAAGCAAAACATTTTATATCTGATTACATCGGGTACCTTCGCCGGTGCAACGGAGTGCGTGCACTAGCAATGTGAACAGCATTTGTGAGAAAGAGATGCCATCCATCTCTCTCTCTCTCTCTCTCTCTCTCTCTCTATATATATATATATATATATATATATATATATATATATATATATATATATATATATATATATATATATATAAGAATAAAGAAATAATTCCAGGCTGTTAGTGTAGTGTGTGCCATCAAAATGTACAATTTATACTCGTACTAGTAGACAGAGAAATAGAAACAAGGTGCCAGAAAGCAAACACAGTGACTTAACAACTTTCACCATTACTTCTTCATCCAAAGATCAAGATGGAAATTAAAAAAACAAATAATATCTACATTTTTTATACTTACACTGTGCTAGCATTGTCAAACATGGTCTTTAATTAACAGCTTCGCAGCAAAGAAAAATCGTCACATGTGAAATGAAGTGTCTGAGAAAAACTGCAATGGTTACCAAACTAGATAAAATAAGAAATGAAGAAATTAGGAAAAGAGTTGGTATAATATCATGTATCGAACATATTGAGAGACAGCAAGTAAAATGGTTCGGTCACCTTATGAGAATGAAGCCAAACCAAATACCAATAAGAGCATATAATACAAGAATATCCGGGCGTAAAGCCAAAGGTAGACCAAGAAAACGGTGGATAGAAGATATCAAGATAACCTTGAACAAACATGGACTAAATGCAACCTCGGCGACACATCTGGCCTTGAAACGACAGCTTAAGCTACCACCCCTACGCTTAACGGCAAGTGTGAATGTGATCAACAATCGTTCACCTGGGGAAAGACAATAGACAAAAGAAAGTAACATGGTGAGTCGAAACGTATATTTGAAACACTCTATCCTCTTGTTGATTTGTGCGATTGTGGGGCAAAGAATAATTACCTTACACTATCATATGCTATCACACGAGGCATTACTGAGGTTTAGGGGATGAGGTTTGACTGTCCAATGCCGTAGAATATGAAAATGACCCAAAACCAATTATAAAGTAAGATGTGTCTGGCATAAAGGCGCAGGTATGACAGCCATACTGTAATACATGACAGGGAGTTTGAGAATGAACTCAGAAGAAAAAAACTACTCTAAAATTATTATGATACTGTGACTACCATTATTTCAAATATACAGTGGAATTTTTCTATAACGCATACGTTTATAATACATTTCCTTATTTAACAACACTTTTCAAAATCCCTTTATATTTGCTCTTTATTGTTTGTATTGTATATAGCGAACTTAGATAAGGAAAGCGTGTTGTTGTATGGGACGATAGAAGGCAGTTGAGGCTAGAGTAGACCAAGACGTCGCTGGACATGAGATATTCAGGAATACATGCACATGTCGTTTGAGGAGGCGGGTCAATTTGCAAGAGACCGCGGGGATTTCAGAAGATTCATAAGGAAGACTTCGTTCTGGAAAGAATACGTCACACGACACACGCGCGCGCGCGCATATTTCATCAGTCTGGTGCAAGCTGTTACAATGGGATTTGAATGTATAATTAATTAATATATTATTGAATTCTGCGCGAAAGACTAAATGAACAATTAAAAATATGACAACAGTATGTAGCAACCATAAGTCTATTTATGTGGGAAACTAGTTTGGCTGCAATAATCTAGCCCGTTTATGCAAATCTGACATGGAAGTAATATGAAAATGAAACACACATACATTTTTTTACAGATACATAATTGTATTTCTAAGACCTCAATGATAAAGGTATTTCAGTACAAACATCGACATGGGGGGATCGCACTTTGCCAGACTTTTTTTTGGCTCAAATGTTTACCCTTTAGGTTATTTTATAAAGTTCTAGAGCTTTTTCACAGTTTGTCTCGATCCTATTAAAGTCTTCTGGTAGTTTTTTAAAAATAAATTGTAAAGTTGTTGGTCTTCACAAAATTCTCGCACAAGGGAATGTGATTTCCATAATATCAGCTTATTGACAAAGTCAAGGACATCCGTAACAGGAAATAAACATGAGATATTGAATACACACGAACCCGGAAGGAATGTGAGTGATCTAGCGTCCTAAATTCAAATCGCAGTGTTCAAACACGAGTTGTATTGGATGTCCTCAAGATTCAACAACGGCTAAACTATGTTATTTTTTCATTTTAAAATCATCTCCGAGTTGAATCTAGTCCGTATTAGGATTTCTCATTATCACAGTGCACTTATCGCCGCAGTGTATTTATAGAGCACTAATTGAGACATTCAATATTCCAAGTCTTAGTAAGCAATGAATTGATCAAGTGGGAGGTAAAAATTGGAAGACGGACATATTCAGTTTGTCAGGGTGTACTACTAAGGCAAGAGCCAGATGATGTTGAAGGTACGTTTCAGCCAACGTCTAATGCGGAAACTTTACTTTAAAATAATATGACAATCAATAAAAGGTAATAATAAAAAAAACTTTCGTTACTGCATGTTTTCATGTTATGAGTGCAGGGAGGCTTGTATGGCTGTGGAAATAAAGGCCGCTTTGCCAAAGCTGTCGCCACGACGTGTACATGAAGAATAAAATGTAATACTGCAGTAAAACTGTATGGAAATATTGATTAACCTAGAACACAGTTAATATAATCTTACTAAACGACGGCTAACATACTATCACTGTTCGGGTGTCAACGTGGAAAAAATACAAATGGCAGTACACAGGACATTGTACTGTGTACTGTTATTTGTATGATTATGTCCTGTGCACTGTCATTTGTATTTCTTCACGTTAGCACACGACAGTGACAGTCTGTTAACCATCTACCAGTAAGACTACATTACCTGTGTTCTACGTAAGTACTACTTGAACATAATGAATATATTTGATCTTCATAATTGGCTTAAGATAATAGATTTCTTGTGTCTGCCTGAACCTCGCAATGCATTATATTGTATGTTAATATCCTTAACATGAAGCTAAATTTACTAATAGACAAGACGAAATTGTAATTTTCCGAACATTACATAAAAAAACATTTTGAAGATGGATCGTCACACACATTAAAACATGTATGTATAAAACAATAACGTTATTCGTAAAAAAAAAACACTTAAAAAAATGGTCATGTAAGAAAACCACAATAGCAACAACCTCAGTCTTCGACGCCATCATTAAACAAGAGAGCACATTGAAAATGAACATAGACCGAAACAATATTAATTATATAACAGGAAAGTGTTTAACGAATAATGTTTAGACGTGACATGGAAGACGTTAACAAACGACGTAAAACATTTAAAACGGATTTAACACATCTCACAAACATCTACTGTGGTAGACATTTTTAACAGATGGAGTAGCAGATATTAACATATGACGTAGAAAGCATTTTTAATTGCAAAAAATATTCTCAACTAGTGTCGTAGAAGATATTTTCAGCAAATGACGTGGCAGTCATTAACAAATTCATCAACCAGTTCTTAACCGACGAGACAGACAGTATTAACATGTGACGTTAGTTAAAAGTTCAGGGTTGCCAAAGACTTGCCAAATTCTTTGTCAAATTTAACAATTTTGGTCATTCTGAAATGTCAATTACCTTGAAATTTATGTTTCTGTTATTTTTGTATTATTGATAAATTTACAATCTATTACGTTAGGAGTTTTTAATGACATTTGTGACCATACGCTACTTGTAATTTGACTAAATTCAATTGTAACTACCTGGCGACCCTGCATGAGTAGCGTATGTTGTACTCGAGATGTTTCCATTATGGTTACATTCGTCTTATATGAGATTTAATAGCCGGCTGCGAGGCTACTTGACAGAAGAGATAGGAAAAAATCAACCAATTTATAGGGGAGAAAAACGACATGACAATCGCCGACATCGTATAGCAGGCAGTGTTTGGAGATGGATTGGAAAGCCATCATAGGGGACGAATCAAATGCATGGGGATTGCACAGGTCAAATCCCAGAGTGAGAACGTGTTTTGTAACAATCAAGGATGTCAAGTACATACGCATGTCTGTATGAGATAAAAGAAACATAGTCTATGAAGACGAAGCAACTCAAGTCTAACTCGACTGTCACCGTTTCCCAAACATGGTTCATACAAAAGAAATGAGGTATAGGGACACAATGGGCAACGAAGTCGTCTTTCTACATGAGGAAAGGTTCTCCGGCCGCGAGCCGCCTCGTCCGAAAATTCTTGATTAGAAACTGGCTTCACAGCACGTGTGCATTCCCATAAGTGCTCCGCCCTCTGTTCCAGCAGCCGTCCGACTCGATGGTGTTTCGAGTCTAATGCCGCCGTAACAGATGTTGACATCAGGGCACAACTCTGGCCCTTTCGACCTGTTTCTTTGTTGTTCTGCTCACCCACGCCATGCAAACTAGTTCAAGCACAACTTCGGCCTGTCGGAACAACATGGTAACTGTTATCGAAGATTACAACTACGGGATTGTGCCATAAAGCTTCTATAAGAAGATAACCTCAATATAACGACATTTACTAAGGTTTTCTGTTGCACGGTTGGTTTGTCTAGTGAGCCATTGGTGAGACCCACAGACGCAACCACATGCGTAGCCTCATCCGAAGATAGAGATGCACAGTGGATGACCCAGCGATGGGGTAATGGATCGTGCTGACGTTTAGAACTCCAACAGAGATATAGCACGCGAGAGTGAGACTAACGTGGATGATGATTCCTTTTCAATGGCTAGGATTAAAGATCAGGGATTGAAAAGCCGTGTTGCTAGAAGTGAACATTTTGGAGGGCGCAGAAGAATGATGGTCAACCAGCATAGGACCGGTAATGTAAGCAGAAGTGTAATGGCGGATACACACAAGAAGAGATCGGAGCAACTATGGACTTGTCCAGTTTGCAGTGATGATGATCCGACGACTAACTAACTAACTAACTAACTAAAGTGTATTTAATACGCATAAAAGAAATATGACATGCTGTTTTTATTTCTCTCTGTTGTTTGGGCCCCAAAGGAAACAGTGAAAGAAAGTTAGTTCTGAATGAGGTCCGTGGATAAAAAAGATTGAGAATCATTGCATACTAGATCACAATGACCTAATAATACCACGAAGAAGCTGTATGTATCGGATAAAAAGGCTCATATATCACTGAGGTATTGAAAACCTTGAAGAAGAGCACTTGCCTCACCGAAGCACAATCCGTTGGTGAAACATGAAATTTGCAAACAAGTGAATGTTCGTAGGTCGACCACGAGTCAGAACTATTCTGCAAGTACAATAAAATGACATATGCGCGATGTAGATCTGTAACAAGGAACATTGGTAGAATATCTTATTCAGGATGAAGATGTCAATCCAGCTATTTTTGGCGTAATGGTTTTCAAGGCAATATAAATAAGCCCAGTAGTTTTCGATTGCTTTCTGAACGGTGAGGATGCACAATTGCTTGCGGCGGATTTGCACCAAGTACTATGGCCGTCACCGATGCACTTTGTACCACGCCGCCACAGAGATCTATATCTGTGAAAATATTGAGAAATGTACGAAGAGAATAATCGGTACTAATTTTATGATTTTTTTTATGATGAAATTTTCATTAGTGTGTTTTCCTAGATGATTTTTTGTGTGCACAATATCACACGTGTATACAAACACGTGACTTAAAATGAAGTTTTACTTTACACAAATACAAGACTTTTCGATCTGCAGGTCTGATCAATATTGTTTGTATTTTCATAAAAACCTATATGTCGAAACGTCGTTATTTTTAAATTTATGTAACTCAATACTACATTCTAACACATTTTTATTTGCTTAGACTCATTTTAGTTGGCAGTCTTACTTTCATTCCATTTTTGACCATTAAAGAAAGCGTTTACTATTCTACATCTGACCATAAGGACATTTTTGACAGACGATAGCTTGGAGCGACGTGGTCAGTTATATGATCGAGGTCAACTAGAATGAATCTAGACCAGGCCACTTTTGGAATTAGAATAGCATTCTGTATGTGATGCTGACAGCTAATGAACGCGTCTTAAAAACTTACATAACGGGATCGAGACGGGCTGCAGGAAGTTTGTCTACTGGAGTGTCCAGAAAGCAATGTAAATGTATTACTATTCAACTTTCACTCCCGGAGAGCCATGGGTCCTCAACAATTCTCTTCCATCGCCATAAGAATGTCATTGAATGTCATTAGAATGAGAATGTCATTACTTTGGGTTAAGTTTGGGTTAGCCTTAAGACGGTTGATAAATCCAACTGGACTGTGAATGATCCGGTGTAGTATGAGCAGAAATATAGTAGATCTTAAGATGAGGGAAAACAGTTTGATCTATCCTTTAGTTTTTGCCTCTTCTGAATTGCCTGAAAAATTATACCTTGTTCAAAACTCGCTTGGTCTGACTGTTCCAGGCTGGGCGGTCAAGATCAATCCTGCATTGGCCTAATAGATGTTTTCAAGTATTCCTTGAAGCGCTTGATCTGGTCTCCGCTTGAAAACAAACTTACCCTGTTAACTACACAATGTTCACCATAGAACAGTATCTTTTCCGTGTCATACACATTATTTGTGTAATGATAAAAAATCTTTCCTATGCTATGACATGGTCTACTTCTTCTCCTCTTTACATGTGAGTTACAGAACAAAGCCAGTCGTACAATACCTTCTGTTATTTTCTTACTGTATGCCATATCCATCTCCAATGCTGCTTCTTGAGTCCTATCTCCATTTCTGTCTATTTAGCTCTTTCCACGAGTTCATAAATAATGGTCTTATCATACCAGTTTAAACCCTAAGCAGAAGATTTCATCCTTTGCTGAAATTTTGTGTACTCTGGACTACATCCTGTAAATTAGCAATAGTTCAAGACCTAACGATGAAATACTACAATTTAACCAGTTTAATAACGATGTGACCGATAGTCACACTGTGGCCGAGGTGGTACATTCTTGTTTGAGACAGCCAAATGCATCTTGTTAAAAACCTGCCGCGGGCAATTGTACATCCGGACCGTTCAGAAAGCAATAACAAAATACTGAGCGCCAATACCGTCAATATAATCACTACAGACAATAAATGATCGGTTGATATATACATCCAGAATATTTTACATGCCATTAATTTTTATAAGGATATACTAAAAGCAGTATTCAGGCCGCAGTAATGGATTTATTTAAGATTATGACAGAGATGCAGCTGAGAGTTACACAACACAGGACTAACATATCACTGACATGTAATAATCATTCAACTGTATTTTCCCCATTTCACTATTTCTTTGTTCCTATCCCAATGAAGATATTTTAATCTAAAAATCGATTGTGTGTATTATTGTTTATAAAAAGCACAAGACAGCAGACGGAATTTGAACTGGGTCCTTTCAACTGGCAGCTGGAGTCAACACGTTTTATGAACTCGTATACTTTTAAAAAAAATATGCAATTGTAGCCAAGACTTCCAGCGTGTAGATTCTCAAGCTATTATGAATATGGAATGGTCTATCGACACACAGAGAGAAAAAAAATATACACCGCACAGATATGTACATTCCTCAAGGTTCACAAACATTCGCAAAAGTACTTTCCATTAGGCATCAGTATTACAATAAACATTAAGCCTACTAGTAAACAAAAATATCACATACACAGACACGGTTTTTTAGATGTAAGAAGTAAAGATATTCCCCATGGCATCAACCTGCCATCGGGGATGTAGCTAACTCTTCGTGTACTAAGCCATATTAACTATTAGGTGGCGCGGACAATTCCTTTCCTTGATGTGTTTATCTTTTCCAGTTTTCCAGTCATCTGTCTTCTCCAGTCGTTTCAGTCTTCGGGAACGTCTCCTCTCCTCAGCGCAGATGGAAATCATACCATCATTGGCAGAGAAGAAATCCCCAAACGCTGGGGTGAACATTTTGAAAATGTACTAAACTGCCATTCTAAAATCAACGACGAAGCGATTGCGTGCATAACGCAAACACCAATTAACCATTTACTCTCGGAGCCCACTCTCCTTGAGCATTGAGGAGGTGGACAAGACCATCTCTAATTTAATTTGTCTATGGGGAAAAGCGCACAGACTCCATTCCAGATTAAGTTTACGCTGTCAGTGGCACTGTGATTACTGTCAAACTGACAGAGCTCTTCCAGACAACGTGGAACCTGGAAACGATACCACAAGACTTTAAGTAAGGATGCCTCCATCATACATCTTTACAAAAGAAAAGGAAATGACCAAGCTTGCGACAACCACAGAGGCATATTCCTGCTCTCTATAGCAGAAAAGATCCTGACTAAAGTCCAGTTACACAGACTGCAAGCCCATCTGGATACATGTCTCCTCCCCGAGAGCCAATGTGACTTTCGACAAGGCAGTGGAACAGTTGACAAGATTTTCACTGCCAGATAAATACAGGAAAAGTGTCGTGAAAAGAGCATCTGCGTCTGCACCACATTTGTCAATTTAACTAATGCCTTCGACACTGTGAATCGCGATACTCTATGGAAGATTAAGGCCTAATTTTGATATCTAAAAAAATTCACAATATGATTCGCCAGTTCTATGATAGTATGACAACTTGAGTGCAAGATGACGGACGGCACACGGCCCAACCTGTTTCCAAAAGTTGACGTCAACAGATGTAATGTGTAACAAAAACTATTTTTACTAAAAACAGCGATTTTACAATTATTATATTTGTGTATACTTACAAACCATAACATTAATAACATCCATTCGAATTTAGTAACAATAACAATAACACTGAACAGATTTAACCTTATAATAAGAGAAGATAATGACTCAGGTCCTGCCTTCAGATTTTAATTTAAAAAGAAAATAATGACACATTGTGAAAAGATGTGATGTATTAAAACTGAGTGAGCTATTAGTGGAGATAGATGGTTTAAATTCGGTCATATTTTTACACACTGGCGTACATAAATAGGACACCGTTAATGGTATAGGTTGCGTGGTGATGATTACTGGATAAATCAACATTTTACAGATAGGATTAAAATACAAAAAGAGGAAAGGTAAGAATGAATTGTGTCCTGGGGAGGAGAGAGAGAGAGAGAGAGAGAAACGGAATGGAAATAGTGACTATGACGCAAATGATACTGACACGTAATTAAAAAAACAAAATCTAACAGATGTTCTATGAACGATATAAGATGTGGGATACATTTGGAATCATCCTTGTAGCGTGACTCATTTGACTTTTCCCATAATTTTCTTTGGTTGTCGACACACAGTGATCAATTAATGTAACTGGAAAGCCAAAAGAGTCACTATAGAAGTACGATTTACCGATGTGCAAGCAGGGCCGACGGAAGACAGTATGAAGCAGAGGCGGGCAACCTTTTTGGAGTCTATCGGACGGATTTGAGATTTTTCCGTATTAAATAGGACCAAAAAGAGCTGTTTTTAGTCCTTGGAACTTTCAATGTGTGTTTTGTTAATTCAGGGAGCAGCAGCATGGCAGGTCAGAAATACAGCTTATATAGCTGGTGTTTGTTTAATTACAGGGCGGTGTTTTGTTAATTCAGGGAGCAGCAGCATGGTAGGTCAGAAAAACTGCTTATATGGCTGGTGTTTGTTTAATTACAGGGCGGTGTTTTGACCATCATCATCATCAAGTTTTGACCAACTCTGTTATAAAGTAAATATACATGTACAGTCACAGTATCTGGTTCAATGACCATCGCAGGCAGTTAGGGGTCGTCCATAAATTACGTCTACAATTAGGGGAGAGGGTTTGACAAAGGTTGAGGTCAACAGTACGTTTTTTTTTACACCAATCACAAAGTTTTGATTTGAAACATATGTCTTTCAACAATTGGAACATAAAACCTGTTTTTATTTGTATGGTAAAGTGAAACATTCAAAAACCTGTGTTTTATGTAAGTACTGTTGCATTTATTTCGTACGTTTTCCGTTAATACGTTTCGGGAGGGGTGGGGGGTGGTAGAGCGGAAAGATTTTTGACATAACTGAGCAGAGAGAGATCCTTGAATTATTTATAGGGTGGGGGTGGCTAAAATAGACTAAAAATTGTAATTTATGAACAGTCCCTTATGTATACATAAAACAATCTATAAGTAATAAAGGTAAATATTCCTCAAACATTATTATTTCTAATATATACATTCTTTATAAATGAGTAGTTATTTTTCAAATCGAAATTTCTTACAAAAGATATTTATTTTTCTAGTATATACATTAATTAGAACTGAACTATCCTTGAGAAATATATACATTGCCGAGGAATTGATTATTGCTTCTAACATTTACATTTCTTACAAAATAAGATATTCTTTGTAATATCTGATGTTATCACAAGTGAAAATGACAATTTGTTACACGCACTTTTGAAATTCAGTTAGAGTTGCATGCACTTTTGAAATTCAGTTAGAGTTACATGCACTTTTGAAATTCAGTTAGAGTTACATGCACTTTTGAAATTCAGTTAGAGTTACATGCACTTTTGAAATTCAGTTAGAGTTACATGCACTTTTGAAATTCAGTTAGAGTTACACGCACTTTTGAAATTCAGTTAGAGTTACACGAACTTTTGAAATTCAGTTAGAGTTACACGAACTTTTGAAATTCAGTTAGAGTTACACGAACTTTTGAAATTCAGTTAGAGTTACATGCACTATTGAAATTATGTTAGAGTTACATGCACTTTTGAAATTCAGTTAGAGTTACATGCACTTTTGAAATTCAGTTAGAGTTACATGCACTTTTGAAATTCAGTTAGAGTTACACGCACTTTTGAAATTCAGTTAGAGTTACATGCACTTTTGAAATTCAGTTAGAGTTACACGAACTTTTGAAATTCAGTTAGAGTTACACGAACTTTTGAAATTCAGTTAGAGTTACACGAACTTTTGAAATTCAGTTAGAGTTACATGCACTTTTGAAATTATGTTAGAGTTACATGCACTTTTGAAATTCAGTTAGAGTTACATGCACTTTTGAAATTATGTTAGAGTTACATGCACTTTTGAAATTCAGTTAGAGTTACATGCACTTTTGAAATTATGTTAGAGTTACATGCACTTTTGAAATTCAGTTAGAGTTACATGCAGTTTTGAAATTCAGTTAGAGTTACATGCACTTTTGAAATTCTGCGTTACATGGACTTTTGAAATTCAGGGTTATGTCCTTGACTATAAGTTCTTACATGGCTAGGAAGACCTATTCCGGCCAAAATGACCTTGGACAATTCCTGTAATGGGATGACCACTGTAGATGGTTTGTGGTCTACCCGTGACTTTCTAGCAACTCTGCGCTGTTGAACTACAGCATTGCTCCTCTTTGCACAAAATGTTGCACCTTTTTTTTAACTGCAGAGCGTAATGCGGATGCATTTTTTGCAAGTTCTTACAGATATCTTGGCCTACTTCAAAGGCTTTAGTGAGGTCTTATAACATATAACGAATTCTTGTAGCTCTTCTTTCGGCTACAATGAGAAAGTATGCCCTTCTGCAACTCACTATAGAGTAGTACCTTTATAAGATTTGCGAAAACAGAGTTGCTTCTAACTATAAGATATTTCTATCTAAATTCCATACGAATTAACTATTCTTTTTAACATCCACATTTCTTAGAGATGAGTTATTACTTCTAAGGAACAACCGTTAATCGAGCACCGTAATGAGAACACATTCGTTCTAGCTATTTTAGAATGTAGGAGCAAAAATCAACGGTGAAGGAGACTGCATGGCAGAAATAAGGAATAGATTGGCAATAGCATATTGTAAAATAACACGGTTGAAAAACATGGGGAAAAAAACGAAAGTGCTGATGTTACGAACTTTTATTTTTATTTTCCGGTTGCAGCATACGGCTGTGAAACATGGACCCTAAGTAAAAGAGCGACAAAGAAGATCAACGCATTCGAGCTGAAATGCTACAGAAAGATACTTAAAATATCACGGAAGGAAAAATTGAGAAACTCAGATATTATAAACACATTGAAGATTCCAGAGGGTTGGTTACTAAACACAATAACAAAAAGAAAACTACGCCTGTTTGGTCATATAAAGAGATACAACTGTTTAGAAAGGCAAATAATGGATGGAAGAGTCCTGGGTAGAGGAGAAAAGGCAGACCAAGAAGACGATGGACTGACGACATTAAAGATAACACGAATACAGCATTAGAAAATGCAAGCCACATCGTCCAAGACAGAGAGGGGTTCAGAGAATTCATTGGGAAGACAACGTTCTGAAAGAAATGCGTCACATGACAATGACGCATGATGATAGTTGAGTTATGACTAACGCTCAATTTTGTTTAAAGTGTGGAATAGTTGCGCCATTCGTCGACCCCACTCTCTCTTCCTGATCCAACAATGTTCCAATTGTAAAATAAATCAAGACGAATGGAGATATACAAGAATGCAGTGGATTACCACAGTGTTCTACATGTGGAAGTTCCATAACGCTCTACTGGCAAGTACCTTCCAGCCCTGTCAACATCAGATACACGCCGTCCACCATATCCAGACTTCGCATGCTGGCGCAAACATGCTCTGTGTTTACTTCACGGCCTGATACCCTCGGTTACGCTCACCTAGTTTGGTCGATCTGTCAAAACCGCTAAGGGGGTGTGACCGCTACTGGGAGCTAACGGTGAGAACCGTGTGTGCGTTGGGGAGGCAATGACGTTAGAACAGCTCCAAAGGAATACTCAGGAAGTATGTAAACATCTGCCTTCTCTAGGAATCACCACTTATTATAAATACTTACATTCCTTAAAATCAACAATTATTTATAATATCGAAATTTCTTACTAACCTTTCCGCGTTTTTCCCCTTATAGAAATACCCCCCCCCCCCCTTTTCTCCAAGATCAGACCATTTCTCATGGTCATTCTTTAGAGACATGCACTTATGGTTAATACTAATTCCTCGAAGGCACACATTTATCTCTGATGGCAGTTCCTTAACAAATTATTTCTAATGACAATTCTTCAGAGACATGCACTTCTTCTTCATCGTTCACTCTCATGCTCCCGCGGGATCTCTCTTGTAGCAGGACCAAAGTCTATACTAGATTTCCAGCAGATATAGTCCAGAGAATTGGAATACGTCATGTCGCCGTTTTATTTACCAAATGGCCCGACATATCCATCTTTAGAGACACGCACTTTTAATGGTTATTCCCCAAAAGTCAGTAAACCTTTCAAAACAAGACAATCATACAGTAGCATATAAATACAGGAATATATCTGGTCAGTGTGATCTGATTTCTCTGGAACTGAAGTTGAAATATATCAGTAGTTCTGGCTAGACATACGAGATTAGATATGTAACTAAAAGAAGGAATCACATGAAGAATGGCATCCTTATGTATGAACCTCCAGTTAACCGTGTAAGCAATTCTCTTTGTGACTTTATTGCACGCTGTTAGTTTCAATTTTACAATAATTTTCTCTGGATATTAATAACTTACTAGAATTATTCGTCTTGAAATTTGTTTAGAGATTATGATTTCATCATCGTGATCCGTGTCGTTAGCTGAACGTATCCAAAGTATCCATAGACCTCGATACGATTGTCATCATTGTTGATGATATTTGTACTGTTATTATTTTTCTTCTACATAACTACTACTCTACCACAACTGACATTATTTGGACATGTCGTTCAGGTTATACATACACATTTTCTGAGTAATAGGACAGGAAAATCTTTAGTGTTTTTCAAACATTTTAAACAAAAATCTTGTATTCACCTAATTATATAAATTATCCCCCATTATCTAATATAATGGAATTTGAAGTAAGAAATTAGTTTTTTTTCTTGGGTAATCCGTAATCAAATCTTAGTTTAAACAAAAGACAGATCATACATATCTACAGTAACAAAAATATGTGCGCTCAGCTGTGCTCGAGATTATCTAATTAGCTGCGCCTCTTATTGGAAACGAAGGTCAAAATATGTTATTACAATTCGATGAACTGTCGTACGGAAGTGTCAATATTATTGGATCTATCGCTTAAGTTTATTGCACGGAAGTGTCCAATGCATACGTCATAGCCTATACATTTCGTATTTTCTTAATATAATCACATCTGCATCTCACCCGAGGCTGCATAATATCAATACAGTTAATTAGTTGCACAAAAAATACGTTCTATCGGTTACATTTTGTTCACAGATAAACATGGGGTTAATTCAGTTAACTTGGTTTCATAAGCTAAACATGGGATCCCTTCAGCTAACTTGGTTTCACAAGATAAACATGGGATCTCTTCATCTAACTTGGTTTCACGAGATAAACATGGGATCTCTTCAGCTAACTTGGTTTCACAAGATAAACATGGGATCTCTTCATCTAACTTGGTTTCCCAAGATAAACATGGGATCTCTTCAGCTAACTTGGTTTCACAAGATAAACATGGGATCTCTTCAGCGAACTTGGTTTCACAAGATAAACATGGGATCTCTTCAGCTAACTTGGTTTCACAAGATAAACATGGGATCTCTTTAGCTAACTTGGTTTCACAAGATAAACATGGGATCTCTTTAGGTAACTTTGTTTCACAAGATAAACATGGGATCTCTTCAGCTAACTTGGTTTCACAAGATAAACATGTGATCTCTTCAACTAACTTGGTTTCACAAGATAAACATGGGATCTCTTCAGCTACCTTGGTTTCCCATGATAACATGTGATCTCTTCAGCTAACTTAGTTTCACAAGATAAACATGACATTTCTTCAACTAACGTGGTGAAGATTACGTTAGGAGTTTTGGAAAGCCGCTGTAGTGTAGTGGTTAATATATAAATCGCTCACAAGTCATCCTAGCATTAACAAATGTGAATCAACATAACTAATGGAAATTACGTCCGGCATAATGCTGACCACGTCATACATTAAACTAGTCACAGAAAACTAATAATCGATGCGAATAGTCATTTTGCTTACTAGTTTGGTCAAAGAGCATGAGCCCATGCACCGCTGGATCAGCAACCAACCGTACTAGTTTACAGTCAACTTTTGCCCATGCGTTCATTGGCCCGAAAGGGGAGCGAAAAATAATAACACTACCATCTGCCGTATATGTCATTAGAGGCAACTAAGTATGTTTTAGCGTGTGATCGCTATCCGATCCCAGAGACGCCAATGACCCACAACGGCATGCTGAAGTCGGATGTGTCTATCTGACAGATATCGAGTCATACTAAAATCGCGATGCAATGCATGCCATCCTCTGTCATTCTATACTAAACTGCGAGGTGAAGTGTGAGAATGAACGCAGAAAAATACAAACAATCTATGTTTATCAAAGTTCAGTAAGACATTTAAAATACAATTACTTATTGCCAATTCTAGGAATTGACACAAACTTAACGACATTAAACTTCAATGCTTCCGCTGATTTTCTTCCAAGGAATATAAAACATGGGAGATCTTTCATTAATTTTTATAGTCATACACGCCCGTGTGTTGCCGGGGCCCGAAAGGGGAGCAAAGAATAGCAACACTGTTTATCTTCCATGCATGTCGTAAAAGGCGACTAATGAGGTTATGGGATGGAGTTGGCTGTCCCATCCCATATAGGGTAAGTGACCCAAAGCCATGCTGAAGTCGGATGTGTCAGGCCGAAAAGCGCAGATATCGAAGCAATGCTGTAAACCATGCCATAATGTATTCCGTTCTCCTGACTACATCCTGCTAATCTGCAGGAGTTTGAGAACGAACGCAGAAGAAGAAGAAGATAGTCATACACATATATAACCAATTTAGACTAATGTCCACGGATGAAAGGGCGCTACCCTACCAATTGCATTTTTTTTAATAGTAGGAAATATCATACGGCAGCAAACGGGATATGAATTAAGTCCGTTTAACAGAGTCCATATATTTAAATTTAGTACATATATTTTCTATATTCGACCATACTGCATATCTAAAAAAACTCGGTCGTATCGCCATTTTCTGTGTGCCAATGGCTGGATACATCCTGCTTCGGTAGTTATCTATTAGTTTAGTTAACACTCAGTGTTTCTTGTATCCACATGGTGGTCAAAAGAAATTGATAGAACAAATATTTTTTAATATGCGTTACATCTATCGGATAACCTCTGGATATTCACGTAGCATGTACATTCCAGAAAGTAGTCCTGTTTATGGCTGTCTGAAGAACTCACGATTTCTAGACGAGTTGACTTGCTGAAGCCAAGGACATTAAACACTTTGAAAAGTCTTTTGTGCATTGTTGTGTGCATTGTAAGGAGGCCATTGCACACTTCCATTAATGCTTTGACATTCCGTTATGTCCTGTTACATGACAATTAGTAATTTACGATTTGGAAGCAACAAAATTCTCTTTGCCACTACTTTATTAAAAGTCCTCGTTTCAGAACCAATAACTGCTAATGGGATACGTTTGCTCTGACCAGATGTAATTTGGCTTTACTTCTGATGGTGTCCTATGATTTTTCATGTGAGCTAGTATTGCTGTCGCTATTGTAATTCTTCTGATTTCAGTTGCACAACATCCTGAACTGTTTATATTATCTCCTCAATATTCAAATCTTCTGGTTAGCCATACATATTGTTTACTTGCAATAATAATAACAACACATTTATATACATTTTTAAAAAATCAATAATTCGGATGTTTCTTTTCCATCACGTAATTTAGCATTAAAAAAAAATAAATAACCTCAAGCTATTTATGTTAGTTAGTCGTCAGATCACCATCACCGCACTCCTGATATATCCATATGTGCCTCGATCTTATATTCGGTATATCCTTCAGCATGTGGTAACTGTCTGTTCCTTCAGCATGTGGTAACTGTCTGTTCCTTCAGCATGATGTAACTTTCTGTTGCTTCAGATAGTGGTAACTGATTATTCCTTCAGCATGTTGTAACTTTCTGTTGCTTCAGCATATGGTAACTGCCTATTCCTTCATCATTTGGTATTATTCTGTTCCTTCAGCATGTGGTAACTGTCTGTTCCTTCAGCATGTGGTAATTGTCTGTTCCTTCAGCATGTGGTAACTGTTTGTTCCTTCAGCATGTGGTAACTGTCTGTTCCTTCAGCATGTGGTAACTGTCTGTTCCTTCAGCATGTGGTAAATGTCTGTTCCTTCAGCATGTGGTAACTGTCTGTTCCTTCAGCATGTGGTAACTGTCTGTTCCTTCAGCATGTGGTAACTGTCTGTTCCTTCAGCATGTGGTAACTGTCTGTTCCTTCAGCATGTGGTAACTGTCTGTTCCTTCAGCATGTGGTAACTGTCTGTTCCTTCAGCATGTGGTAACTGTCTGTTCCTTCAGCATGTGGTAACTGTCTGTTCCTTCAGCATGTGGTAACTGTCTGTTCCTTCAGCATGTGGTAACTGTCTGTTCCTTCAGCATGTGGTAACTGTCTGTTCCTTCAGCATGTGGTAACTGTCTGTTCCTTCAGCATGTGATAACTGTCTGTTCCTTCAGCATGTGATAACTGTCTGTTCCTTCAGCATGTGGTAACTGTCTGTTCCTTCAGCATGTGGTAAGTGTCTGTTCCGGTTCTGTATTATATGACAACTCTTTGGATTTATGTATGCCGTTCATTTCTGGATACACAACGTTTTACTCCCAGGTTCTGTATTCTAGCTGCAGTCATGGAAACCACGCTTTACAGCGTCATATGGGCTCCTTTTGACGATTAATCTTTGCACAGTGATGAATCCCAATGTTGATTCTCTATTGCATTATTACATCAAAACATCCACTTCTCTGAAAGATGTTTTTTATATTGTATCCCAAATTCCCTATGCTCACGATGTGACCAATAATATATTTATATATATACACACACGCATATGTATATACATATATATACATATATACACACATATACACACGCATACATATATATACACATACACACACGCATACATATATATACACATACACACATATACATATATATACACACACATATATATAGTATACACACACACATATATACACATACACACATATATACACACACACACATATATATACACACACATATATATATAACACACACACAATATATATATATATATATATATATACATATACTATATATATAGACAGATTTAACGTAAATAATTGTTTTTTACATATTTCATCTTCACAGAAGAACACTACGGACCAAGATTAAGTGTCAGAGGAAGTCTACCAATGAGAAATTGTGTAACAAGACTAAAATCGATCAACATACGATTTTTCACTATCTACAAATGTGTGGACCCGATATACCTACACACTTATGGATATCTAATGCAGCAGTACCAAAAGGAATAAGATAACACTTCAGTATAAGAAATCGTCAGATGCAGAAGACGCATTTGAACAAAATCCTAAATTAACTAGGAAATAATCATGTGGTGATAGACATGTTGTGATATGTGCATATAGTTAAGACGACCCACGTGATATGTGCATATAGTTAACACCACCCACGTGATATGTGCATATAGTTAAGACGACCCACAAACAGCTGTTATGCGCTTCGTATAAATGATACATGAAAACGTCTTTGACATAACTCACGCACAGTACTTCTGGAGTGTTTGAAATATATTTACACATGGAAGGTTCAATATGACTTTTTAAATATATAAACTGGATTAGCTACTAGATGTCCAATTAAAGCTTGCAGTTCAATCTGTCAAGGTCTGAAGAGATCTTGATATTGTGATGGGTACTGCAATGCCCATCTCACTGGAACTTGAACAACTGTACGACGGAAACGCTACTTTCGAAGACATGATGGCCCTACTTAACGCAACAGACCACTACGATGCTTGGAGAAGTGAGTGGACAGTGCTTGACCAGGACCAGTGGCAAACAGTTGTTATAACCCTATACTCATTTGTTATAATTTTCGGCTTCTTCGCCAACCTGCTAGTCGTGGTGGTCATTGTTCGCTACAAGCAACTCCACACCGTTACCAATATATTCATCTGCTACCTGGCCGTCGCTGAGGTGGCACTGTGTGTGTTTAACTTACCTTTACAACTGCACTATCAGCTCAGTAACAACTGGATGTTTGGAAGGGTCCTGTGTTACGTGGCCATGCCAACATTCGGCGTGCCACTGTTTTCCTCATCACTAGCAATACTCATGATCGCAATTGACCGGTACATGCTGATTGTGTATCCCTTCAAGACCAGAATTTCAAACAGACAAGCTGTACTAGCGGTCGTACTGATCGTTGTCTTCACAATTGCGCTGTCGACGCCTCTTATCGTATTCATAGATTACGTGGAGTTTTACAATCCTCTAATGAGGGAACAAAAGGTATAAAAGTAAGACACATACATGTTTCTCTTTTCCAGCTGTAGCAGCCCCATCACTGTCACACAACTATTTCACTACTCATCATCAGAAGCGACACCATCTACATATTCTCCATCCTAGGCAACACCATCTTTATCATCATTAACTTCATCATATCCTTCCTCCGCATCATTAATCCACCTCCCCCAAAAAAATCCCCACCATCATCATCAAGTACCGTTTCAGATCATAATTTGACTGCAACGGACATCCAACATAGTGTCGTGGGTCTTGGTGGTGAAACTCCGCCAAATTGTAGGACCTATTTTGTCCATCTCACAATGCGTGCTTCCCACTTGTACCTGTCTACCTCTTGCTCGACGACCCTCAACTATACCTTGAAATAAGGTCTTCAACAATGTGTCCTGATTTTATATGTCGAAAACATTGTATGTGTTCGATATATATTTTTTATAACTATTTGTTCATGCGTAGTGTTGCCAGAACGTCTTTTTTGTCGACGCTGTGATTTGAAGCTACAGTGTTCTTCCTAGTGTACACACATTGGAAGAATAACTATCAGAACGACCATTGCATCAGCTTCACATCTCGACTGACTGGTACCTCCAAGGAAACGACTAGGTCGGTACAGCATTGTGCTAGTATCGTCTCACGAATTATCACAGCGACCTATGTGATAATATATTACTAGTGAAAGTAGTAACGTAGAAAGGATTAAGCAAGGCATTGTTTTGTATTACAAATATTCTGGCAAATTGTAGTCACAATATTGTCTCATACCTTCTCGATTCCAGACGTTGCAACCAGTTCCCACTTTGAAATTGTAGGGTTGAAAGTATTACTATGGAAACTGAGAACAACACAGCTCCTTAAATAACTGCCCAGGCTAAGCATACTC
>CM067313.1:36993161-37273632 GCA_034231615.1 Meghimatium bilineatum
CTTTGAGTGACACAGATGGATCTTTATTATTCGCTGCTTTTTTTTCTTATTTAAAGATGTTAGTTTTTGCTATTAATACCAGCATTCAATTCTAGTAATTACAGCCTTTTATTTGGATGAGATGGTCGTCCCAACCAGATCAAATCGAACATGACCCAGTCTGGCATACATTAGTAGATCCCTGACGTGAACCTGTTACTGCCGTTATTTCTTATATCACGTAATGTCACATGGGAGTAGTCTGCCACTTTGACGCAGCTAACCGTTAGTTAGTTGTCAATCTTTTCAAATATTATTTTTTTTATGGACCACTGAATGACAGGACGACTCGCTGGTTCATACTTTGTAACTGGTCATTTCGTGTCACTTCTATTTAAGCCCTGCGAGATGTCATAAATATCTTGTTGTCTTGAAATTCAAACTGTGGGAGTTAAGCCAATATTCACCAACATTTCCACTGTATCATGCATATAATATATGTATCTTTATGCTCAAGTTATCTGCGTGACATACTCCACAGTTTTAGGTGGTTCATTGACCAACGTTAGATAAAATAAAACCTTTGAGCTAACCCATGACAATGTCACTATTCTCCGCTGATCCGACGTATCCGTGATCTCTATTGGCTGGCTATAAAGCGATCAATAAAAACAAATGAACAAATGTAATTAGTCACGTGTTGTGACCCAGTCATGGGATATACCACAAGTCTTATTTTAACCCAAAGTCGGTTATGGGTTGTGAAAATTTCAGTCTGAGAACCCTTTATTTCTAATCTTGTTATAGTTTACACTAGATGATTTTTCTTATAACTTGTCTAACAGCATGAAACCATGATTCAATATTTCTTATTGATATATTTTAGAAACAATTTCAGACAGCGACCTTTCTGGGCCGCGGTTGTGCAGCATTAAGTAACTCGCCTGTCGACCCGGGTTTCTAGTTGACTAGCTATTCGTGGTATTAAACAAAAATTACTCCAGTACATCACCAAGAAATAAAGAAATTGGGAGCCAGGGCTCATGATCTTGGAAGGTCGAGAAATTGTCCACCACTGGTGAAAAAGTGCGGTGGGTGATGTTAGGCGGCTCCGTGGTCACTCACGGAGCCAAGCAGTGGTCACTCACGGAACCAAGCTGTGGTCACTCACGGAGCGGAGCACTTTGCTATGACGCTTGCTCATAACTCAGCTTACAGTTGTTTATACCTTCTGGGACACACTGAAATAGATGAGTGGTTCCCCCAATTGTTCATGTTTACTGCGTTAATATGTACTCATTGTAGGAAAACTGAAATCCAACAGGCAAGGCTTGGAGCAGCCTAATTGAGTTTTGCTAATTACCAGAAACACGCATAACTAACACATCGCAATTTCAACCACAAGACCTTTATCAAGAACACATTCACAACAAAAACGACGATTAAGAAAGACACTATTGACGTTAAAGTTCATACTGCAGAGTTATATATAAATAGTCTTCTTCTTCTTCTGCGATCAGTAGTTTACTATGCACATAAGTCTATACAGGAAGGTGGGCCCCTCCATGAATTCAGTCGTCAGCAAGAGTTCTTCACGGTTGTCCCACAGCTTTACCTTCAGATCTGTCTCTTGGGGCCATATTTTAGTTCTCACGTCATTGAAGAATGGGGCATGTCGGCAGAATGTGTTGGGGAGTCTGGAGACCCTTTTGACATGGGCATTGATCAATTTGAACAGCCTTGATTTTGTGGAGATGTGCTTGTAGTCTACAGTGTCCTGTGTGGAGCCTATAAATAGTGGTTTGCTTATCTTTAGAATGGGGTCATGTGAAAAGTTACTGCCATGTATGTGTGTTATTTCTTTTGATGAGAGTTTTTGCTTCAGTCAGTGATATTATGTGCTGGAATTGTTCCTTTTTTGCACTTGCACCTGCCAGCTGTCTTATTTCCTGCAGTTCCACAGTGTGCAGGAATCCACTGCAGCACAATTTTATTGTTAGCAGACAGTTGATTTAAAAGTTCTACAGTTGTTTTTGTTAGTAGATCTTTAGGTTCATTTTGGATCGCCTGAGTAGTGACATGCAATCACACAAGAAGACTATGTTAGCTTCTTTGAGTCTGTTCTTCTAGAACTTTTGATGCTTCTAAGATAGCTTGTAGCTCTACCCTGTAGTTTGTTGATAATGTGGTAGTAGCGATTAAGATTTCTAGCATTGGGGTATTTGGTATGAGTATTAGTATCCCAGATCCTCCTTTCTTTACTGCATCCTCTGATGGTCCATCTATGAAGACATGGATTCACTGTGAGCTGGGATATTGTGTGTCTAGGTGATCAAGTGTTTTTGCCTTGAAGCAGAAGGTGTTTCCATAGTTTTGCTCTCAATGCCTGGGATTTCAGTTTTGCAGTATATATGGGTGAGGTATTTACGATGTTGTAATATGCTTCTAGCTGTTCCCATTGTTCCGGATTGTTGCTGGTTACTTCTTCGTTGGGTTGGCTTACATAAGTTGTTTTTTCTTGATAGGTGATTGAAGTTTGGTCTTTTCAGTGGTTTTTTTTTTGTTAGTTTGTTTTCTCGTGCATAGGGTGATATTTGAGACGCCAGAATTTTACAATCATTGTTGTATTTTTCTCGTACTTGCGGTCTGTTTTTGTAATTTTATATTGCTTCGATTGCCGTTATAGTTGTGTTCCTTAGTCCACCTGTAATAATTAGGAGTCCTGCATTCTGAATTGTGTCTAGCTTCGGGAGATTGGTATTTGCTGCTGTTGTATATGTGCTGAATCCATATTCCAGAGTTGAATGAATACATAGACTACATAGACTTGTTTTATGGTTTTTATATCAGCTCCCCAATCTGTCCCAGAAAGTTTTTTCATTATTTGTAGTCTGCTTGTGGCTTTATTTTCTGTCTCTTCAATGTGTGATCCCCAAGTAAGTCTCTTGTGAAATTTTAGTCCCAGGTAGACTTGGTTGTTTTCTTTTGGGAGTGGGATATTGTCTAGTGCGAGAGTATAATTTTCAGATTTTGTGGATAGGGTGAAGAGTGTGGTGACGGTCTTGCTTTTGTTTATTTGAACACCCCAAGTTTTTGCCCACTCTCCAACTTTGTTTATTGCCTCATGCATTCTAACTTTTGCAACCACAATGTATTCTGATTGGGTCCAGAAAGCAAGATCGTCTGCATGGAAAGTTCTATGTACATAGGGTGTGAATAGTTTTGGCAGGTATCTTTATAAATTATGAAGAGTGTGGGAAATATAACTCTACCTTGTGGGACGCCTTCTGTTATGTTGACTATTTTACTTTTCTCTCCCAAATACAGATATCTCAGACGAGGTAAAACTAGAAGGTTAAAGGTGAAAATCTTGAAAGACAAAGTTCAATATGTCTTGTATACTGTTATGTGTATTTTTTTTCTTACCAACATCCTATACAGAACGATAGTCTGTTTGTCGTCGTAATACTCAAACGTGTGTTTTACGTAAGTAATATTAAAAAATAACAATTGTCTTTACTATTGCGATTAGTATTATGTCTTAATATACAATATCGCCCGTGTGTTGCCGGGGCCCGAAAGGGGAGCAAAGAATAGCTCTGTTTACACTGTAAACACTGTTTACCTTCCATGAAAGTCGTAAGAGGCGACTAAGGAGGTTATGGGATGGAGTTGGTTATCCCATCCCATATAGGATCAGTGACCCAAAGCCATGCTGAAGTCGGATGTGCCAGGCCGAAAGGTGCATATATCGCAGCAATGCTGTAAACCATGACACAACGCATTCCGTTCTCTGGACTGCATCCTGCTAATCTGCAGGAGTTTGAGAACGAACGCAGAAGAAGAAGAATATACAATATGAAGGCAACAAACAAGATTATAAACTAAATCCGACTAAACAGCTTGACTGCAGCAGAACTAAGTGTGTCGAGTGGTTGAATTAGTGGAACTGTCCCTTCTTGTGGCGATGTAGGGTTGCAGTGTTTATTATTTAATGGCTGCATTTGATACATTTTAAACATATTTTGAACTGTCAATGACCATACAATTCATTTTTCGGTTATATTTTAAAAATAAATTTGTCATTTATTTGAAAACGTTCGGAATTTGTTTTTAACACAATCTTCTAGTCCCCAAACTGGATAAAAATCTGTTCAGTTCATGACACTAACACGCAATGGTGTTTGAAGAATTATTTATGTCGGTAACAGCTGTTGAAGTTAAACAACAGCAGAATCTTCCACATCCAAGTATTAAAATTAGAACATTTACTTGTAATTCACTGAATTAAAGTTGGTTTTATTATGGTGTCTGTTGCCCGTATGACAACCCAGCCCCTGACTTCTAGTTCAAGGTGCAAAGACTATTACCAATGACTTCTTTCCATATCGTGGGAGGAGACTGAGAAAAGTTGGGGAATAGCTGATAACCTGCCACATTTGGAAAAAAATAATCAGTCACTGAATAACTTGTCTCGATATTCTTACTATTGTTAATTTTGTCTTCTGTCAAATGGTCCCCATGGAAGGTGAAGATATGCAGACCAGTGGACATTGCACCTTGTCCTTTTGTGGCAAACACCTAGGTGGCGGGAAATGCTTGATGTGTCATCACTGTAGATGAGCCAACAGATCTGACATAAGAATGATGAACTAGTTTACCCAGAAGTATATGAGGTTTAAGGCAGGACGTGATGATCTTGGGTTACTGCCTCACTGGAGTGTTACCCATCGGGGACTGAATATGCATCCACACACTCTCATAACACAACTATGCCTTTCGGACAACAATCATTATACCAGTTCGGTTGTTACCTCGGTTACTAAACTGAGGAGGACCTGTACTTTTATCAGAAAAGTTACGGGCTGTCAAGAGCTACCTGTTCATACCTAAAGGGATTACTCCATCATCATCATCATCATTATGTTGTCAGCAGTTTATGTATACAATCTTATTAATCTGGTCATCACAGCTTCCATCTTTAACTTTGGCTATAATTAATTCCAATAGTCTTGCGGAGTGGTACAGAGCTTACTTAAGGTCAATGCAAAAGGTTACAATCCATAGCAGACCACCGTGATATTCATTATGACTATTTAGAAAGCAATGGCAATCTGCTGAGCCTGTTTATACTGCACTACATCCAAAAATGTTTGGTTAATCGTTACGCCCTTAATCGAATATCCAATCAATCAAATACAAAAGATATACTATCAATCGTCACAGATTAAATACAAAAGATATACTATCAATCTTCACAGATTAAATACAATAAGAATCATATCAAGGGTCGCGTGAGTGGTAAACTAAAGCTGGGCTCACCAAAAGTAGTTATTTAACTGTGGTTATAATTAGAACTAACGCGACCAGATTCCACACTTACATTTAACCGAGTGATTGATTATTTCTGGAGAAATATCTACTTGGAGATAACAAAGATGTCACCTAGGTACGCCTGTAGAGTACAGATAAGGAAATGGCAGACTGATCTGCGAGGAAGTTACGGCTTGATCAACATTCTTCAGTTTTATATTTGTAAATTTAGCTATCCAACATTTTTTCTCTCGTTACAAATATATATATATATATATACATACAGGGTGTCAATTAAGTCTCTGTACACTCATCTCATTTTTTCATTGCTGGTGACGCTACTTGCAATGGACTGTTAATCAGTGTGACGTCACTGATGCAAAAACATTTAAGTAAAATGAACAATAATGATCATGTTAATCCATTATTCGGTAAAGGGGATAATAGAGCAACTGCACAATGAAGTTATTTCTACAGTAGATATTGGAACTTGTGCATCTAGAAACGTCTGCAAGAATTTAAAAATTATATGTACATATACCTACCATAATTATTAAACACTTTTACTACGGAAACCTTTGCTGAGCGGTTATCGCCGTTCTAACTTGATCAGCTAAACAAATACAAGTCACTCAGCAGCTACCAGTATATTGCTAAGTCACAGGTCAATGAAAATACACATTATTTTAATTACGTCATATTGAGGAAATATATCTTTGAATTCTGTGCACCCATTCCCTATATATATATATATATAGAGAGAGAGAGAGAGAGAGAGAAAGAAAGAAAGACAAATGCCAGTATGGTGGTGGATTGAGAAGTGGAATCGTTTACGGGTGAGTCATGTGTAAAATAATGTCAGTGGAAGAGACAGTCAACAAGTGATACATATCACTGATAGAGTCCTTGGAAACGCGAAACAATGTTGAAATCTCTGCGAAGTACGTGCTGAATGTGACACTTATCAGAGATTTGAAAATTTATGGGTAACACTGCCTGCTATGACACCGATTCATAATTCAACTCGGTTACCTTTTCATATCTAGTGTTGCTAGCAATATGGTCACTGGGGACACTGTATGATCTTAGGAATAGCCAAAGGGAAACTTTTGTTTCCCCTTCACAAGAAAAGGCAGAGCATGAACTAGAAATCAATGCAGGACGAGGCTCTGTCAACCAGATGGTAAACAGTGAAACATCAAATATAAATCAATACAAGATCAAATGTTAACTCTTGAGTAAATACTTGAGTATGTCTCGTCAAGATTTCAGCTCTGAGGTTAGTTTCTTTACGTCTGAATGACTCATAACTAATATGAGACAGATCACGGTCCTTGCTAACCGATTGGAAAATGTCAGCTACAGAATCCTAGTGATGACCCTGTATGACTTATCTAGCATCAGAATGAAAAAAAAGTATAAGGATTGAACGAAATTTACTCGAATGTAAAGAAAGACTAGATATCAAAGAATAGCGGAACTTTGCACATTTACAAAATAAAGGAAGAACATTGCAGCAACGTAAACGGAATTTAATAAGCAATGATTAACCTTCCACTCTATGTTGGGATAAAGCGTGTATTTATGTAACAATAATTGTGGAAGGAATGAGAAGTCAGACATTGATGAACGGTGGATTAGCCAAAAAACACACACTTGACAGGCAGGCGTAAAGAATGGCAGATAGATATGCAGAAAGATAAATAGATAAACAGATAAATAAACAGATAGATAAATAGACAGATAGGCATATAGGTGATGATGAAATAATATATGTAACCGTAGGCGTTCTGCCAACAGCACATGTCCTCCTCAATTGAGTAACCCAGGCAGCACCAGGACGTGTATAAGGTTTGTTACCTTCAGGCATGTTAGGTCCGTAGATAAGGGAGGAGTTTAGGGTTAATAAGAAAGCCACAAACACCAACACAAGATGAATTTACATTATGAACAGATCAGAACAAGTAATTCTACGCCTCAGAACAGGACACAACAGACTCCGCAGTTACATGTACACAAAATTCAAGATTGGCAACACGGCCATGGGGGCAGCACAGAGTGCCAGACATATACTTCAAGAGTGTTCTGAGTATGAAACGCTGAGGCAGACATATTGGTCAAAGGAAACAACACTGGAATCAAAGCTGTATGGGCCACTGTATGAACTGCAAAAGACTGAGTTTTATTGAGGAGACAGAATTACAGATATAGACATGTTTCAAGTGAACGAAAGAAGAACAAGGGTGTTTAGGGAAGCGTTTAAGGAGGGGTTTGAACACCCTAAGCCCCTCCCTCAGCAAATTTGAACATGAAGTTTAGTACTAGGAATTTAACTAACATGTCGATAAAACCCCTCATTTAGCGATTTTTCCACAAAAAGGTCTTGAAAATCAGGTAAAAATTTCCTCCTTAAGGTAATCATATCTACGACCATGGGCATGTTGTATTAGGGGTGGGGGGTATGGAATATTGCTTACTCCACGAAGGGAGGCACTACAATGCAGCAGGATCCCACGGCCAACATGTCCTGCTAGATGCGCAGCATGTACTTCTGGAGCCAATTCTTATTATTCTTTTGTCAGATTTGTTGAACCATTCACATCGATGGTACAACTAGCATCGCTCACAAACATTGGAGTCACAGAAGGACACGGACTCAATGGCCGCTGACTTGTATCTCTTCATGTCTTCGTTATTTATGGGAATCATTTGATAAAATACAAAAGTAAGAAATTGAGACAAAGACATGTAGTGATAATGATGATTTGTTCTGGTGGCTGGATTATCAGAACCGCGACCAAAACTATTTTGTGATGATTAAAGGCTTTGATATAACCGAATTGGATCACCATCACGGTTGAAAGCAGCGTACCTCACCATATGAGGTACATTTACTTAATAAAAAAGGTTGCAGCAAAAGTGCAACAGGGTGCTAGCTTATCCCCCATCTATCCGTAGTTGCTTCCAACCACATTCCTGGAAAGAATACAGTGACTCTACTCTTTTCACCCTGAACCAGAAGTTCAGGCCACGGTTTCCTCCAACCACATTCCTGGAAAGAATACAGTGGCTCTACTCTTTTCACCCTGAACTAGAAGTCCAGGCCACGGTTGCCTCCAACCACATTCCTGGAAAGAATACAGTGGCTCTACTCTTTTCACCCTGAACGAGAAGTCCAGGCCACGGTTGCCTCCAACCACATTCCTGGAAAGAATACAGTGGCTCTACTCTTTTCACCCTGAACCAGAAGTTCAGGCCACGGTTTCCTCCAACCACATTCCTGGAAAGAATACAGTGGCTCTACTCTTTTCACCCTGAACGAGAAGTCCAGGCCACGGTTGCCTCCAACCACATTCCTGGAAAGAATACAGTGGCTCTACTCTTTTCACCCTGAACTAGAAGTCCAGGCCACGGTTGCCTCCAACCACATTCCTGGAAAGAATACAGTGGCTCTACTCTTTTCACCCTGAACTAGAAGTCCAGGCCACGGTTGCCTCCAACCACATTCCTGGAAAGAATACAGTGGCTCTACTCTTTTCACCCTGAACGAGAAGTCCAGGCCACGGTTGAAACACGGGCAAGATAGATATAGCTGATAGCCTGTTTTCACCACGCTCTAAATCGTAAAATCAAACTGTATAGGTCGCTGGTGCTTTCCGTTGTGTTGTATGGTTGTGAGAGTTGGACACTCACTGCGGACATGGAGAGAAGATTACAGGCTTTCTAGTATAAATGCTACAGAAGAATTCTACGAATTTCCTATAGGGAACATAAGACCAATGTGTACGTAAGAAATAAAGTAGAGATGTGTGCAGGTGTCCAGGAGCCATTGCTTTCAATAGTGAAACGACGAAAACTAGCATGGTTCGGACATGTATGCAGGCACGATTCCTTGTAAAAAACAATACTGCAGGGAACTGTCGAGGGTGGAAGAAGCAGAGGAGGACAAATAAAGACATGGACAGACAACATCAAGGAATGGACAGGGCTAGATATTTCCACACTCATCCGCATCGCTGAGGATAGAATTCGCTGGAGGACTCTGTGTGTTCTGAAGCTTCCAATGTGGTACCCCTACGACCCTGAAGGGTTATGGGTTTTATTGATATATTGATTGAAATCGTAAAAGAACCAAATGGACGAGAAGACAATAAATCTGCAGCAAAATGGTAAAATATATTAAAGTAATACTAACCAATAACTAAATGTGTGCTACATATATCTACAACAACAAATACATGATAATAAAATCATTAATAATAAAATGAACAGAGACGAAAAATGTTGACTTTTTTTATCTAAGATCTACAAAACGAAATAATAATCCGAAAACAACGAATACAGCAACATATTAATTGAAAATTATAATTTTTAAATAAAGCTATTGCACGCCATATTTACTTATTCACTATTATTACTTTGGTATTTGTGTTACTGTCACTCCGTCGATTGTCAGATTAATCAACTAACATCGTAAAGTCCAGACCGGTTTGTGTAACAGAAGTTAGTTCATTCCAATTATTGTTCATTCAAAACATTAAAACTTCCAGACGTTATTAGAAAACTCCGTTGGTCTTAAATCGGGCATGCACTACGCTCATACATCAACAGAATACACCACCAATTTCTTGAATGGATATCTATAGGCAAAAGAGCCAGGGGTAGACAAAAAGAAACACTCAGAAGAACAATACTTAGAGAAAGTAAAACAAACAATATTCATACTATTCAAGAACTACACAGAATAACTTTGAACAGAAATAATTGGAGAGATCTGACCTCTGCGCTAACATCAATGCCAAAGGAAATTGATGATGATAATTTGTGTTACTACTACCAATACATGATTGTTGGATCTTCTCTGACTTTTTGGTAATTAGATACGGTAAAACACAGTTTGCAAAGGAAATAATAATATATCGCTGTGGTCAATAAATCTAGCAAACATGGTTACATTTATGGAAAAAAAAAATAGAATACGAACGTTAATACCCGGGGTTGCCCGAGCGAGAACACAACAAAAATAATATAATAGATGGGGATATTTTTCTTATAATATAGCGATGATATTGGTGTATTTTTGTTTCTACATATTTACCTCCACATTTGAAAAAAAGAAAAGAAAACCATTATCTCTGGAATCGAGCAGATACAGTCCCACGCATAGGATATATTTGAACAACCACAGTCCCTCAAATAGTATATATTTCTCGCTCGTAGGAAATGAGCTGTTCCGGATACAGGAAAGCGTAGTGAAATAATATTTATATATTTGTTGAATCTTGTTATTATCACACAACTGTCACTGGGAGATTATTGCATCAAACTAGATGGATATGGGTTGTGGACAGTAATTATCAACTTTTAAGATTACTCATACTGACTATAGGTCATATTATGACCACCCTACCAAATTTCATTGGAGTTGGGCAAGTCGTTTAAATATCTATACCGGGAAGACGCATTGGAACTGTTCATTTATATATATATATATATATATAGAGAGAGAGACAATGAACTTTCTGTAGATTATACTTAGGGGGAAAAGGACAGATGAAGATGGAACAATCAAGTAAGAGAGACCTATTAAGAACCATAAAATGTTTGTTTCTACCCCTGGAATTACGAGCAATAAAGCTTTTCTTCCGTATGTGTCCGGCTCTGTGGCGTCGTGATACACAGCTCGTCTGTGACGATAAGGTATCGGATTCAAATCCCGCCGCAGGCAATTGTACATCCAGAACGTTCAGAAAGCAATAGCAAACTACTGAACGTATTTATATTGACTAGAAAATCACTACAGCACCAACAAAAAAATGCTGGGTTGAATGCTACGTCCTGAATAGAATATGGCAACGTGTGTCCAATTAGTGCATACCTTACATTTTATGTAGAAGTGGAATGTGTATGAACTTAAAAAACAAACACAAGTTCATAGCAAGAGCGTCACGGTCGGTAGGTATAGTTTCCCACGGTCAATCATATTACGTCATGTGGGGGATCGTGTTGTTAGAAATTTAAAAAAATGGCTAATCTTAGAGTAGGTTCAATTGTACCACGGTGTAATGCCGCAGAATAGTAATAGGCGGGTTTATCCTAGTGTTTAAGAAGGATCGGGGATGACATTACATGATAAGAGCCCTGATCACTGGATATGCTCATTACACACTGAGTGGAGGGGTTGACGACCAGTGCATTGCGCGCAAATCGCTAGTTTGTATCGGAAGTTACGACTTTTTAACATTGATAAGGCAGCCATTTTGGCATAAAATATTTAAACAATAATAATAATAGAACAATTATTTGTAAAAACTACGCTCATTGTAAACATTGGTAGGCACTAATTGGACACAAGTTTAAGAATATGCTACGAATTTTCCTATGTAAAATGAGGAGTTTCTTTAGAGCAGGGGGTAGATAAACGAATACAGTGATATTCATAATAAGAGGAAGCAAATGATTATTAAACTTAAAAAGAAAAACCAACAATATATGACTCAATCTGCAATATTTCTAGTAGAATGTTCATAGGATTGTCTGCTACAGTATAAATACCATAAGCAATACCGAATACAATAACGATTCTCCACAAATATATGCTCTACGCATTGACTATCAGCTTGGATATTTTTTCGTGACATCAATTTGATCTGTTCTTAAATATTAAATATTTTGTCGCCCTTTATTCCGTTCCTTTATCAATTTTAGCTCTTGTTCCGCATCTGGAAGATCTTAAGTTTCTCTTAAATTCTCCGTGGTTTATCGTACTAATCATCATGGAACATCAAATCCTAGAAGATGACTCACTACGTGCCGAAATCGGATGTGCTAGATCTAAATGAAGCAAACTGAACAGTTGAGCAGAGTACCTCATGTTTTCTGATGAAAATCACCAAAAAAATCAGTGATCATTAATTCAGAGCGAACAATGACAATGACATACGGATATTGTGAAATTTACCTCTTGTGGGAGTCCACATCACCTATCTATACAATTACGTGTATTCCCTCTGATGAGGTTTCTTCTGAAAGCAGTGTATGCGACTGAGATTATATGGCTACTGGGTATGAAATAAGGCTCTGTAGAAAACAGAATCTGACAAAAGGATACAAAAGCTAAATTTCTCGAAATTCCTGAACAAACACAAACATCCCTTGTTATAAACCCGTTTGTTGTGTTCTGTACCACGATTGAACTGTATTCTTTCTATGTAATATGTAGCTACACCATCTATGCAAAAATTGCTCTTAAAGTGTCTGATCGGTGATCTTGATGTCAATTTCCAGACTCGTTGAGTTACAGATATAAGGAACTTATGCGAGTACCGGAGAAATACGTTGGTTGGGTACAATATAATTTTAACTGTTTTTAACTATCAGCAATCATCATCTACTCAAATGGACTGGAGGTCGATGAGATCATATACTGAATAAAGACTGTATAATATATTATCCTTAATACAATAGAATAAGAATTAATGAGGTGCTATAATCGCAAAGCATAGGCCCCCCCCCTTATATTTCTTTATTGTGGGATGTGAACGAAACAAGATTCAATGCACATGTTCATTGGTAGGATACTGCTAGATTTTAGGACCCTGGAAAGGGGGGGGGGCAGGGTTATGTATAGTGTTTACAATACATCTAACGCTAGTAATTTAAAAGTTGCGTCTCTCAGTGGAATTTAGGAATTCATCATCATCAAGTGCCGTCTCTCAGTGGCATTCATCATCATCAAGTGCCGTCTCTCAGTAGAATTCATCATCATCAAGTACTGTCTCTCAGTGGAATTCATCATCATCAAGTACTGTCTCTCAGTGGAATTCATCATCATCAAGTGCCGTCTCTCAGTAGAATTCATCATCATCAAGTACTGTCTCTCAGTGGAATTCATCATCATCAAGTACCGTCTCTCAGTGGAATTCATCATCATCAAGTGCCGTCTCTCAGTGGAATTCATCATCATCAAGTGCCGTCTCTCAGTGGCATTCATCATCATCAAGTGCCGTCTCTCAGTGGAATTCATCATCATCAAGTACCGTCTCTCAGTGGAATTCATCATCATCAAGTGCCGTCTCTCAGTGGAATTCATCATCATCAAGTGCCGTCTCTCAGTGGAATTCATCATCATCAAGTGCCGTCTCTCAGTGGAATTCATCATCATCAAGTGCCGTCTCTCAGTGGCATTAATCATCATCATCATCAAGTGCCGTCTCTCCGTGGAATTCATCATCATCAAGTGCCGTCTCTCAGTGGCATTCATCATCATCATCAAGTCCCGTCTCTCAATGGAATTAATAATCATCAAGTGCCGTCTCTCAGTGGAATTCGTCATCATCAAGTGCCGTCTCTCAGTGGAATTCATCATCATCAAGTGCCATTTCTCAGTAGAATTCATCATCATCAAGTGCTGTCTCTCAGTGGCATTCCAATACAATAAAAATATTTACGAGTGCAAAATTCTTAACAACAGCGAACAGGAAGTAGTAAGCGGTATGTTCTGCGATTACTGTTCCATTCATGAATATTCTTCTTCTTCTGCGTTCGCTCTCTTATAACCACATCGAATAAATCGTGTGATTTCCGCCTGGGAGCGTGAAGTACGTTGTACTGCAAGTTCCACAGTTAAACTGTTATTTGCACCTGGGCTGGCTCACTTGTAACCCAGACATCCGAGGCTAAGAACATCTGTTTTCATGCCTTTAATTCGGGTAGTAGGCAGCCCTAGCCAGTGACAGCCTGCCTATCTGTCGACTGGCGGGCGGGTGTATAATTCATGAATATAATAATAATAATAAAATTGGTGCTAGTTTCAACAGATAAACTTTTTCCTACTAATGATTTCAGTGCCGACATATAGCTGTAATTAATCTTACTCCTGTATCATATTCTTTCCAGAAAGTGGTCTTCCTTCAGGATTCTCTGAACATTACGCGATTCTGGGCGAGTTGTGCCGCGGCTAGAGACATTTTACGCAATCTGATATATAACTGCACCATCGTCGTCTTGGACTCCCTCTTCCCTTCTTGCCGCTAACTCTGCCTTCAGCTATTAATCTTTCCATGCTGTTATGTCTCTTGATATGACCAAAAACAAATATTTTATTGTTAGGATGTTGTTAATAAGACTGAACCAGCCCTCTTGGACGTTTATTGATTTTAACACTTCTTGATTTGTCTTTTCTTTTTTAGCTGTCCATGGTATACGTAAAATTCTTCTGTTGCCTTAAGAGAAGTAGCAATAGCCGTGGTAATAGCAATAATTAGCAGCAGGAGCACTAGCAGGAGCAGCAGCAGCAGCAGTCGTAGTAGTAGTAGTAGTTGTTGTACAATCAACAACTACAGAATGAAAATAGGCCATTATGGATGTGATAACGTACAGATACAAATAATGACAACTTGTGACCAAGGCTGAGGGGAGAAAAGTGTGTCCTCTCTGGAAATACCCGAAGATCACATTTGAGACTAACTGAAGAACAATTGAGACTGTTTCTGCATACTCTTGGATGACTACTAGAAAAAAGAACGCAGCACTTATGGGAACGCCCTGTGTGTTATGATCCTGATTTGTAATCAATAATGTCTGATGTTGACTGCAAATATTGACAATCTTGGTCATACGCTATGTTTATAAAAAAGGACACATTAAATACAGCTGTGCTGACCGCCGTCTGTTGTGTTTAGTATAGAGACAAATCACGCAATGACTAAATAATAAATAGTAAAGTCAACAGGAAGTAAACTAAAAGTGTGTCAATGGGGGAGCGGAAGGACAATAAGAGAAAGAACACGGGAGGTAAGGAAATGACAGTGATTACTAGTGGCAGAAATGGAGTGGTTTTTGTCGTCTTGTGTCATGACCGATCATGGTTCTTCACAGCTCTGTCCCTGATGTTGATGACCAGTTCTGGTGGGGACGCAATTATATTCCAAGATGTTCAATCATTCTGCGCCAAGGGTTACTTTGACCTTTACTAGACTGACTGGTTGGAACACTGTAGTCATATTCAATGTGTGATCAAAATTGGACAACTTTGATACGAATACGAACAACTGGTTGAAGGTTTTCATGTAAATTGAATGCCTGCACAAAATTGGCCAACATTGATACGAATACGAACAACTGGTTGAAGGTTTTCATGTAAATTGAATGCCTGCACAAAATTGGCCAACATTGATACGAACAACTGGTTGAAGGCTTTCATGTAAATTGAATGCCTGCACAAAATTGGCCAACATTGATACGAATACGAACAACTGACTGAAAGATTGTCTCCTGTTTTGGTGGTGCATCACTACTTGCTGTTGAAAGTTGAATTTTTGTGAGCATGAAAGAAAGCTCTGAAAAAAAGTCCCCATTTAGAACATAGGAAACATATTTAATTTCTGGTAATTTATGGGTAGGGAGGGATAAGACAGCCAACACTACTCCCAAATCTTCTTAGTTCCATCTTTCTGAATGCATGGCAGGTCACAGACGATTAGAACTACTAAAATGAACATGGACAGAAAATGTATCCGCTTACTCATTCGTAAACATGGTTCGTTGTGATTTTCTCCGAAACTACCTGTTAGATATCAGAGATTTTATGACATGAAACTTACAAATATCATTGACGTTAAAATATTGCTATTATTTAGTCCACAGATGCAATGGGTTTCGCACATCGGCGAATTCTTTTGATGTTTTAAGACCATTGCACATAAGTGTAGTTAAATTTTAGATTTCACAATGCGTAGATTATTTTCTAGTAACATATTATTCACAGTTATTCATGTTGGTATGCCGTAATATTTCCGTGTCTTTCATTGGTCACTGCACTGGCAACATATTGCAGTGACCAACAAAAAGCAATAAAATATTCATGCCAATAGAAATCTAAAGCTAGCTGAAATAAGCGACAATTTTTCTCGTTCAAAGATTGCTGTTTTGGTATTTATTGGTTGGATTTGGTGATTTGGAAATCGAAAATTGTAATTTCGTAGCCACATTTCACTGCTTAAAAACTATTTTTAGAATAAAAAGGCTGTTTACTGTAGAAAATGTCATATGTACAATTGAATGATGTTAAATATGTGAAATATAGAAGACAAAGTATAAACTAGATACATTTTCTAAGAGTAAATATTGAGGACAATGTTTAAACTAGATACACTTTCTAAGAGTAAATATAGAAGACAAAGTATAAACTAGATACACTTTCGAAGAGTAAAAAATATTTAAAGCTATTGATATCCAAAAATTGCATTTCCAAAATCTCTGCGATCTAATAAGCGGTTTCGGAGATAACTGCTTTCAACCATGTTTATTTATTAGTAAACGGACTATAGAATACACACTAGACAACAGAAGAAAAGTTGCGTTGAAGCTTATTAAGAATACACACCACCCATGTGTTGCCTGGGCCCGAAAGAGGAGCAAATAATAGCAACACTGTTTACCTTCCACGCATGTCGTAAAAGGCGACTATGGAGGTTATGGGATGGAGTTGGCTGTCCCATCCCATATAGGGTCAGTGACCCAAAGCCGTGCTGAAGTCGGATGTGTCAGGCCGAAAGGCGCAGATATCGCAGCAATGATGTAAACCATGACACAACGCATTCCGTTCTCCAGACTACATCCTGCTAATCTGCAGGAGTTTGAGAACGAACGCAGAAGAAGAATACACACTAGACAACAGAAGAACAGTTGCACTGAAGATTATTAAGAATAAACACTAGACTACAGAAGAGAAGTTGTACTAAAGTTTATTACTTCCAACCATGTGTATGTATTAGTAAACGGACCATAGAATACACACTAGACAACAGAAGAACAGTTGCGTTGAAGTTTATTACGAATTCCACGAACTTGTAGAATAAAATACTGAGCAATTTCAAATACAATTGACAGAATAACACATGTATTTTTGACATAACACGAACAGTAAACATGCCAATTACAACAGATGTGTAAAAAAAAAAAAAACACACTCAGACAAGCAGACAGAGACAGACACACAGGTACATATTGTCATATTGGAAGCTGGTTGATAGCATCCACACTTGCCGTTAAGCTAGGGGTGGGATCTGTAAGGTTCTCTTCAAGGTCAGATGTGACGCCTAGGTCGTGTTAAGTCGATTTTTGTGGAGGGTTCTCGTGATGTTATTTATCCATCTCTTTCTTGGTCTACCCTTGTCTCTGTATCCAGATGATCGTTTGTTATAAGCTTTCAATGGCATTTTGTTTGTATCCATTCTCACTTGGAGAGCAACCCACTTTATCTGTTGACTTTCTATATAATCGATGTAAGGCGTTGTACCCATGTGTATATATATATATAAATATATATATATATAAATATATATATATATATATATATATATATATATATATATATATATATATATATATATATATATATATATATATATATATATATATATATATATATATATATATATATATATATATATATATATATATATGTGTGTGTGTGTTTGAATATATACACATTAGATTGACAAATAGATAGGTGGTATGAGGGTGGATATATAGGTGGGTGGATAGACATATGTGGAATATGTGCATGGATATATATAGATGGATTAGGTTATTGATAGGTGGATAACTAGACATGCATATATGGATTATATGAATGGATGGAAGGATATATAGGTGAATTAGGTGGATGGATGTACGGATACATAGATGGGTGGATGGATGTACGGATACATATATGGGTGAATTAGGTGGATGGATGTACGGATACATAGATGGGTGGATGGATGTACGGATACATTGACGGTGGATGGATGTACGGATACATAGATGGGTGGATTAGGTGGATGGATAGATTAATAGACAGATAGAAAGATAATAATGCGCAGATTTGAATGACGGAATAAAGACGATTTAGAAAGAAAACAACTAATAGAATGTACATTTCTTGGAGGTACGACCACCCTGCTAGCGAAGCCATTACGTATGAATAATACATGAATATTTTAGAAATGTACTCCAAGAGACGTTTTACCAAACCATATCAACTCCTCCCCCTTGCCGCTTTAATGCAATAATAGCTCTATAGAACATTTGCACAAAAATGAATATGCATTATCCGCATTTGTGGAAAGTGAATGGGTGTGGTGAATAGTCAGCTGCGGGCGTTCTGCTTGCAATTTACATACATTTCGAACACACGCTGTCAACATTTTGGGGAATTTGATTGTGAGCTCAGTGCTCATGTATTATATTAGATCACATGCCATCTGCATATGGAAGCAGGTCAGTCTTAATGGATTTCCAGCACTTATTGTCCTTTTCCATGACCGTGTACTCTGCCAAACTCTTCTTCATATGGTAATATCTCCTGTTTCAATCTTAGTATTGCAGTATCTTTAATTGTTTCCGCATTTCTTTCCTTCCAGCAAAGTTGTCTTTAAGATGTTCCTTGTCCATAAATTACTCCACTAACTGGGGCGAGGAAGGGAGGGGGGAGTAAGGTCTGGAAAAGTTTTGAGTTTTTTAGGAGGATTGTTGTGATGTTATCTATCCATCACTTTCTTGGTCTACCCTTGGCTCTGTATCCAGATGACAGTTTGTTCACATGCAAGGGGGAGGGGTTAGTCAAACTTCACGTCAACATTACTTTAATACACCGAGTAAATTATTTGAAATGAAACTTCTAAAAATATCATGTAGCTTATTATTAATTTTTTTTCTGTTAAAATATTTAATTGGGCTGGAGGGGATTTTAGGCACAATTAAACAGGGAGGGGGGGGGGGGGGTTCCCCCATAATTCTTGACAGTTGTTAACAATTGGAGAGACTGTTCAAAATTGCCAAAACAAATTGCCGACATGACCTAAGGACATCTACTTATATCTCTTGCATGTGTCCGTCCATTAGAGACGTTACATTATAGAGTCACGCGAACTAGCTTTTAAAAATAAATTTTTAAATGATATTGTACGACGTGTGTTAGAGTCTGCTTACCGACTTGTGTCTATATTTCTATATTACTCGCAATTAATTTCTTCAAAATTGAACTACATAAACATGACTGAAAGGGTTCGTCCACTTAATGAGAGTAATCCCATATTTGTCAGCAGCAAAAATATACAATATAAATACCAAGAAGAAAGGGAAGACCACGAAGGTGGGTTGAAGGAGTTACCAACGTTCTGGGGCGTCACAAGTCACAATATTACTGCATATGAACCGACCAAGTGTGTCAAAGCCCGGAAATTGATTACCATTGAATAATACGACACACTATAGCAAATGCTGAGAAAATACAATAGATAGATAGACAATAGATATATGTATTAGCATTCAATACTATAATCCTATTACATTGTATTAAACATTCTTTTGGCATCTCTTGCAGTTCTGATTGTTTCCAAACGTATTGATGTTGCCCTTCCCGTTTGAACTAATGAACAGAGCCGAGAGGGGGTTAGTGCAAATGGGAAAGACACTTTCTCAATTTAAAAAAAAACAATCAGGGCAAGCATCATCATGTCTAAAATGTTGAATGTAATTGTCCATCTGAAATTTTACACTGACCGTCTGTAATGATGCAAAAGGACATCATAAATAGCAAACTGAACAAAATGGTATACATACAGGTTTTAATATGTTTCTTGCGCTTGTGTTTTAATATGTTTCTTGCGCTTGTGTTTTAATATGTTACTTGCGCTTGTGTTTTAATATGTTTCTTGCGCTTGTGTTTTAATATGTTACGTGCGCTTGTGTTTTTATATGTTACTTGCGCTTGTGTTTTAATATGTTTCTTGCGCTTGTGTTTTAATATGTTACTTGCGCTTGTGTTTTAATATGTTTCTTGCGCTTGTGTTTTAATATGTTTCTTGCGCTTGTGTTTTAATATGTTACTTGCGCTTGTGTTTTAATATGTTTCTTGCGCTTGTGTTTTAGTATGTTTCTTGCGCTTGTGTTTTAATATGTTTCTTGCGCTTGTGTTTTAATATGTTACTTGCGCTTGTGTTTTAATATGTTACTTGCGCTTGTGTTTTAATATGTTACTTGCGCTTGTGTTTTAATATGTTTCTTGCGCTTGTGTTTTAATATGTTTCTTGCGCTTGTGTTTTAATATGTTTCTTGCGCTTGTGTTTTAATATGTTTCTTGCGCTTGTGTTTTAATATGTTTCTTGCGCTTGTGTTTTAATATGTTTCTTGCGCGTGTGTTTTAATATGTTTCTTGCGCTTGTGTTTTAATGTTTCTTGCGCTTGTGTTTTAACATGTTTCTTGCGCTTGTGTTTTAACATGTTTCTTGCGCTTGTGTTTTAACATGTTTCTTGCGCTTGTGTTTTAATATGTTTCTTGCGCTTGTGTTTTAATATGTTTCTTGCGCTTGTGTTTTAATATGTTTCTTGCGCTTGTGTTTTAATATGTTTCTTGCGCTTGTTAAAGTTGTCGAAAGTTTCTTCATACATTAAAAAAGTTATGTAGACAGTACATTATTTCAACGAAAAATGCAAATCGAATCAGATGTTTTCAATTGGATATATTTCCCTAGCGATACAGAAGCAGTAAAAAGTTTCAGATAAATTTTAGTTCGTGAGCTGTAATATCAAGTGACTTTAATGTCCACTAACTTTGATATGCATATTTTAAACACCTCTTTTGGCAAGTGTCACTATTCAATAATTTTTTCTTTCACAGACTTAGTCTGGGTGATTTGTTTATTTCTGTGTTCCAACATAGTTTGTTGTAACAATGTTTCACGATGATGAACTAATCCCTTTAGCTGTGAGTAAGTTGTTCTTGACAGCTTATAGACTTCCTGACAAAAGCACATATTCTTATCAGTTTTATAATCGAGGCACTCTATTCTATACACTCCTATAATGTTGTCTTTAATGTATGATTGCGCTAGTTGTGGGGGGGGGGGCGGGCTATGGGAGCTTGTTTAGTCTCCGATGGGAGGCATTTAGATACCCTAGGAATATTACGTCCTTCCAAGAGCACAGAACACTTCTGGCTAGGCCAACTATTTCATCATTCTTTTGTCAGATTTGTTGACCCATTCACAGTGATAACACATCTCGTATTCCCGCCATTTACGAGTCTAACATAAAAGGACAAAGGCCAGCATATCTTCAGCATCATTTGACAGAAGAAAAAAGTGAGAAAGTAATACCAGATGAGACAGTGATAATATTTTCACATGTGTCAGGTTTCCAGGCTACCTACCATCTCACCTCTTTAGTCGCCTGAAATGACACACCTGGAAAGGAGACAGTGGACATATTCTTTACACCATGAACTAGGAGCCCGAATTACCACACAGGCGAACAGTACAAACATTATTTACAAACTTAACATACACACAGAATTAACATCCACAATAAACAACGGATAGATGTGATGAAGCTAAGACCTCACAAAGGGATTACTATCAGTCACACATTGTGTGGCGAGATTAGCTGGTCGATTCATGTCAGGAGGGCATAAATATTGCAGTTATGGGACGACTCTGGAGTCACACGTTGAGCTATCACGTCAGATTAGATGCAGTCTCCGAATCGACTATTCACTGCTTTTGAATTTCCAACACCATCTGTTTCATGCATAGGTGTACACATGTTTAACAGCCGACTTGTCGTCTCTTGATGATTCTTTCTTACTCGCATCTGTTTTCTGCTTGCGGGACACACTTAAATAAAGGATAAAACATTTCGAGGATTTACATCATTGTGTTAAGTTCTCTTATATGTATTATATCTCACAACTTCTGCATTCGTTCTCAAACTCCTACAGATTATCAAGATGTAGTCCGGAGAATAGAATGCGTTATCATAGTATACAGATTAGCTGCAATATCTGAGCTTTTCGGCCTGGGACATTCTACTTCGGTGTGGCTTCTATATCGCTTTGACACTCTATGGAGTGGGAAAGCCAGCTCCACTCCAAAACATCCGTAGTTACCTCTTACAACATGCATGGAAGAAAATGTCATTATTCTTTGACCCCCTTTTCGTCACGCAACACACGAGCGATGTCTTACAATAGAATAGCTAGAGCTGCATGTCCAGAGTATCTCTAGAAACACTGAACTCGGTAGCTCAAAAAGTTCCCCATTGCTTATTGTCTGTCCCCAGGTGAATGATGGATGATCGACTTCACACTTACCATTAAGCGAAGGGAAAGAAGCTGAAGTGGGACAAAATGCTTACGTGAACCGGACGTCCTTGTCACATTTTACATACACATAACAGTGAACACATTTAACCATGACCGTGTCCAGTATACAAGACGTGCATAGACAACGTAAACACAATCTAAAAGGCCTATTTTGATTATTTAAATATGTTCCGTTGGTCGGTCTTGGCTATTTTTGTCATGCGGCATATATACATATAGTGGCCAACGCAAATAACGACAATAATAAAAAACATAACGAATGAAATCCTAATTAACTCTGTACATAAGTTCCATAGTACTGTCAAAAGTCACGGTTTAACCCATGGGGTAGTGGGGCAATTTGAGGTTTTCGGTGGAGGGAATAAGACTACCGGCTCAAACTTTTAGAAAATTCATTTAAGAATATATTAATAATCGCAGAAAGATCAAACTTGATTTAACATCGGTATTCTGAGAAACGAATGGCAAAGTTATAGAAGCATCTTATATTGCAGCACTGGAGATAGCACAGCAAAACCGAAGAAAAGTCTCATACTAATTTGGGAAAATTTGATGGAACATTGCGCACTTAAAATGTTGGATACTGTGTTGACAAATGGATTGGAGAAAAAAACTTTCTGCGCTTTCACTAGCAAACAGTACTATTCAACAGTAAATCACCAACGTCACCATTGTTATTAAGAAACAAGTTGTGCAGCAGATTACATTTGGCTTATTTTTAATTTAACTTGATGAATCCACCGGCGTGACATCTGTTCTCAGTTGTTGGTGTTTACAGGATGTATTTATTCAGGTTTATTAAAAATGCATTTTTTTATTCTACACGTGAAATAACTACCAAGGCCACTTATAATTTTTTAACGTACCATTTTTTTTATTAATAAGAAACATATTGTGTGGGATAATGGCTATGGGTGTTGTACAAATGGAACATCAGTTATGCTGGATGGGAGCAAAATCTGGATTTCAAGCTATTATGAACAAGCGTGTTCCAAAAGTGAACGGCATTAATTGTATCCATCGTCACATATTAGCCTCAAAATCACTCCCAGCTCCACTGGGAAAATAATACTATTTGTGAATTGTGTCCAAAAAAAATATAATTATCAACTCATGACTCTATAAGTAGTTATGTATGGCCATGGATGCATATCATCATTTACCTCTGTTCCACCAACATATTTGGTCGCTTCCAAGAGAAAATGAAAGTGGGCTGATATTTGAATTTAGACATGCGCTCAAATTATTTGTTTATAGTTCAAGTTTAACTTAGGATGGATGTTTTTGCCTAGTTTTATTATAAGGAATGGATCATATGCCTTGCCTATTTGGATGATAACTTCGAGCAGCTAAATAAACTGAATCTTCAGATGCTAAGAAACAATACAAACATAATAATATTAGTTGATTCCTTGAAAGCTTTCATGAGCAAGATGGAAAACTGAAAGAGAAAGGTCTGCTAAAATGTTGCAATGTTTGAGAAATTAACATCCATTAGTGTTGAAGGTGGTGATGGCCAACAGCTTCCAGAATTTGTAAAGAACAAACGCACAAAATTAAATGTTGAAGCATTTGACAAAACTGAAAAATGAACTCAAGCGATATTTTCCTGAACCTCAGTGATAAGAGTTAGTACGAAATCCATTCAAATTGTCAGTTGAAAAAAGTTCCTGAAAATGTCAGAAAGAATTTCTGGAACTAGAAACTAATTCGGAAGCTAGAGATATGTATGTGAAAAATCAATCACATAATTTCGGCACTTTATGTGTGATTCCTATCCAAAAGTGGCAAAAACGAGCTATCCATGCATTGCTTTCATTTGTGTCAACACATTTGTGAGGCAGGCTTTTCATCTCTGGTACAAGTGAACATGAAGCAGCGAAGTAGATTGGACGTTAAAAATGACATACATTGTGCCCATTTAAGCACTTCTTCACGTATCCAAGAATTGGCAAGAACAGACAATACCATATCTTATTTATTGCAATCTTCACTTGTTCTGAATCACAATACACTGGGATTCTATTGAAATGTTATCTAAAGTTTACATTTGTAAAATTAAGTTTGTTCACCAAAATGTTACGTATAATTTAATTCTTCATTTAATCGTAGAATCCACTAAATTATTATTGTTGTTGTGAACTTTGTTCCAATATAAAAATAATATATGATCATGTCCAATGTAATTATTACATTATACATCCACTTACATTATTGTAATGTCATAATTAGGACCCAAAAAAAAATTTCAATTGTATTTTCATTTTATCAGAAGGCATGTAAAAAAAAAGGGGGGGGGGATCTCACTAGGTGAATAGTGAGTGGGAATGGAATTTCAACGAAAACAGGTTGAGAATTACAAGCAACTTCTTCAAGAAGATCTACTGCAAAATTTCCCCTTGTAAGGTTTTCATTGATGTATCGTCTCATTTTATATGTCAAAGTACTATCCATTTTTGGGTTTGTTTTTCCTCATTATTTCTTTCCCTATTTATAGTTCCTTAATGACCTCTTTAATTCTTTGAAGCTGTCTATAAATTACGTCAATAATGTAGGTATGGGGAAAGGTGTCTGAAAAGAAGTTTGACACTTTTTGACGGAGGAGGAAAGGGGGGGGGGAGTGGGAGATGGACAAACGTTGACGTTAACAATACTATTTTCATACACCAATCGAAAGTGTTTCAATTTTGAAAAAAATTCTATCAAAAACACATATTAGGGAAATGTGTTTTTTGGGAGGGGGTGTTTATTTATTTACGTAAGAAGTAAGGGGGAGGGGATCCCCAGCATTCATGATAGTTATTTGTTATATAGATTATAACAAATAGTAGTTGCGGAAGAAGGCGTTAAGAATTTCAACAACAAAAAAATGGTTGATGTCCTTTATGTACAGACCATAATCTACAAAAAATGGACCCCATGACATGATTGTTGTGTGTACCCACATCTCAATGATGTCAAGTTCTTCCGTGTTATCTCTTCTATAACAAGAGAACAAGCAACGTTTCAATAATACGTTTAATACACCAGCGACTCAAATCAATGTAGACACATTTATGGGTGAGTTTTGCACGAGACAAATCCGACTGACGTCAAAAAAACAGGATTGCTGCTGGAGAAACTCAGCCATGCTGCTGTATGCTGGTACAGCAAAGAAACAGGATTGCTGCTGGAGAAACCCAGCCATGCTGCTGTATGCTGGTACAGCAAAGAAACAGGATTGCTGCTGGAGAAACCCAGCCATGCTGCTGTATGCTGGTACAGCAAACATTAAAAAAAATGTATGAAAGAGGTGTGCAATGCCCCACATAATCTTCACACATATGTCAGGGTGGAAGGTAATATTCATGCACACATAGGACACATCAGCCACAGTACGGAATATCGCAATCACCACCTTCATCATCATCCCAATTGAACTCAGTCTTAATCGTCTTGGACAATATAACGACGTGCGTCCTTCCTTATTTCAGTCAACTCAGTGTTCGTCTCTATGGCAGCGAAGTACAGGGCGCGTCTATCATGGCTAAGGTACCGAATTCATTTCCTGCCACAAGGGATTTTGCATACGGTCCTTTCTGAAAGCAATGGCAAACTACTGAAAACATTTATATTGCTTATAAAATAACCACAAACAAAAAATGCTGGGTTGTAGCCTTGAATCGGAGTGTATGAGAGAGCAATATTTTTATTCTGTGATCAAGCACATCTGCTTTCTGCAATACAAACATCAACCTGCACTCCAAATGGTAGTTTTTAATTTACAAAAATCGAGCCTGCGGAGCGAGAGGAAGCACTATTTAAAACTGGTGAAACGGCGTAAGTCTGCGTTGACTGAATATGTAACGAGACACCATTGTCTTTCAAAGATCACTATTAAAAAACATTTGAGGGTAAAAGGAGAAGAGTGGGTGAAAAATGGCTTGCTAACAGCAAGAAACTGTCATGGCGTGGTTTTTACAATCTTGTTCGTATGCCGGAGGATCGAAATGTTTGGTAGGCTCTTTATGCTGATAGTTCCAATGTGGCACCACTATGACTGTAACGTACATGATCTAATATTAATTACTTTATGAATATCACATGGCAAGATAAGATTCCAGACACCACTGTCCTTGATATATCTGGTATCCCCAGCATTGACACGATCCTGATGCAGACACAGATTCGTTGGGCAGGTCATTTGGTGCGTATGCCAGACCATCGTCTGCCAAAGATACTTCTCTATGGTGAGCTGCAGAAGGGTACACGATCTGAAGGTGGCCAAAAGAAGCGCTACAAGGACTCGTTAAAGGACTCACTGAAAGCCTTTGAAATAGAACACGATTACATGGGAAGTACTTGCACATAATAGATCTACATGGGGTTCTAAAATCAAACAGAGCGCATCATCTTGTGAAAAGAGGAGAAATGCAGCAGCTCAACAGCGGAGAGCAGCTAGAAAGTCACGGATAGACCCAGATCCGTCTACAGTCGTCATTCCATGTCCGAACAGTCCAAGGACATTTACAGCTCGAATAGGGCTCATTAGCCATCTACGAACTCATAATCAAGGACATAACTAAAATTGAATTTTCAAAAGTGGATGTAACAAATGGTCATCATCACTTGTGATGGACGAACAACATTATTACTTACTATTATTACTATTATTATTATTTACATTATTAACATCATTACGTCTCGACATAACCGATGTAGAATCGTGTCCATGGTTTAAAAATGTGTGAAACAATCAAAAAGAGGTTTTACTTTCCTACCATTCACAGACGTTTGAATCAGACACAAATAAGACTTATAATAGCTCCTAGATCCGTCTAGGTAACTTCAACAACACTTCTAATCCGATTATCAATACTGGACGTGAACCACTAACGCCTCAATCTGCGCCCATAATTACGTAGTCACATAAAAGGAGTCAGTCGACATTTTTAGCTGATTACAAGCAAACATAAATGTCTGCGTCTGTTGGAAAGCGTCATGTATTTATCAGTTCATCAAGAATTGGAATAAAAGTGTCAATACAATATTACAAGGGGAGAAAAAACAGCGAGGAGACATACATGGTAATGCAAAATAAATGAAATAAGTTACTAGAAAAATTTCTATATAGTTTTTCTAGTAACTTATTTAACTTATTTTGCATTACCACTTATTATTTTGGTTACTGCGGCACCCTCCATTTTGTCGGACACCCTTCGATCTTTTGGTGAGACATACACGGATGAATGAACGAGAGTAATATAAAGATACAGTATTTTTTAGAAGAGGGTTTAAATTGTATTTCCCGTGCTCCTTTAATCTCATCGAAACGAAATATCCACATCGCCTAAGGACAACTGAAGTGATGAATCAGTCCTTAAAGAGCTCCTTAAGGAGTGGAAAATTCTATGTGATTGTTATGGAATTCTGAAAATTCCATGACTAAATGTTTCACTACCTACATTTCATTAAATAATAGACCGGTAGTATACCATTTCTTAGAGATATGAGGGATGTCAGTATATAAGCCTCAGTTTTCGTTTAAGGTGGGGAACCTGTACTCTTCCGTATCCAACGGAAATATGGAAATTAGATGCCGGAAGGACAGGAAAAACGTAAATATATGTGGAAAGATATCATGGCCCAACATTTTTTGGCTTTAGTAATTTTCTATCCAGGACGTAGCTATCAACCCAGCATTTGTTGGCTGTGGTGATTTTCTAGGCAATATAAATACGTTCAGTAATTTGTCATTGTTGTCTGAACGGTTCGGGTGCACAACTGCTTCTTGCAAGGATCGAACTCAGTACCATGGCCGTAACAAACGCAATCCACACCGTCAAAGAGACTGGCCACTTATAATCGGAGATCAAATATATAAAGGAGAGTAATTGATAGGAACTTGTCCAGATTTATCACATTTTTCCATAATGTTTTAGGCATTTTTGACAAAAATAAAATCTTTCACCTTTCACATTTTGTTCAAATTTGGCTAAAAAAAGTGTATGTTGTTGTCCTTTGTGCAGAGATGAACTTATTTATATACACTGTCTGCACTACTCATTTATAAATGTAGAATGAAGTGTGCATGCTTCAAACAGATGTCTCATAATACTTGATCTGGCGATATCAAAATGAAAGCTTTATTACGACAGTTGAGACCTGATACAGACTAGCAATGAGAGCAGATGTTTTCATGGCAGCACAAAGCACTAGATGATAAGTAGTGGAAATAATTTGACTTTAAATTAAGTTAGGTATACCACATAGTTAAAAGTACACTGTCTAATATTACTATGCACACGACTACTGGGTATTTCTGGGTCATTTCTTCGTGTAAGTTCAAATTCTCAAAATAACATTAAAAGAACTTTAAATTACGTTAGCAATAGCCTATATTTGTCATTGTGCTGTGAATTAACGTTGATAATTGAACAGGTAATATACGTTTATAGAAAGGTATCATTCTTGACAATTCAGCATTTTTAAAATTAATATATACACAACATTAAAATGTGGGTATTTTTTAAAATCAACAACGTGAACAAAAAAGTTCCAATCATGTGGAAACCCTGTGATAAATCATCACTGGTAGTAATATCCCATATGCATGCTGATGTTTAGTTTCACACAAATAACGGATCTGTATTTTTTTTAACCCGGTGAATTATGAGCAATAGAGCTTTTGTGTCATTTAGCACAATGGCTCAGTTTCTCTAGAGCTTTATTTTATCCACATAAGGCTTCAACTCTCATAGGGCTGCAATATTTTGATAAGAAATTTCGTACTCAGAGGGGGTAAAATTGAGGTATATTGGGTGACCAGTCTTGAGACTGTGTTTTTTTCTTCTTGTAAAATGCATATGTGTTCAGCATCACGTTTATTATCTATAATTTTACCAGAAGATACGGTACGATTTCCTTAGACTGAAACGATTTAAGTGGCGGTCTACAAAAAAAATCCAGTTGAACTGGAACATCGAGCATAAACCACCTTATGAGGAAACCAGCGTACTAATCACTGCTTCCCGAGATATGTATCACATGGCATCCATCAGTTTCTGAGGCCAAACGGGGAGTAATGAATAACAACACTTTTTTTTACCTTCTATGCATCTCGTAAGAGGCGACTAAGGAAGTTATGGTGTGAATTTGTCTGTCCCATCCCATATAGGGTTAACGTGACCCAGAAGTCATGTTGTAGTCGAACATGTCAGGCGAAAATGTGCAGATATCGCAGGAAAGTTGTATAACATGGCACAAAGTATGTGTTTCTCCGGACCGCAACCTGCTAATCTGCAGGAGTTTGATCAAGAACGCAGAAAAAGAAGAAGACAATAATCCAGATTATATTTGTTCTCAATGTTCTTGACTTAATGTCACGAATGTCTTCTATAAATGTTGTCACTACATTCAGTAGGCAGAGGACAGGTCATAGTTCGATGTCATACTGACACTAAAAATCTGAAAGGATGTTATTTGGACAGGCAACTTTATCTCACTTGTAAATTGCATACCCTGTCTGGACACCGAGACGTGAGACGCCTATATGTGTTTTCGTGTCTTTTATAATCCCTCTATTCGTTCTTCAAATGTCATCTTGAAATTTGTGTCTAGGAAAATGGTTTGCTCTCTTCCTCATTAATCAGTTTCTCAATTCATGTATTTTATATTACATTCCTGCCGAAGACGGATGTGTCAGGCCATTGACGCAAATAAAACGGCGACACGACGCATTTCCATTCTCTGGACTATATCCTGCTGGAAATCTAGTAGGACCATTGTCCTGCTACAAGAAAGATCGAGCGGGAGTTTGAGAACGAACGATGAAGAAGAAGATATTACATTCATTTAACTGTGGCATATATAGAGAGATTATCAGTGAAAGAACATTGTATTTTTATGGGACCCGCAGGAGCAGCAGAGATGAGCTAAAGACTCAGACACATACATTCTAGTATCCTTGTGTAATCATTCGAAGTTGTTGCGACATAATTACCAGAACCACGATTCATATTATTTTTTAAATGGTTAAAAACACAAATGTAATAAAATTGTACTAACATCCGCGGTTGGAGGAACTTATCTCGTTACATGAGATATAGTTTTCTTACACAAAAACCAGATTTCAGGAAATATAAATAGTATTGTGATTTCTCGTCTGATAAGGCCAGCCAGACTCCAGTCGACCCAGCTGTAAATGGGCCCATGACGCATGGGCTGGGTAAGGTAAACACAACAAGGAAGGGAACTGGACACCTTACCTAATAGTTACTGCGACTTAGTACATGAAGAGGTATCTTCATCGTTGACGGCAGGTTACTGTCATAGAACACACATTTACTTCCAGGAAGGATCGGTAAATGATGGAAACATATGGAAAGAGATACCACTGGAGTCGTACAAATAATGAATGGAAACATTTTCTGCATATACGAAACTTGAAACAGGACGTGTTGCTAATCTCTGGCAACACACATAATAACACACACACACACACACAAATTGACGTTTTGACAAAATGTCTTTATCATAACTCAACATAACACAAGTGTAAAAAAAAGGTACTTCCCACATTCATATAATGGGGAGGGGCGGTTAATGGTATAGGGATAAATCAGGAAATCCGGTAGCACATAAATGATGGGGAAAAAAACTAGCATCGGGCTAATGTGAAAACTATGTGAACGTGGACAGGGCCGTTTCTTACTCGTCACATATTATCATGTGTTCTTTTGTCAGGTAAGATATTCTTTCCAGAACCTAGTCTACCCAATGAATCTCTTAAACTCTCCGCAGTCTCGAACAAGTTGGCCTCTTTTCGTGACATGCACAGGCATTATTGAAAGTCTTTTGTCCAACGGCGTCTTGGGTGGCCATTTCCCCTGTTGCCTTCTATCATCCCCTGCAGTAACACTCTCTCTATGCCGCCGTGTCTCTTAATGTGACCGAAAAATTAGCGTATCCTTTAATATGGTGTTCAGAAGCCAGACTTCCTGGACGTTAATTATTCTTAAAACTTACTTGTTTGTTCTACTTGCTGTTCATGGTATTCTCAGAGCTCTTCTATAGCACTTTAATTCAAATATGTTATTCTCTTGGCCACTGTTTTATTTAGTGCCAATGCTTCACATCCATATGTCACCACAAGAAAACACATGTTCGTAGTAAACACAACTTGGTTCTTATGTTAGTACCTTGCCATAGTTTCTTTAGCTGTTTTAATTTGACAGCACCATTGTTGTTCTTCTCTTAATCTCAACTGCGCAGTCCCCCGCATTGTTTATATTAGTTCCTAAGTAAGCAAAATGTGTCACTTATTCTAAATTGCAGTGATCAATATTAATTTTGGGTCTTGATTTAGTTTTGTCAGATGCCATTGTTTTTGTCTTCCTCATATTTAAGAACAAGTTTTGCTGTTCGCTAAACTTTTGGGTTGACTTGATTATGTTCATTTGTTGTTAATAGCACCGTGTCGTTTGCATATCTAATTTCTGGTATCTTCAGCCCTCTTACATTTACGGGTTTGAAATCAGGCTTCATTGTTTTTTATCTCACGTTTCTCATTATATTTTCCGTATAAATGTTTAACAAGTATGGAGACAAGGTACAGCCTAATCTTACTCATTTCTGTACATTGAACCACTCCGATCTTGCACCCTCCACTTTTATCGCTGCTTCTTGGTCTTTATACAGCGCTGCTATTAGTTGTGTAATGTGGTTTGGGAAACCCATGTCGTTCATTATTTCCCATAATTGATGGTGACTGAGACAGTCTAATGCTCTGGTGTAGTCTATGAAGCACGCGTGTAATTCGATGTTATACTCTCTACATTTCTCTATGATCATCCTCATGTTAAATATATGATCTCTCGTGCCTCTGCCAGTTCTGAAACCTGCTTGCGCTTCGTGGATATCATCTTCCATCTTGTTATGTATTCTTTTTATTATAATGAGCTGTAGTATTTTACTGGTTTGGCTGATCAAGGCGTATGTTCTATTATTTGAACATATTTGCAAATCACCGCTTTTGGGTATTGGTGCTGAACATTTTCAGACCCTTGGCCAAGTTTCCGTTCTCCAGATCTTATTGCATAGCTGATAAAAGATATTAATGCCGCTTTCTCCCCCGGCTTGAATCATTTCAGCTGTAATGCCGTCACAACCTGCTGCTTTTCCTCTCTTCAAACTGTGAATTGCTGATCTAATTTCTTCTATTGTAAGCTCTGGTTCTTGTGTATTTATGTCTGTGTTTATTTGGTTCCCTGGGTTATTTTGGGGTGGCTCTGAGTACATCTCCTTACAGTATTCTTTCCACCTCTCTAAAATATCACTCTGCTCTGTAAGAGTGTTTCCTGATTTGTCTTTGATGACTCGCATAGATGTTTATATGTTTTGCTCCATATGGTATTTTCAGCGAGAAATATGTCTTTCATTTTCCTTCTTCGTACAGGTCCTCTATGTTTTTGCAGGAGTCTTTGATAAATTGTTGTTTTTCCTTTCTTATTTATCGTATTATTTTCCTAGTGAGTTGTTTGTATAATACATAGCTACTGTTATTGTTGTTGGGCTTGATTTCGTTCTTTCTTCCACTAGCTTCACGGTAGTGTCTGTTATATATGTTTGTCTTTTCTTTGTTTTCTTGGGTATATGTTTGTGTGCGCCCTGTATGCAAATCTCTTTAATCATGTTGGTTAACTCGTCTACTGGTAATATCTCTTGTTCCTCTAATAAGACTTCGAATCTGTTTGTAATTTCTATGCTGTATTCTGTTGGAATTTTTGAAGTTGACTGTAGCTTAACCTCTGATATTTTTAAGTTTTTGTTTGAATTTAGCTAATAATAGTTTGTGGTCAGATTTGAAGTTTGCCCCTGGGCATGTGTTACATACTGAGATGCTGGATTTCCATCTTTGCTGAATCATTATATAGTCGATTTGAATTGTTTCTTTATACCATCTGGGGACCTCCAGGTAAACAGTGTGTTTGTGATGACTAAGTTGTTTTCTAAACAGAATTGAATTAGTGTTTCCCCTTGATCGTTTCTTTCTCCCAAACTGAAACTTCCTTTCACCTTAAGCTCGTGTACTAGTCAACTTTCTCCAACTTTGGCTTTAAAATCGCCTATAATTATCAATATTTCGCACTTGTTCATTTTATCAATTGCAGGCTATAACTGATCATAAAATTATCAATTTCATGAATTTCTGCTGTTGAAGTTGGTGTGTTCTTTACATTGTGGTCGAAACGTGGATTTTTTTTTGGATGGTATATCTCTATATGATATTGAAACAGTTTTAGGAACCTCTAATCCATCCAATCGCATTACAATGCCAATTGTTAGGTTTCGAACCGCAAATAAGTTCTAGCGAATTGAGTTTCTAATACTAGCTACTCTACCACCAAGCAGACTGTTCAAGAGGTTGCAGGTTCAGTCAGTGGTGTCTTGATTACAAATGCAGTTGTTCTTAGACTCATATAAATGACACTTGAACTTCGGACTTACGTGTTCTGGGTGTTACTCTCTGCAGACGACTTGCTGCTCTATGTTTAGAGAGATTCCTTATATGAGAAAATCTGAGTACACTAAGGTAAATTCTCTATTCTTTTAAATTCATTCTTTCACTTTTTGCATTCGTTTTCAAACTTCTGTTAGTTGGTAAACTGTATTATAGAGAACAGAACAAAAATTCTCATGACTTACAGTTTGGCTGTGATCTACGCCTTTCGTACTGATACAATCAACTTCCGCAAGTTGTGAGTCTTAAGAGCTGAAAGGACTATTAAATGAAAAGAAAGCCGTTTTCATTTCCACGTCATTAAGACTTATTGAGCAATAGTTTTAGACCCTTATTTTTCGTTGTCTAACGACATACATGGGGACGATGTCTGCTAACAGAAAAAGATCGTTTATTGAAGACGTATTCCGCAGTGAGTAAAATTAATAGATATATCGTCCCCGCAGAGTGCACTTCACGTAAGCCTACGTTGATAACATTCTACGTGTTTATGCATTAGAGAAATATGTGAACAGGCTGATTGCTGGCTTGTGAATGTTTGATCAAACTTTATATGTCTAGATCAGCACCGTATTGTCTTGCCATTTTCTTTGTGAATGAAATTCTGGTAAGAATTAAAAAGCACTCAAATCATTATGTGCGTACGTGTATGTTATTCGGTAATGTAATAAACACAGAACTCGTAATATATGTATATTTACATCAACATTATTAAATGCAATATCGGCTTGGGTAGTCTATTACAGATTGTAATATCTTACCCGCAGTTACAAGCATGACTACCACTAACTATTACAGATTGTAACATCTTACCCGCAGTTACAAGCATGACTACCACTAACTATTACAGATTGTAATATTTTACCCGCAGTTACAAGCATGACTACCACTAACTATTACAGATTGTAATATTTTACCCGCAGTTACAAGCATGACTACCACTAACTATTACAGATTGTAACATCTTACCCGCAGTTACAAGCATGACTACCACTAACTATTACAGATTGTAACATCTTACCCGCAGTTACAAGCATGACTACCACTAACTATTACAGATTGTAACATCTTACCCGCAGTTACAAGCATGACTACCACTAACTATTACAGATTGTAACATCTTACCCGCAGTTACAAGCATGACTACCACTAACTATTACAGATTGTAACATCTTACCCGCAGTTACAAGCATGACTACCACTAACTATTACAGATTGTAACATCGTACCCGCAGTTACAAGCATGACTACCACTAACTATTACAGATTGTAACATCTTACCCGCAGTTACAAGCATGACTACCACTAACTATTACAGATTGTAACATCTTACCCGCAGTTACAAGCATGACTACCACTAACTATTACAGATTGTAACATCGTACCCGCAGTTACAAGCATGACTACCACTAACTATTACAGATTGTAACATCTTACCCGCAGTTACAAGCATGGCTACCACTAACTATTACAGATTGTAACATCTTACCCGCAGTTACAAGCATGACTACCACTAACTATTACAGATTGTAACATCGTACCCGCAGTTACAAGCATGACTATCACTAACTATTACAGATTGTAACATCTTACCCGCATTTACACGTATGACTACAGTATTTTTCTGTAATACATTTTGGCATTAGACTTTTCCCGACATCTGCTACATTCGTTCTCAAACTCCTGCGTATTATCAGGATGTATTCCAGAGAACGGAATACGGTGTATCATGATTTACAGCTTAGATGCGATATCTGCGTCTTTCGGCATGACAATTTCGACTTCAGCAATGGCCTATATATGTCAGGCTGACCCTCTATGAGATGGTAAAATCAGCTCCACCCACAATGCCAATTATATTTACGCCTCATACAGTGTATAGAAAATGTCTGTTATTGCGTAAATATTTCGTCAGCTCTGACCAAGTTCTTATAATGGAATTTGAAAGTATTAACAAACTCTTTAACATTCACGGAGGACGGGTTAACCGGGTTAGTTGACAGTAAAAAAAACCACCTCTGTACAGAATTAATTATTGATTACTGTCGAATTCTCGTTGGTCACTATTTTATATACTTGGAGTTTTATGCCAAAAAAAAAGTCAAAACCGACCAACGAAATAAATGGAAATAATCAAAATCGGCCTTTCACGTCATATTCTGTACACAGGTCTTGTATACTGGAGACCAGCCATGTGTTAACATTAAAACATCTCAATGACATCTTTGCTAGGAGAAAATGTCACACCACGATGGAGTTCACCGTTAAAAGAAACTAGAGTGAGTATTAAAATACTGGCCGTAATACTCCAATTTAATATATATCAATAAACCATGCTTGCAACAATACGAATATTTATTTACATGATATCTTTGATATCGAGGTATTCTTCTTCTTCTTCTTCTTCTTATGCGTTCGTTCTCAAACTCCTGCAGATTAGCAGGATGTAGTCCGGAGAACGGAATGCGTTGTGTCATGGTTTTACAGCATTGCTGCGATACCTGTGTCTTTCGGCCTGACACATCCGACTTCAGCATGGCTTTGGGTCACTGACCCTATATGGGATGGGACAGCCAACTCCATCCCATAACCTCCTTAGTAGCTTTTTACGACATGCTTGGAAGGTAAACAGTGTTGCTATTCTTTGCTCCCGTTCGGGCCACGGCAACATACGAGCGATCGCGGCATGATTTTGTAATTTGAAATTATGCAGTTATTGTTCTTTTTTGTGTCATCGGTATATTCATTTGATATTTGAAAGCATATAGCCAAATGAGATCAGGGTACAAAGCCAGAGGAAGACCACGGAATAGATGGATAGGAAACGTCAGCGACGTCCTGAACAGACAATGTCATAGCACAGCCGAGGCCACACATCTGGCTGTAGAACGCAAGCTCGAGCTCCAATCACCCCTACGCTTAACGGCAAGAGTGGATCACAAACCACATGGGGAAAGACAATAGACAATAAGAGTTACAATAATTTTATTACGCATGTGGTTGCGTCTGTGGGTCTCACCAATGGCCCAATAGACATACCATCCATGCAACAGAAAACCTTAGTGGATGACATGCCGTTTTATTGAGGTTATCTTCTTATAAAAGCTTCATGGCACGTCATCTATACAGTTATGATTTTGATGTGTTGTTGAAATGTTTTTCATGTTTCCCTGAAAATATATGTATGCACCCTCTGTGGTTGGGAGGGAGCCAGAGATGTACTGTGCAGCACTGAGAAGGAGGAAACTGACATCATTGTTTTTCCTATGGCTGAGACCCATCATAGAGGCGCAGTGACTCAGGACGTGACAATCCTTTTGACTTGAACATATGGTTGCATGCCTGGAACTATAGAGAAGTTCGGCATAACCAGTAGTCGGCATATCGGCATAATTGGTAGCGGGGAATGAGCACAGTGAACACTATCTTGGCTACAGTGGCTAGGCGCAGTGCATAGGTTGAAACCTACCTTCCGTGAGGTGTGATAGTTATTCTCTGGCTCTGTCCCGGGGTGGGCCGAAATTCCACAGACTTCCCAGCAATATAATGCCATCTAATGGCATTAGGTCAAAGGGCATGAGCCCATGGACCGCTGGATCAGCAACCAACCAACAATAATATTATCGCTAAGAAGAAAGTAATTTACGGTAGTTTAGCTATTGTGCGATATTTTACGCGCCATATGAGCATCGATAGTTTTCGTGCATGTTGGTTGCAACAATATATCTTGACACTCATTACAATGTACCGATTCTTTCATTTAAAGTGGACACAATATTAGTGTTTATTAGTTCTCGAACTGCAGTTATTGTTTTACAAAGACATTATGAATATATATGAATTCTCACTAACTATAGTGCGTTCATAAATAGTTGTCCATCGATATTGTCTATTTTCTCCGTAAGTACAGAACGTATAGGCTTCATATTTTGCATGAATGCATTATTTCTTAACCACATTACAGAATTATGATTAATTATTATCTACATTGAATGGATTTATCGCAACAGTCGCTACGAATGACGTTTTTAAGGTAGTACTGATTTTATTGTATGTGGAATTTTTTTTTTACAGTAATTGCTGGTATAAGCGTATCGTTAATGTCATAGCATGGGTAAAAATGAAGTACATTATTCTGAATGTAATATTTTTCTTTCGTTACATTGAGATTATATGTAGCGATATATACATTTAACAGTTAAACATGTATATAATTGTAGAATTGTGGAAAGTCTTCGCTCTGTGTAAATTCTTTACCAAAAACAGTAACTCGGGTTTCAAGTGCATCTCAGTAAATGGAGTATGTTCTTTTCTAAACCATATGTTAATATCTTCCTTAGTAGATGGGGTTGGAAGGATGTTATCTGCACATACAATAACATTATGGTAAGAAGCTTGTCCATAACCAGACAGGATGGTCTATCTAGTGATTGAAGTACACTTTTTTTTATCCAATATCTAAATATATTACCATTCATCTCAGCATGGTAGTCTCTGAGCATTATCGGTAGATTTGGAAATGAAAATGAGTTCACCATTCTTTAAAAGAACATTATGTCTGCTACCTGCATTTGCCATTATTAATCTTTGACCTTTGCTGCTCGGTGCATATCTTTTACTAGTTCCATCTACAGATGGTCATTTCTTCTTTATTAGTGTGATGAGCGTTAATCCACGTTTCATCCGTATATACAATATCATAAGGAGCCTCGTAGCGCAGTGGTTAGTGCAATGGCTTCGCATATGAGTGGTCCTGGGCTCACTCCCTAGTAGAGGCGAAAATGTTTTTCAGATCGCAACGGCTCCCAGGTCGACCAAGCCTTAAATGGGTACCGGATTAATCCGGGAAGTAAATACTGCAAGGGAGAGGAGATGGCTACCGCCCTCATTTGTAGAACCTCTGCAATGTGAGATCGCTAACATCTCATACCCCTACGGCATTAATAACTGCTATGGGTTACTTCACTTTTTTTTACAATATCATAATTTTCTTTACGCATCTCCTGATTTGTCTCAAATATTTCTCATAGTTACTAAATGTGGTTTTATCACAAGACGCTTCTGCTACATGTACCCGGTATGTAATTTAGTTTTAGAAATGTGAATGTCGTTGTTCTTTTCTGTATACATTTTCAATGTCGTTAATGTCAAAGCTTCTTTTCAATCAAAAAGTCTACGAATTGCTCTCTTAATTATTTTCTTCAAAAAAATTATCTACACAATTGTTTCGTCCTCTCGTTTCTTATGTTTTTAAAACTATGGTTATCTTCGCGTAACCACCGTGACTGTGTGAAATACTACGAAATAGAGTTCTGCTTCGCGCCTTTTATGAAAAAATATTTGTACAATCTCATAGTTATACTTTTTGATGTAATGAATTTAACTTTCTCACTGAAAGATCTCACTGAAAGCTTTGATATATATACAATGCCACATGGGAAGATGCTGCACGACATATGGCTACACGATGCTCTGCAATTTTGAAAAGGCAGCAACATTGTGTGAAAAGAAGGAGAAACGCACGTTGCCCAACATGGGTGACTAGTTAGAACGTTAAAGATAGATCAAACGACTTTGAAAATGTGCATCCCGTGTCTATAATGTCTCGGTGACTAGTTAGAACGCCGTTAAAGGCAGATCAAACGACTTTGAAAATGTGCATCCCGTGTCTATAATGTCTCGGTGACTAGTTAGAACGTTAAAGGCACATCACACGACTTTGAAAGTGAGCATCCCATGTCTATACTGTCCCGGTGACTAGTTAGAACGCCGTTAAAGGCAGATCAAACGACTCTGAAAATGAGTATGCCATGTTAAGCCATGTCTATACTATCCAATGATACCCCCCTCCTCCCATGGTGCCATATCAGCCATATACGAACAGAGAGACAAGGTCAGACCACTAACTAAATTTTTCATAAATGTATGAAACAAATGGTATGTGATGGATGACAGACAACAATTACCGTCCCACGCAATCCTTTAGTTATATTTTAACATTTATATAATTGTCTCTTACCTAATGGCACATCACGATCGATTCAACTAATTAATAAATTAGAAGCTAAATTAATCAGCGATTGTGCGTTTCTAGCAATAACCGAACGCGTTCCTTGTGCGCCAAATGGATTAGCAAAGACAATGAAGACCTGTATTTTTACTTAACAGTGCTCAACGCGTACATATACGAAAAAACCCAAATACATACAATATCAGTTTTGGTTTTTTTTAAAAAGTACTTAAAAAAAAACGAGTGGTGATATTATATCTGAACGGGAGAAATATTCCGTAAGAGATAACGTGAATAAGGAGGAGACTAGTGTTCAGTTCAAACTCATTTATACACGAGACTACATGATCACGATTATATGGTCGACATTTTAATCTGTACCGTTCACATGTAACACTACGCATGAATATGTTGCACCTGAAGTTGACAAGAACTGAGGCCATCGGCTTAGGAAGACCTGTTGGTTAATTTGAGAATAGACATAAAACTACTCATATGACTTTTCCCGTGGTTTTCATTGATCACTTTGACTATACTTTGTATCGACAGCACATGAAAATAACTGGAAAAGTATCTAATGGTTCATTTTAGAGGCATGTTTTCCGATTAACCAACAAGTCTTTTACTGCGACGGTCACGACATGAACGCACATCGATACGGATAATAATAGGGTACATTATTTAATTACACGTAGTGCATTAGTGGTTCTGGACTGTTAGAAGCCTCGCAATATTTGGTTATAATATTTAGAGTTTTTGTAGTCGATTCTTTTTAATTGTTTTCCATACTGAGTCAGCAAAGTTCTCACATTACAGCATGGCCACATTAAAGTGTACTTGATTCAGGGATCCACAACCCCATATTCAGACTATGACACCATTGATGAATCTGACTAAGAAATGAAACACACAAATTTCATGGAGAAAAAAAACAAATATCACATAAATGCAAGTCCTTCGTCGATGATAAAGACATGTGGACTCATCAGTTTCCTTCAACGGTGACCCTATTAGACTATTCCCTTGATTTTCATTGGCTGTCAACACAGTATACACGTCAAAATGACACGTGAAAATCACGAAAAAAAGCGCTAGATTTGAAAGATAACCGATTTGTCGACAGGACTATACGGTCATTCCTCAGTTATCGCGGTTAATAGGGACCAAAACCATCCGTGATATGTGAAAAACCGCGAAGTAGTGTCATCCTCTCATTTTTAACACAGGTACATTTTTTGTGTATGTATAATATCACTAAGCGTATATAAAACCATATGTTATCATTAGAACATTAAATAATAGTTTCAAACATGTAAATAAAATATTAATAGTATAAATAACATACATAAAATAATGTATAAATAATATAAATATGATACGTGTGTGTGTGTGTGTACGTGTGTGTGTAACATACGTAGATGTAACTAAAGTGTACATACTGTAAATATGTTTTTAGAAATCCGCGATGTACTGAGGCCGCGATAAAATGACCCGCGAAGTAGCGAGGGATGGCGGTACAATTAACGAGAGCCTGCTACACGTCAACAGTGTTGCTGTGATTCACAATGAGAGCAATTATATTAACAGTGTAACATGCGTGTTATAAGAAGGTGTGGGTGAAGTTACTGTCCTGTAACATGCGTGTTATAAGAAGGTGTGGGTGAAGTTACTGTCCTGTAACATGCGTGTTATAAGAAGGTGTGGGTGAAGTTACTGTCCTGTAATATGCGTGTTATAAGAAGGTGTGGGTGAAGTTACTGTCCTGTAACATGCGTGTTATAAGAAGGTGTGGGTGAAGTTACTGTCCTGTAACATGCGTGTTATAAGAAGGTGTGGGTGAAGTTACTGTCCTGTAACATGCGTGTTATAAGAAGGTGTGGGTGAAGTTACTGTCCTGTAACATGCGTGTTATAAGAAGGTGTGGGTGAAGTTACTGTCCTGTAACATGCGTGTTATAAGAAGGTGTGGGTGAAGTTACTGTCCTGTAACATGCCTGCAAGTTATAAGAAGGTGTGGGTGAAGTTACTGTCCTGTAACATGCCTGCAAGTTATAAGAAGGTGTGGGTGAAGTTACTGTCCTGTAACATGCCTGCAAGTTATAAGAAGGTGTGGGTGAAGTTACTGTCCTGTAACATGCCTGCAAGTTATAAGAAGGTGTGGGTGAAGTTACTGTCCTGTAACATGCCTGCAAGTTATAAGAAGGTGTGGGTGAAGTTACTGTCCTGTAACATGCCTGCAAGTTATAAGAAGGTGTGGGTGAAGTTACTGTCCTGTAACATGCCTGCAAGTTATAAGAAGGTGTGGGTGAAGTTACTGTCCTGTAACATGCGTGCAAGTTATAAGAAGGTGTGGGTGAAGTTACTGTCCTGTAACATGCGTGTTATAAGAAGGTGTGGGTGAAGTTACTGTCCTGTAACATGCATGCAAGTTATAAGAAGATGTGGGTGAAGTTACTGTCCTGTAACATGCGTGTTATAAGAAGGTGTGGGTGAAGTTACTGTCCTGTAACATGCATGCAAGTTATAAGAAGGTGTGGGTGAAGTTACTGTCCTGTAACATGCGTGCAAGTTATAAGAAGGTGTGGGTGAAGTTACTGTCCTGTAACATGCGTGTTATAAGAAGGTGTGGGTGAAGTTACTGTCCTGTAACATGCCTGCAAGTTATAAGAAGGTGTGGGTGAAGTTACTGTCCTGTAACATGCGTGCAAGTTATAAGAAGGTGTGGGTGAAGTTACTGTGCTGTAACATGCGTGTTATAAGAAGGTGTGGGTGAAGTTACTGTCCTGTAACATGCCTGCAAGTTATAAGAAGGTGTGGGTGAAGTTACTGTCCTGTAACATGCGTGCAAGTTATAAGAAGGTGTGGGTGAAGTTACTGTCCTGTAACTTGCGTGCAAGTTATAAGAAGGTGTGGGTGAAGTTACTGTCCTGTAACATGCGTGCAAGTTATAAGAAGGTGTGGGTGAAGTTACTGTCCTGTAACATGCATGCAAGTTATAAGAAGGTGTGGGTGAAGTTACTGTCCTGTAACATGCATGCAAGTTATAAGAAGGTGTGGGTGAAGTTACTGTCCTGTAACATGCATGCAAGTTATAAGAAGGTGTGGGTGAAGTTACTGTCCTGTAACATGCAAGTTATAAGAAGGTGTGGGTGAAGTTACTGTCCTGTAACATGCGTGCAAGTTATAAGAAGGTGTGGGTGAAGTTACTGTCCTGTAACATGCGTGCAAGTTATAAGAAGGTGTGGGTGAAGTTACTGTCCTGTAACATGCGTGCAAGTTATAAGAAGGTGTGGGTGAAGTTACTGTCCTGTAACATGCATGCAAGTTATAAGAAGGTGTGGGTGAAGTTACTGTCCTGTAACATGCGTGCAAGTTATAAGAAGGTGTGGGTGAAGTTACTGTCCTGTAACATGCGTGCAAGTTATAAGAAGGTGTGGGTGAAGTTACTGTCCTGTAACATGCATGCAAGTTATAAGAAGGTGTGGGTGAAGTTACTGTCCTGTAACATGCGTGCAAGTTATAAGAAGGTGTGGGTGAAGTTACTGTCCTGTAACTTGCATGCAGTTTATAAGAATGTTTGGGTGAAGTTAGTGTCACATAACATATGATAAAGTATCCAAAAAAAAGAAGCTAAACTCGTATGTATCAGGCATACACAGATATAACAGCCACGTTATAAACCATGACACAAAGCATTAAATTCTCCAGATTATATCCTGCTATTTTTTTTCAATATCCTGCTAACCAAAAAGCGTTTGGGAACACAACGTGGAATTTCTAGTTTTTCAAGAGTGTTATCATTGTGACCTGAGCTGCCCTTTTTCTATGATCCCTACCCATTTAGCTAAACTTGGAAATATATAAAGCCGTGGTCAATCAAGCTAATCATTCGCTCGCTGATCGCACATAGTGCCAATTATTTTGGTAGATCAGACGTTTTTCTTGATTTTCATTGACAATACAAAGTAACCAATGATCAGTGGCGTTGGTCAAGATAAGACGGCAATTTGAGATCACCAATATTTTAAAGAATGACTTGGGTCAACTCTAGTTTACTGATGATTATGACGTATCCATGAATCTCTATAAACAAGGATATGCAACGAACTTTTCACGTCATTATAACAGTGGTTTTAAACAAACATTGCTAGGAGTCCCCTACAGTATAGTATATACGTTTTCAAGCTATAGTGTGTGACAGTATTGAAGCCATGCATATATACGCGAGTTAAGTACTGGGATGTTATATTGAGACAATCCTGTATGGATGCGAAGCATGGACGGTAATCACAAAAGCTCACGATCTACTGAAAGCAACAACTGGGATGAGGTTTTTGAGAAAAATTATGAAAGTTTTATGGACAGCCAAGAAAACTAATGTAGAAATCCTCAGAGATGCTGGAATAAAACGACACATTATATCACATATTTGAAGCAGACTGACAAACGTTTTTGGGCAAGATGAGAAATACAAAGTTTGAACATTTAGTAACCACCGAAAAGATCAAGGAGAGAAGAGACAGAGGAAGACAAAGAGATAAATTTCTTGATAGGTTGTTACTGTGGCACAGATAAAGATGTCAACAACATAATTTATTAACAACACATTAGACAGAGAGTTGTTGAGAAACATGATCGCTTACGCCACTCCGCATGCCACGTGATTGAGTCATATATATTGTGTTGTCAAAAGTGGTCAGACATTAATACCACAATATGATTGCATGATTTAAATTAGAGAATGGGTGGCCTTTTTAAGATTTTACGATTTTTAAGTATATGAAGGTGTTTTTTTTTTTTTACGTCGCATTACAAGTTTGAAGTGATCATTGGTGTGCACTAATGAAATGATGGATCCGAATATCTTTTGTATGTTTCTGTACGACTTTTACGTAGTCTTCTTCTTCCTCTTCGTTCGTTCTCAAACTCCTGCAGATTAGCAGAATGTAGTCAGGAGAACATAATGCGTTGTGTCATGGTTTTCAGCATTGCTGCGATATCTGTGTCTTTCGGCCTGACACATCCGACTTCAGCATGGCTTTGGGTCACTGACCCTATATGGGATGGGACAGCCAACTCCATCCCATAACCTCCTTAGTTGCCTTTTACGACATGCGTGAAAGGTAAACAGTGTTGCTATTCTTTGCTCCCCTTTTGGGCCCGGCAACACACGAGCGTTTTAAGTAGTAATGAACAGTCCTCTTCAAAGTAGCAGACTTATTGTATACCGCTGAGAGTCGGGGGTCTTATATGCATGATAGCTCTGTAGAAACTGAACAAGAGCTTCATTAGTCGTAATTCATGGGTCTCCATACAAACAAACAGAGTACTAAACAATTGAACAATGTATCATTTAACAATTTAAACAACACTTGTAGTATTCTATGAACTCTCTATTTACACAGTGTTGTGTTTTTGTTTTTTTTAGACACATCAAATGTACTCGTATCTTGGTCATTTTTCTGTTCACATTTTAAAATTTGTTTCATGTTAAGCTAGACGTTTTTCATGGATCCCTGAATTCGATGTTTTTCGTGGATACCTGAATTCGATGTTTTTCGTGGATACCTGAATTCGATGTTGTTCGTGGATACCTGAATTCGATGTTTTTCATGGATCCCTGAATTATATGTTTTTCATGGATCCCTGAATTGTATGTTTTTCATGGATCCCTGAATTAGATGTTTTTCATTAATCCCTGAATTAGATGTTCTTCATCGGTCCATGAATTAGATGTTTTTCATGGATCCCTGAATTATATGTTTTTCATGGATACCTGAATTTCATGTATTTCAATTTGTAAAAATGATCTCTTTTTTAAAAAAAACAACCGTCTAAATAAAATTGTGTGTATGCATATATAAAGGTATTTATTTTTAAATGTAGTTTCACTTTAGTTAGTTACTTAAAATGGAATATTCAGTATTGACACCAGTTTAGTTTACTTATGGGTTCAGTGTTTTACTAAATAAACAGATTCCCCTCCAAACCACACACTGAATAGAAATGGGTACCATACTCATAGAAACAACATTAATATATAACTTATTAACTATTGTTTTACATATTATGCATAACTTAACTTATTACATGACATATAAGCAATACGACGCATCATTAAGTGAAAGAATCATTTGGGACGTATATCTTACCATCAAAAGCAATGCCCCAAAAAAACGTCATTCTGAAAAGTAAAACTCTCCAGCACGTGGCATATGAAACAAGTACTCACATGAAGTTCTATAGTTTATCACACATACAAGTTTTGGGGACATGGAAAAGGGAGTTAACAAATTAGATAGTCACTGTGGAGACTATGTAACAATATAGATAGTCACTGTGGAAGATATTCAAACAATTTAGATAGTTACGGTGGAAACTATGTAACAATTTAGATAGTCGCCGTGGGAGCAATATTGAAACATTATAATTATCCACCATATTCACAGACTTAGTTATTTTTAAAACTTATTCTTCTTCTGCGTTCGTTCTCAAATTCCTGCAGATTAGCAGGATGTAGTCCGGAGAACGGAATGAGTTGTGTCATGGTTTACAGCATTGTTGCGATATCTGCGTCTTTCGGCCTGACACATCCGACTTCAGCATGGCTTTGGGTCACTGACCCTATATGGGATGGGACAGCCAACTCCATCCTATAACCTCCATAGTCGCCTTTTACAACATGCGTGGAAGGTAAACAGTGTTGCTATTCTTTGCTCCCATTTCGGGCCCCGGCAACACACAGGCGATTTTTTATTTCAAAAAAAAAAAAGTTCTTCATCACCTATGTTTTTTGGTTTTTTTTAAACAGCAACATAGGCGATGAACAACATTTTGATGAACTCCTCTAATAACAGCTCGTGTGCTACAACTGGAATGTCTTGTTACAATTTCTAGTTAATGCTATAGATTGGATTATAAATCAACAATATAATAAAGGCTTTATAAAGAGCACAGAAATGACATTATTGCACTCGGGTTATCTCATAAGTACTCCGCCATCTCAGCATAGCGGCACACTGCCTGCAAAGAGCACCACTCAATACACTTAATTTCGTAGTTTCACGCGATAATCCGAAAATATGCAATTGTAAAAGACAAATTGCTTAAAAGAAAGGCCGGGGAGATCACCCGAACAAAAAATTTGGGATCACATGAACCATGACAATAACTAGTGACCTTTGATTTTCGGGTTGCAATGTGTTGTACCACTTCTCTACGTATAGTAAATAAACAGTAAAAAAACACAAAGAAATATAGCGAATCACAAAACTTGTATTTAAACAGGCAAAAAAACAAAAATCATGTCAACAGATATAACAACACAACAACCAAAAATCAGAATAGACAATACCGAGATAGAATGTGTAGATAAATTCGAATACTTAGGAGCAAACATCAACGGTGCAGGAGACTGCATGGCAGAAATATGGAAGAGATTGGCAATGGCATATTGCAAAATAACACGGTTGAAAAACATATGGAAAAACAACAAAATAGAAACGAAAGTGCTAAAGTTACGAAATTTTATTTTTCCGGTTGCAACATACGGCTGTGAAATATGAACCCTAAATAAAACAGCGGCAAAGAAGATCAACGTCTTCGAGCTGAAATGCTACAGAAAGATACTTAGAATATTATGGAAGGATAAAATCAGAAACTCAGATATTATAAACACATTGAGGATTCCAGAGTGTTGGTTACTAAACACAATAACAAAAAGAAAACTACTCCTGTTTGGTCATATAAAGAGACACAACTGTTTAGAAAGACAAATAATGGAGGGAAGAATACCTGGGAGGAGGAGAAAGGGCAGACCAAGAAGAGGATGGACTGATGACATTAAAGATAACATGAATACATTGCTAGAAAATGCAAGCCACATCGCCCAAGACAGAGAGAGGCTCCGAGAATTCATTGGAAAAACAATGTTCTGGAAGGAATACGTCACATGACATCTTCATCGCCTTTCCATACAACGTAATGTATAGATATTTTCTTTACGTTCTAATACAAACAAATATAGCAGTTCGTCACCTTCTCATACAGCAGTAAATATCCAGAAAGTTATCACATTTTCCTACGACTGAATATATTCAGATGTTCGTCACCTTTTTTACGACAGAAAATACTTAAGATGATCGTCACATTTTTTGGAGAGAAAATACTTACATGTTCGTCACCATGTCATACAATAAATAATATTCAGATGTTCGTCACCTTTTCATCAGACAGAAAACATTCAGAAATTTGTCACCTTTTCATACACCACAATAGTCAGATGTTCGTCACCTTTTTTTACAACAGAAAATATGCAGATTCTCTAACTTTTTCAAACACAAAATAGATACGAAGCTCATCACTTTTTTGATATTACAGAAAATATAAAGATGTCATTATTTTTTCATATTACAGAAAATATAAAGATGTCATTATTTTTTCATATTACAGAAAATATAAAGATGTCATTATTTTTTTCATATTACAGAAAATATAAAGATGTCATTATTTTTTTCATACAGTAGAAAATATAGAGACTCGTCATCTCCACATACACTCAAAAATGTACAGATGTTCTTTCATTCCGTAGAAACAAACAAAAGGATAAATCTTCATGCTTTCGTCTATTGTTTAGAAAAGAAAATTATGAACGCATAGCGTATGTTTAAGATCAGTTTCTTTTCCTATGTGCTCGGCTGGTTAATTGGAAATAGAAATCTCTTCCCAAAAAATCGAAGGAATCAATGGTGATCCCGTGTAAAGAAGTGTTTAATTTACTTTCAACATAAATGTATGTGATACACGGTGAACCCGGTAACAAAATCCGAACAAGGAAACACGCATCAGTGTTGTCTGACTGGCAGAATAGCACGTTTTCAGGGGTCTGATAAATTGAGTTGGATGATAGCATAGGAATACGGCTATCTGTGGAGAGTAGAAGAATTTTCCTTAAACATACGTGAGAAGAGTTTTATAACGAAATACAACATAAGGATTATGCCATATGCAAGCAAACATGGGAACAGTCAGGTGTTGAACATGGAGACGGGTAGTATACAACATTTGCCTAGCAACTACAGGTTGGAAGAGTTCACTGGAAGTACATACTGACTGCACTGTAACTGGAGAGATTTGACGTCAGTCACTGTACCTACAAGGACTTATATGACTGATTATGTGATTAGCAGAATTATAAGGGTGATTAACCGTCTAATCATAGGAACCAGGGGCATGCATACATACATACATATATATATATATATATATATATATATATATATATATATATATATATATATATATATATATATATATATATATATGCCTCTCCCCCTTCCCCGTGTGTTATAAGGTAGGTATAATAAACAATAACATATTCAGTGTAGTTGATATCAGTAGTTAGTTACTGACCTCCGGATGTTGCCGGAGCCCAAAGGAGGAAATTATAGCAACACGGTTACTAGCCTTGTACGTCTAAGGAGGTTCGAGGGTTGAGTTGCCTGTCCCATCTTACAGGTCAAAGTTACAGAAAGTTCATGCCGAGTGTTGAACGTTTTGGGCCGAAAAACGAAAATATCCCTGTCACGCTAAACAAAGACACAACTCATCCACTTCTGAAGACGACATTCGGTCAACTATAATTTTATATTGGTCACATACTTGGTGTCGGCATGAAAAAAAAAAAAAAGCTGAGTCCGACTAACGAAATGTGGAAATAATCAAAAATCGACCTTTCGTGGTACGTTTACATTCTGTACACGTGGCTTTCCTTCAATCCAGGTCATGACTATGTATGTTCTAGATATAAAAGGGTTTAAAAGCCGTAGAAGTTCACTGTACTCGGTTTCCCATATGTACTCCGTCCCTCTCAACGAAGCGGCACGCCGCCTGCCGAGAGTACCACTCATAGCACGTAACTCCGTAGCTTCAAGTGATAATCCACAGGGATCTCCGAAAAAAATCCACCTTATAAACAAGACGACAGGAGCCGGATTCGAACCCGTGGCCTCTTGAACACATGCCGGACAGCTTAACCACTACGCCAGGGAGATCCCCATGTTCTAGATATATTAATGAAAAAGTGTTCATGGACGGGGAATCCCGGTATCTCTTATTGACAACCGACTGTTTTTGGTGAAACTGCTGCTATACCTTGTGTACATCTATCTAGATGTGTATGGTTTAACAACCACAATCTCCAATACAGATTTTTCAACTAAAACGTAAACATGACCTAGAGGGCCTATTTCCGTGCAATATGTTGGTCGGCCTTGGTTATTTTTGGCATGCGGCTCCAAATATATAAATAGTGACCAACGAGAATTGCGAGAATAATCAAAAACGTCACGAATGGAGTCCTGTTCAAAGGTCTTATAAGTACTGCCGACTGTCATGGTTTTATAATTTACTAGAATTGTTTTAGATGAGGAAAGTAAAACTGAACATCTAGTCCCACCGAAGACGGATGTGTCGCGCCAGTGGCGCAAATAAAACGGTGACACAACACATTTCCTATCTCTGGATCACATCTTGCTGGAAATAGGACCATTGTCTTGCTACAAGAGATATCCAGCGGGAGTTTGAGAATGAACGCTGAAGGAGAAGAACATCTAGTAACCACCGGAAAGATCAACGGAAGAAGAGACAGAGGAAGACAAAGAGAAACATCTCTGGTTAGGTTGTCACTGTGGCACAAAAAGAAGTCACCAACTGGAGAAGTTGTGGAGAAGCATGATCGACTACGTTGCTCGGCATGGTACGTGATTGATTGACGGGAATTGCAGAGAAGGTTATGACAGTGAACACAAGAAAAAAGTGTTTGCGCGTGCACAGAGGTACAAACCATTTCGGATACAGTGTTCAGTGCAAATAAGCTGGTAGAGACAATAACCACGACCGGGCTTAAGTCACGACCTGTGGACAGAAGACTTAGAAGGTCGGTTGCAATTATTGCCCTGAATTTCATTCGTTGGCCTGGTTATTTCTGACAGGCGACTCCAATTATAAATAGCGTCCAATGAACAGCCAGACAATAATTTTTTTTTAAAAACGTGCCGAAAGATGGTTACTTCTTACAGTTAGGTCTTTAGTACTGTTCATGGTCAGGCAATAACTTTCAAAGTTGAGTTGGTGATGGCCGCGACATTAATTTTTTTATTTAAACAATTTGAATGTTGATGTCTATTACCTATCCTCAGGCGGATGATGGTCAGAATATCCACATCAAAGGGCAGATGTGTCGCCTTGGCTGCGTTGAATCCGTATTTGTTTATGATGCAATCAATTATGTTCGCAGATCTTTACGTACATGGATGTTACCGGGTATGCGACGTCATCAGTTAATTTTGTCTTTCTTTAGTTCGTTGCTTGATGTTCGATGCGTGTTTCGTCATGGAGACAATTTTCACCAGTATTAGTTAGTTATGTCTCTAGGGCCAAAGACGGCACATAGGGCGGATGTCCTAGATTTCCATGTCTCTCGTTGCATTGCAATTTCCTTTAGATCTTCATTGCTTCTGATACCGATGGTGAAACATTCTCTTTAACTAATAATGTACTCGTATATAGTTAATAAACCTCCTAGGAATGTATGTATGTGACCGTCGGGAATAGAAGACCCAGTTGACCCTTTGCAAAAACATAGCCTTCTAAAATGACATTTAATTTTTCCTGTGATTTTCATTGGCTGTCGACACAGAGCTACACAACGCAAGTGATAATCAAAATCACGGAAAAAGTCAAACGAGTCATCTTATAAGGCTGTTTTCCAATTAGACAATAGGTCTTCTAACGTCAATGGTCTAGACCTAATCTACAACTAACACGTATCGTGATGTCGCAAAACGGTAGCACACCCTAGAGTACCCATCGTCAATTATACAGCCCTACTGGATCAAATCATATTTATAAAGCGACGTATTTTCCCGTGATTTTCATTAGTTCTCTGAATATATTTTGCGCCGACAGCCAATTAAAATTAAGGGGAAAGTCAATTTCGTCACATTTTAAGGGTAATGCCCAAATTAGCTGACATGTCTTATATTGATGATGGTTACAGATTCATATGATATCATTTTTCAACAGTGAAGCTACTTCACTTGTACCGTGATTTTTTATTTGCTGCCTACACAAAGTACACAAAATGTGACCAATGACACCATGGAAAAAAGTAAACTAGCATCACTTATAATGAAAGATAAACCGATGATTCCACATGTATAATTGACTAAGGACTCCATCCTGGTATCTTTAGATCCGTGATCGTGTCACATGCAGGTCTCGAACCAACCAGATAAACAGTATCAGAATGAACCGCCAAATTACGTAGCTTTATTTGCTGCCCAGCAGAGCTAACTTTAGATCAACAAATATTCCCTTCATACTTAGTAACTGAAAATTAATGCCAGCGGCATCAGTGTATCTGAGTTACAAATGAAATTAAATTGAACATCAAGATCGGCATGCACGCATAAAATGGTCATTGGCCAGCGAGCGACAAAGCAATCGATGACCATTATGCCTGATGGCGTCTCAAAACTGCAACAAAAACTATCCAATCCATCAGTGTGCAACAGGGTCATAGAAACGAATGGGGGGGGGGGGATGTTTATTGAGCCCTCAGCCTCTTAACTAAGTAAATTGAATAACTGAATGTAACCTTTGGATAATACAAACTGTATCATAACAAGTAGAAAATAAATAACACACTAAAACCTGCATACTCATGCTCCTACTAGTATGTGATCTCCCTGGTACAGTGGTCAAGCCAGGTTCGCTTTGTGCTCAAAAGATCTCGGATTCGAATCTCGCTGACGGATGTGAGGCGGTGGATCCCTGTTTATTATTGATTGAAGTTACGGAGTTACGTGCTAAGACTGGTACTCTTGACAGGCGATGTGCCAATTCCTTTCTACAACCGTTTTTTTTCTTTTTTACAACCCATATCTTTACCGTTACCAATCAGCGATATATGACATGTGGGTTCATTGGAAAACATCCTTCTAAAGTGACAATTAATCTTTTCACGTGATTTTCAATTGTCACTTTATGTTGATAGCCAATGGAAATCACAGGAAAAGTCAAATACTCATTGTAAAAGGCCGTTTACCAATTTACCAATAGGTCATATACTTCTGTCTATATCCGCCATACAACACTGTTGGGCTTTCTAATCTGTAAGACACACAGATTGGCTGGATGTACAATACGGCAAGAAAGTACACAAATGTTAAAATAAATCTTCAAATACGTAACTACTTCTATTGGTAATTGAAAGCAGACAAGAGGATGGTCAGACTTGAAAATTCATTTCATGTGTTTTTTGGGGGCGGCTGCTAATCCTCACTTTGATTACAGAAGTGTTCTAAAAGACCTTCCTAATCCGCCTTAGGCACACACAAAAAGTGGTTTTAAGTCTGCTTTTCATACTTCTCCTGAGGAATGCGAAAATAAAAAAGACGAAAGAGCCTATGATTAGAGAAAAAAAAAAAACTGTCGTGCACAAGGAAGTGTGATATATTCTCAAAGAAGCTTTCTGCAGATAATTAGTCATTCTTCACAGTGGTGATCAAGTGTGCGACGCTGTCAATATGATGTCGTCTAGCGAGAAATAATGAGCGCATGGGACAGGCACAGATATTACTAATTTGTTGTGATTCTCGGGGCATGAACTGCTAGTGGAACACGACATAATCATTGACAGACTTGTACAGGAAACACAGAGTCCTGCGGCAAAAACGCTAACTGAAGAAGGGATCTGAGGGAAGAATGAGTCTATATATGAGAAAAATATATCAATTATAATCTGCAGGCGCGGATGTGTGGGAAAATTTTCTAGACTATCCAACGACTGGTTGAGATAAGAAATGCATATGTATATTCGGTGTGGCGCAGGATCGGGTAGGTATAACTCTAGCCTCACATTCATGAGGTCCAGAGTTCGTCTCCCGTTAAGTTTGTTTTTTTCCTTCAGATGAAACATTTTTTATAGACATCCACCATGCACATGCCGTGGCGATGACAAGGACATGCGACAGTTTTCATACAACCTCAAGTACCGCCTTGCACTCTCTAAGGGGAAAGCAATGACAGGTTTATATGTATAGCTCAGCAAAATCCGATTATCCGAATTAATTGGGATCTGGTCGATTCAGATAATCGAAAATTCGGATAATTGGGTATATCTCAGGAATGAAGCAAAACAGTGTACATACATACAATCATACATTGAAATGAATGAAATTTTATTGATAAAAGTACAGCAATATGTAAGCAACAATGTAGTGCTAATAAACTACATAGCAACGGCACGTGCGCACTGCCCCGGGACCTCTCTACCGCATCCGCTAACATTCTCAAATTATTTCACCCACATTAGATTCGGATAATTGAGGATTCGCTTAATTTGGATTCGGAAAATCGGATTTCTACTGTATTCCTATTTTCCCACCTAATTTCTCAAAATTCCTGCTTGTTAACAGAATGTAGTAACAAGAACCGAATGAATGTCGTGGTTTACAACTTGTCTGGGATATATGCGCCTTTCGGTCCAACACATCCGACATCAACATGGAATATTTAGTGATTACAAACCCCAAACCTTTAACAGCCTACTGGATGGGACAATCAGCCCCATGTCTTCTTTTTCGTCATCATGTCCAATATGTAAACCTCAATCATTTAGTACATGTGTTGTGTGCCGCATGGTCGAGAGAAAAGGGCGTTGTCTCACATTCGTGAGGTCCAGGTTTCAACTCCCGGTAAGGACTGGGTTTTTTCTGTGGGAGGATACATTTAAAAACTCACCCTGTACATGGTATATATATATATATTGTTCGTATTACATCGTGACTAAGGAGGTTATGGGGTGTAGTTGGTCGTCCCATCCCATATAGGGTCAAAGGCTAAAGTCTAATGTTTCATAGCAAAGATATGAGCTTTCCCCCCTCCCCTCGGAAATCAGAACATGACTTTTAGTACTATAAACATATAAATGTTGCAAATGTGGAGCCCCCTCCCCCTCATTTTTAAGGTTATTTCTTTTAAACGGTGATACAAACTTTAATGAAATAGATGGAACTGCAATAAAATTGGTGAATGACCTTTACTTTTATTGTAAATCCACACCCCTCTCTACTGAAACCATATTTCTGGCTTTAATGTAAACTATGTCACAGCACATCTGAACTTGACCCTAATGTACACTATGTCACATCACATCTGAACTTGACCCTAATGTACACTATGGCACAAAACATCGGAACTTGACCCTAATGTAAACTATGTCACAGCACATCTGAACTTGACCCTAATGTACACTATGGCACAAAACATCGGAACTTGACCCTAATGTAAACTATGTCACAGCACATCTGAACTTGACCCTAATGTACACTATGGCACAAAACATCGGAACTTGACCCTAATGTAAACTATGTCACAGCACATCTGAACTTGACCCTAATGTACACTATGGTACAAAACATCGGAACTTGACCCTAATGTACACTATGTCACATCACATCTGAACTTGACCCTAATGTACACTATGGCACAAAACATCGGAACTTGACCCTAATGTAAACTATGTCACAGAACATCTGAACTTGACCCTAATGTACACTATGGCACAAAACATCGGAACTTGACCCTAATGTAAACTATGTCACAGCACATCTGAACTTGACCCTAATTTAATCTATGGCAAAGAACATCGGAACTTGACCCTAATGTAAACTATGGCACAGCACATCTGGACTTGACCCTAATGTAAACTATGGCACAGCCCATCTGGACTTGACCCTAATGTAAACTATGGCACAGCCCAACTGGACTACATCCTGCAAGAGTTTGAGAACAAACACAGAAGAAGAAGAAGAAGATAGATGAATTGCTTTGGAATCACAAACAAGTTAACCAAATTGTGTTTGTACTAACCCCTCTACAACTGGGTAACACAATGAATTTATGAACATAAATTATTTGGTCAAATTTTCATGCATGGTTAAAAATGTGTGGTTTTTTAAAAAGAAATAAATCAATATTAATAATTAAATCCCCAAAATATAGAGTGAACAAACATGATGAAATAGAACAAACATTACTCCATTGTAAACACTCAAGAAAATATAGTTTTCAGACCAGCTATGTAGAGAACATAATATCTGTTAATTCTTTCTAATGGCAGCATCAATCACTGAATAGAAGTACTATCACAAAAAGAAATGGTAGGCCAGCTATTTTAAGTTTTAGAATGACTCAACTTCCAGAAAATCCATCATTCATAACAGAATATCTTTCGAGCTAAAACCAGATAGTAATGAATGTAGCAGATTTATACATCAGTATATTGTTGTTGCTAGACAGACACTAACTACCCCTACTAGTCTCATTCTTTGATCTGTGATACTGGTAATATTTTTCTGAATTGATACTGAGAAAAAAATAATTCTACGTTTTCGGAGATAATGTATTTAGTTGCAGGAAACAGTTTCATAATGAACAGATATCGGTTAGAGATGGTTTTGTAATGGAAAGATTGTTACAGTTTCATTTGTAGGTGAAAAATATTTGTTACAGATGGTTTCAATAATGGAAGATTGGTTTGGTTATAGCTGGCTTCAAATGGACAAACATTGTTTAGAGCTGGTTGTATTGTGAACATCTTTTGGTAAGAGCTATTCCACATTAAGCATGTGTGTAGTTTAAATACACATTTCGCTGACAGCATCATTGACAGCACCAGAGACAAAAGGAGCAGTCGCCGAAGTGACGGAGTACATGCTCTGAGGTCAACATCTGTTCCGCCATATATGGTCCTGGATGGCAGAAGCAGAAGATACTCTACTCAGAGTTTTTGAGCTGAAGGAAGTGGGAAGAGGCTGTGAAAGGGTGACATTTGGCAAAGAGAGAAAGTTATTGACAACAGTTGTTATACAGATGGAAAGAGTGCCGTGACCGGGCTACCAACAGAACTGAGGAAATTGTCCTAGAACTCATACAGCAGCACTCAAAGCCACATGACACAATAATTTACACAGATAGCTCAGTAACACAAGAAATAAACATGTGTTTGGGGATTCGTGGCCTACCAATATAGCAAGAAATTAGCTGAGAAGTCAGCTCTGTACCCTACTACAACATTGAATATGAGAATGGAAATAGCCGCTCTCATTTGACTGGCAACACAATCATGAACAGACTCAGTGATTCTATTGGACCCTCAAAGTATGTTGCGCAAGACAGAAAAGTGTATGATCAGAACTGAATGGGTCACTTTTCTCAACAACGTGCACAGCATTACATGGATCTGCTGTCCATGTCATGCTGGCGTCAGGAGAAACTAAAGTGTTGATGTGTTGGCTGGCAAAGCTTTGGTGAACAGCACCGAGATAAGAAGAGACAGGATTTAATTGATTAGAGCAGTCATGTATACCCAACAAGAAGATGAGGAAGAAGTCGAACGAGACAATGTACATATTCAGAGAATGGTAGAAATAGGAGTGATGGGAGAAAGTGCTCCCGCTCTGGAAAGATACGAAGAACGCATAATCAGCAACTGACTGGGACACTGAGCTTATACACTTTTAAATGTCTGATGGAATGGCAAGCAGAGCATATATGGGAATGCCCCCAGTGCTGTGAAGCTTGTTCCTAATCAAGAATTAAACAAATCAAATGTGTTACCCCTATACCCTGACTGTGTGTTGATGCATTAAATGTAGTATCCCTACATCATGACTGTGTGTTGAAGCAAATGTGACTACTGAAACAAATCCGAGCTGTAAAGATTATTTCACAAAATGCACATTAAATCTCATGACCAAGTGCGACGCATTGTGCTGTAGTGTATCTTCTCAAGCGTTCAGTCTTTTTTCTATCTGTTATCATTTTCGCAGTGTCTTAATTCCATTTCTGATCTTTCTCCTCCTATATGCATATTCCGATTTCACACATTCTTGTACCAAAGTATAAGTTGCTCCTGAAATCTGTACATCAAGTGTCAGTCTCTGTAAAGAAGGTCCTTTGGTATTCTGCCATATCCCAACCCTACTTGTGTGTCCCAGCCATAACAATCTTCGTATGGACAATAATTCTACAATATCTGTTCCTTGTAGTATCATGATATTAGTATAATGAAAATAGTCTTTCTATCATTTTCTTCAGCACAACACAAACATTTAAAGAAAGCTCATAGGAATATAATAAAACTTTAACTGGTGTTTTTATGTACAACTGAACCTGTTCATATTACAAATACTGTAAGATAGCCTCACAGGCTCAAAAAGTATAGAGGATTGACTTCATTATACTTGGGTTACTCCATATGTACTCCATCCCTCTCAATGAAACGGCACACGCCATGCAGAAAACACCACTTATAGCACACATTCCGTAGCTTCAAGTGATAACTTCAGGTATCTCCAAAATACAAATTCACGTTATAATCAAGATGGTGTGGGCCAGATTTGAACCAGTGACCTTTTGAGCGCAATGTGAACTGCTTAACCACTACACCAGGGAGATCCTCAAGATATAACTGTCAAAGTATATCATTCTATCAACTGTCGAAGTATATCATTCTATCAACTGTTGAAGTATATTATTCTATCAACTGTCGAAGTATATCATTCTATCAATTGTCAAAGTATATCATTCTATCAACTGTCGAAGTATATCATTCTATCAACTGTCGAAGTATATCATTCTATCAACTGTTGAAGTATATTATTTTATCAACTGTCGAAGTATATCATTCTATCAACTGTCAAAGTATATCATTCTATCAACTGTCGAAGTATATTATTCTATCAACTGTCGAAGAATATTATTCTATCAACTGTGAAGTATATTATTCTATCAACTGTTGAAGTATATTATTCTATCAACTGTCGAAGTATATCATTCTATCAATTGTCAAAGTATATCATTCTATCAACTGTCGAAGTATATCATTCTATCAACTGTCGAAGTATATCATTCTATCAACTGTTGAAGTATATTATTTTATCAACTGTCGAAGTATATCATTCTATCAACTGTCAAAGTATATCATTCTATCAACTGTTGAAGTATATTATTCTATCAACTGTCGAAGAATATTATTCTATCAACTGTGAAGTATATTATTCTATCAACTGTCGAAGAATATTATTCTATCAACTGTTGAAGTATATCATTCAATCAACTGTTAAGTATATCATTCTATCAACTGTCGAAGTATATCATTCTATCAACTGTCGAAGTATATTATTCTATCAACTGTTGAAGTATATTATTCTATCAACTGTCGAAGTATATCATTCTATCAACTGTTGAAGTATATCATTCTATCAACTGTCGAAGTATATCATTCTATCAACTGTCGAAGTATATTATTCTATCAACTGTTGAAGTATATTATTCTATCAACTGTCGAAGTATATCATTCTATCAACTGTTGAAGTATATCATTCTATCAACTGTCGAAGTATATCATTCTATCAACTGTCGAAGTATATTATTCTATCAACTGTTGAAGTATATTATTCTATCAACTGTCGAAGTATATCATTCTATCAACTGTTGAAGTATATTATTCTATCAACTGTTGAAGTATATTATTCTATCAACTGTTGAAGTATATCATTCTATCAACTGTCGAAGTATATCATTCTATCAACTGTCGAAGTATATTATTCTATCAACTGTTGAAGTATATTATTCTATCAACTGTTAGAAGAAGAAGACTAGTACAATTCTTTCATATTCTTCAAAATGATGCATCACTCATCAACATACATTATAAATAAAACAAAAACTATATTTCAGTTTCTTCATCGACCGTCACATGCGAGAAAGGGATGAGGGGAGATGAAACAAACCAATTATGCTACAGTCTGTTTTTCAATTCAGTATCCAATGCGCTAAGTGAGAGTAATGCCCTCATTAAATGGAAAAAAACATCACAACATGGCTTCCTGTTATAGAATGTAGGAAATATTTTAATGGCTGTGGTAATGAAGGTTGCTTTGTCATAGCTGTTGCCATGAAGATATGTACAGGATGAATATTTTATATCTCCAAAAGTGAACATTCATCATCATCAAGTGCGGGCGGTCTCAGCAAAGAAGGTTAGCTGTAAAGAACCTTCCAACATACTGTATCTTATCTTCATGGCACGCTCAGGCAGACTGTATGCTATCCATCTTATATTTCCCTCCTGTTTGTATCTCTGCCTAGCTCTTACTCACCTCCACTTACTACCTTCTAGTAAGGTCTTCAACAAGGTGTCCCATCACAGAAACTGAAAATGTTCAGCAAGCAGACATCTACAATGAAGGTTATGCTGATTCTCTTTTGGAATGAACAAGGTGTTATTTTAGAACACTACATGCCAAGGAGGAACACTATCAGCTATACAAATCTTCGTTGGAATCATCTTCGACCTGTAATCAAATCCAAACTACCTGCACTTCTGAGTACATGTATCCTTTTACGACATAACAATGCTTGACTGCCTGTGCAACTGCTACAATTATCAAGGACCTCCACTTTCAGTGCCTACCACACATGCTGCTCTCGCCAGACAACTCATTTAATTTGCACTTATTTGACTGACTCAAAGAGTCACTGAGAGGAAAAACTTTTAGGTCCAATGAAGAGGTCAGCATGTGGTGCACGAGCGGTTTGAGATGTGACCACAGGAATGTTTTTCTACAGGAAATCAAGCATTTTATCAGCAATAAAGAAGTCATATAGGATCAAATGGTGACTCCATTGAAACATGATACCGCTGTGTGACTTTTTTCAGAATATACAATTAACACAAAAACTAAGATTTTCATTTGAAGTTTCTCATATGTGCTTCATTATCCTTATTAGGTATGGCAATGTAGAATCATCAGTCCCTCAGGATCATAGGGGGTACCACTTGCACCAACACAAAAACACCTCCATGCCTCTCTGTTCTCAGTGGCCTGTTTGAATGTGGAGAAAAACTAATCCTGTCCAATCGTTGATATTATCAATCCATACTTTCATTTATCCACCTCTTCTTCCACCTTCAACTGTCCCCTTCAAGGCAGTCTTGGAAAGGGAATCATGCCTCATCACATACCCAAACAATGCATGTTTGCAATGTTTAACCATTACTAAGAGACGTTCTTGGTAGACCCACAGGATCATTTATTGTTTCTTACATACACATTAGTTATGTACTATATAATTGATGTGCAATATTCGTCTGCAAAATTTATTTTCAAATCCTGTATTCTTCTCTCTATTCTGTTGTAATTGTACAACTCTCACATCGGTACAAAAGAATGAAGAGCCACACAATTTCCTTGATGGTATTCAACTTTTCAAAGAACAGCAGCAGTAAAATAAATAAACCAAAAGAGTAAAGAGGAGTAAAAGATTGCATTAATCCTACATAAAGTAACAGACAGGATTTAAACAAGGTTCATTCAGCTGACACCGTTTCTCCTCAAGGATGAAGATTTACCAAATTCGGAAAACTTGTCGGCACCAGTTGCAAAGCGAAGTGTTCACTGAACAGACATGGTTCAAATCCCTACATGGTTCTACATTTAAGAATTTTTTCTATATTCCTTGATGATTTCTAATTATATTTCATTAACTGTGCTCATGCTGCCTCATATCTGCACCTCAACAGAGCAGCATACTGAGATTACCACTCAGAGCTTATGCAGAGTACTTAGAATACCACTCAGTTGTAACTCCACAGCTTCAAGCAGTCATTCCCAGGAACTTCCTAAAAGAAATTCCCTCGTAAACAAATTGTTGGAATCCATTATGTTATGAATATAAGACACAAAGTTAAACCACTACGCCATGAAGATTCCCAGCTGCAACTAAATGTGTGAAATTACTATCTCAAATTAGATAAACACAGATGGGAATCGTGAGTTGGAAGCTATTTTAGAAATTAGTAAATAAATAATATAATATAGAATCATTGAGTATTTATTAATAAAGTAAAATCATGAAGAAAATGGGATATGAACGGGTCTACTCAGATGGCACCCACTTGCCTTGCAGCTTGAGTCAACATGTTTTTGTCTTCAACCACATGAATCCCCATTGAGGCCAGCACCCTGAAGTGGTTATGAGGCTTAGTTCAGCCATCAGGGGCTGGAAACTAAGACTGGTTGGGCAGTCCCACTCGAGCAGGATCACAGTATTGCCCAAGTAAGCAGAGTGCTGAAGATGGAGGCAACCAGCCAAAAAGGCGCACAATTAATCAGGATGCCACGCACAAAACACAATAAAGTGAACGAAAGAAGAAGAACCACATAAATTTATAATATTAAAGACTGGACAGGATCAAGATTCCTCACACTTAAACATGAATTGATAACAGAGGCATGGCAAAATTTCTGTGTTGATATTTCCAGAGTGGAACACCTACAACACTGTGGGGATATATAGGTTTAATGTAAAAAAGAAATGTGTCAACATTATAAGGAAATTACAAGTCTTAATGCAGTTCGGCTCTACGGGCAGAAAATATGATCTACCTAATGATGTTGTTGGCTCTGTGGTAGTAGAATAGAATGATCTCACAAATCCAACTCGATATAATAGGCTCATGATTCAGAAGCTCACTGTGTCTATACTGTACTGGTTATACGATTTTTATTATAATTGATAGCAATATTAGCAGTATCTAAATAAAATTCAATAACAGTTGAACAACAACCTGTACAGGATAAGTTTCAACATCATTTTATGAATTAAGACAATGCTACTTTGTAATCTGAGGGATGCATGACTTGAAGTGAATCGTAATGTATGCTCGTAATGCTGTATAATTGTAATGTAATGTAATTTTATCTAACAAATTATCTAATAGCTGAGTAATGAAGTTTACTGATGATCTGAAAACTATCAATGTCTGCTATGTATTGCCTGAACTTTTAGTACTTCAATAACACTAACACAATTAAAAAGAAGTGCTGTTTAAAAAACACTCCACAAAAATAACAAATAGTATCACTGAAGTGCAATCTTACCTTAGGTTCTGGTACCCTTGCGAGTTCAGCCAAATTATGACACAGACGGACATGTTTCAATTGGAATGGGTTGTTTCTGTTGTCCTCAAAAGATCTCATCACTTTGTCACTCATCCATTCCACCTGTACACGTAGCAGATCATCAAACTCATATGTCATTTTGTGATTTGTTTCAAACATTCAACATAAAGTTCTTAGTTCTAACTTCCCAAGCCATGAAAGTTTATTTGCATGTAAACCTAATTCTTCTTCCCTCATTTTAAATTCTGACCTTTGTTCTCTAATCTCGGATCCCTAATACATGTTGGACTTCCGGTAGTGATGTCCGTTGATGGAGGGTGTTTCTCTAATCAAGTCTGGATCATTCCGTCGATCGTTGGATTAATCAACTATCATCGTAAAGTCCAGACCGATTTGTGTAACAGAAGTCAGTTCCAATCTCTTGAATGGAGGCAAAAGAGCCAGGGGTAGACCAAAAGAAAAACTCAGAAGAACAACACTTAGAGAAAGTAAAACAACCAATATTCATACTTTTCAAGAACTGCACAGAATAGCTTTGAACAGACAATTGGAGAGATATGACCTCTGACCTATGCACTAACTTCAGCGTAAAATGAATGAATAAATGATAATGAATACATGTTGATTTTCATTTTTGCGGTCTTTCTTTCCCCCACACCCCCCCCCCTAACAATTTTGTGCAAATAAAATGCTGACTTCTGTTACTCAAATCAGTCTGGAGTTACAGTATTCTTTCCACCTTTCTAGAGGGGTGCAAAGGGAACGCATTGCTCTAGGCGGACCCAGGGTTAGCAGATAACCAAGATCCCAAATGTACCTCCACGCGGTGCACCCTGGAAACAGAAATACAGCAGCTCATGCTGATTCTAGCCAAATCATTTGGGGATCGTGTCCGAGAATGTGGAGGTAGCAGATGGAAAGAGATTTGACTGCACAAGAGACAGACAATATCTCAGACACCACCAGCATCACCACATATAGCGACACTGTCGACATACAGTGAAGCTAGTCAGTCCAGTCCGAACATTGGAGGGGCGGCCAATGTAAAATGCACGTAAAGGTAAATGCATGGCGAGAGACAAATATGTTTCATACAGAGTACAATGAAACAATGAAAGGGCAGAACAGCGCGAACTGCAAATAGAAAGTGAAAAGTCCCTAGGAAAGGGAACTACAAGCTCCGTCAGCTCGAGACGGGCTTCTAGTTACCAGAGTTCCTAACAGGCAGAGACCCAGACCCATCCATCGGCGTTTGGTAAAGCAAAAGACCTAACCCAACTCTAATGTCGAGCCTTCCTAAACCGGAAATATGCTTGCAAAGAGAAAGGGTTCTGTACCCGATGGGTGTAGGCAAGAAAGGGACAAAGATGGCAGTCCTGGCCCAACTCTACTGTCAAGGTTTCCTATACCGGAAGTACACTTGCATAGAGAAAGGGTTCCGTACTCGATTCGCTCAGGCACAAAAGGGACAACGATTTAGCCCTGGCCCAACTCTACTGTCAGGTTTTCCTACACCGGAAATACACTTGAAGAGAGAAATGGTTCAGTACCTGATGGGCTCACCGCTATTGGGACAAGGACGCTCAGCTCGAGAACGCCTTGCTCCCAAACGCGTGGTGTGAGACTCGAACTTGGACACGGGGTACACGATGTCGGTGAATGACACCTCGGCTAAGAGGGCGAAAGAGCCAGGGTCCAACTCCTCTGTTGAGTTCTTCCCCTTAAGGAACCAGGCTCACGGATGAGAAACGGTTCGGTACCCAATGGGCACAGGCACAGCACGTTCAATTACACGAGGCAAGTTCATAGACAGTGGAACACCTCGTTCGAGTTAGACGAGAGCAAAACATCGTCTGGGCGAAGAGTCTCCACTACGCGTGCCTGGAGACAGATATAGAGGCTGTCACAGGCTAAGGGTAGCCCACCCGAATTGTCAAGGCATGCCGAAATCGGATGTGCTAGGCCTACAAGGCGCATAACGGTGGCACAACGTAATCACGCTCCCGGTGGAAATCGCACGGATATCCGTGATGGTTACAATGGGGCGAACGAAAAACAAACAAACCTTTCTAGAATGTTACATTGCTCTGTAAGGATGTTTCCTGATTTGTCTTTGATAACTCACATAGATCTTTTATATGTTTTGCTCTTTGTGGTATTTGCTGCGAGAAACATGTCTAATTTTTCCTTCTTCATACAAGTCCTCTATGTTTTTGTAGGAGTCCTTGATTAATTATTGTTTAGAATTTCTTATTTGTCTTTTTATTTACCTCCCGAGTTGTTTGTATAATACATAGCTGTTGTTGTTGTTGGGCTTGACTTTTGTTCTTTCTTCCACTAGCTTGACGGTAGTGTCTGTTATATATGAGTGTCTTTTCTTTGTTTTCTTGGGTATATATTTTTGTGAACTATGTATGTCTATTGTCAATCCCCAGGTGAATGATTGTTGATCGCATTCACACTTGCCATTAAGCGTAGGGGTGGGAGCTTAAGCTGTCGTTCCAGGGCCAGATGTGTCGCCATAGTTGCATTTAGTCCATGTTTGTTCAAAGCTATCTTGATGTTTTCTATCCACCGTTTTCTTGGTCTACCTTTGGCCTTACGCCCGAATATTCTTGTATTATATACTCTTATTGGTATTTGGTTTGGCTTCATTCTCATAAGGTGACTGAACCATTTTACTTGCTGTCTCTCAATATGTTCAATACATGATATTATACCGTTTCCTAATTTCTTCATTTCTTATTTTATCTAGTGTGGTAACCATTGCAGCTTTTCTCAGACACTTCATTTCACATGTGACGATTTTTCTTTGCTGCGAAGCTGTTAAAGACCATGTTTGACATTGGTAGCACAGTGTTGGTATAAAAATTGTAGATATTATTTGTTTCTTAATTTCCATCTTGATCTTTGGATGAAGAAATAATGGTGAAAGTTGGTACGTCACTGTATTTGCTTTCTGGCACCTTGTTTTTATTTCTCTGTCTAGTCTTCCATCTTTGGAAAAAATTCTGCCTAGATATTTAAATTCATTGGCTTGTTTCACTTTGGTTGAAACTCTGTATGTAAATCTCTTTAATCCTGTTGGTTAACTCTTCTACTGGTAATTTCTCTTATTCCTCTAATAAAACATCAAATCTGTTTGTAATTTCTATGTTGTATTGTGTTGGAATTTTTGAGCAGTTGAAGTTTACTGTAGCTTTACCTCTGACTCTGTGAAGGTTTGTTTGATTTTAGCTACTAATAGTTTGTGGTCAGAGTTGCAGTCTGCCTCTGGGTATGTGTTGGATGCTGGATTTCCATTGCTGCTGAAGCATTATATAGTCAATTTGATTTTTTGTTATACCATCTGGGGACCTCCAGGTATACAATTTTCTAGGGTGTTGTGTTAACAGCGTGTTTGTAATTACTAAGTTGTTTTATAAGCAGAATTGAATTAGTATTTCCCCTTGATCATTTCTTTCTCCCAAACCAAAACTTCTTTTCACCGTAAGCTTGTGTACTAGTCTACTTTCTTCAACTTTGGCGTTAAAATCATCTATAATTATCAATATGTTGTACTTGTTCATTTTATCAATTGCTGCCTGTAACTGATCTTAAAATGTATCGATTTCTTGAATTTCTGCTGGTGAAGTTTTTGGAATTGTTGGGATTGACAAGGCTGTACCTTGTCTCCATACTTGTTCAACATCTAAGCGGAAAATATAACGAGAAACGTGAGACATGAAACAATGAAGCCTGATTTCAGACCCGTAAATATAGGAGGGCTGCAGATACCATAAACCTCTATAATTGTAATGTTTCTCTTGTGTGATTGTATTCTGATACAGATGATCTGATCACTGATTGGATTATATCCTAACACTGACGAACTCGACGTCTTAGCAATTATAAAGTTTACCCCACTATGGCCTGCTTTCTCATTCCCGGAGAATATGAACATTTCCCCGGTGGTTAGGTTAAGATGACCGTTGCCTGATTGTCAATGTCCTGATATGCCTAGTATTTCTATTTGTAGTTGTTTCATTTCTTTCACTGTACTGTGTATTTTGTCCTGATACATGCTTCTCACATTCCATGTTCCTAACTTGACACTACTTTTGTTCTTTTCTTGTTTAGGCCTACTATTATGCATATGATACTACTACTATTGTCATGGCTGCTTTTGCTGGTTACAACACTCCTTGCTAGATTGTGATTTGACATGATGGTAATCAATCAATCAAATCAATCAATAAACCCGTAACCCTTCAGGGTCATAGGGGTACCACATTGGATGTCTCAGCACACAGAGTCCTCCAGAGAATTCTATCCTCAGCGATGCGGATGAGTGTGGAAATATCTTGCCCTGTCCATTCCTTGATGTCTGTCCATGTCTTTATTTGTCCTCCTCTGCTTCTTCCACCCTCGACAGTTCCCTGCAGTATTGTTTTTGACAAGGAATCGTGCCTGCATACATGTCCGAACCATGCTAGTTTTCGTCGTTTCACTATTGAAAGCAATGGCTCCTGGACACCTGCACACATCTCTACTTTATTTCTTACGTACACATTGGTCTTATGTTCCCTATAGGAAATTCATAGAATTCTTCTGTAGCATTTATACTCGAAAGCCTGTAATCTTCTCTCCATGTCCGCAGTGAGTGTCCAACTCTCACAACCATACAACACAACAGAAAGCACCAGCGACCTATACAGTTTGATTTTCACTCCAACACTGATGTTGCTTTTCCAAATCACAGTTAGCCTTGACAATGACGCTAAAGCCATCTCCAGCCTTATTTTTAGTTCTGCTTTGCATTTACCATCACTGCATATACTGGATCCGAGGTATTTGAAGGTATTCACCTCTTCAAGCTTGTGTCCATTCATCATGATATTAGTCTGGTTTTCTGTGTCTCTGCTGTTTACCAAAATTTTGCTCTTATCTGAATTGATTTCCATTCCGTACTTGCTGGTAACTTTTTCTAACTTTGATGTTAATTCTTGCAATGATTGTTCTGACCCAGCTATAAGATCAATATCATCAGCGAAACGCAAGTTGCAAATAGGGCGACCTCCGATCGATATAGACGTGTTGTAGTCATGCAATGTTTCTTGTATGATGTGCTCTAAGTATATGATGGTAATACTGAATTAGCACTCACTAATTCCAATATTCGCTAATTCCACTTGTTAATTCCAATATTAGGAGTGTGGTAGCCTAGTGGATAGTGAGCTTGCTTGCTATCAACTGGTTACAGTGTGCCAGGTTCGAAACCACGTCCGGACATTTAAAATAAAAAACAAAAATCAGGGTTGTGAGTTCTCTCTTGACACGACCACTCCTCCAATCGACTCAGCTGTAATTGAGTACCTGATGCATGAGTTAGGGAAGGTAAAAAAAACAGTAAGGAAGGTAACTGGTCACCCCACCTAATAGTTCTGCGGCTTAGTACATGAAGAGTTATCTTCATCCCCGACGGCAATGTCATGGGACCTACCTTTACCTTTAATTCCAATATGAATTATTCACCACATCCATAGAAAAATTTTATTGCACTATACTCCTGTAGTTTGCCATTACTTTCAGGAGAAACATCTGTTTTAAAATGACATCGAGGAAAACACATACATTCCCACTCGTAATTTTGACCAGAAAATATATATTGTATATATATATATATATATCTGTTTAGAAAGACAAATGATGGGGGGCAGAGCACCTGGGAGGAAGAGAAAGGGCAGACCAAGCAGATGATGGACTGATGACATGAAAACATCGTTGGTAAATGCATGCCACATGGCCCAAGACAGTGAAGGGTTGAGGCAGTTCATTGGGAAGACAACATTCTGGAGAGAATATGTCACATGACCATATATATAGTGAATATCTATATAAATTCATTCATACATATATAACCTACAAGCACTTGATTACTTAGTTAATGAACTAGATTACTGGAAAATGACAGGTGACATATTGGAAAGGTAATTAATATCAATATTCTCAGAAAGTGTCAAAAGGGACCCAGCATAATGTTTCTCTACCCAATAAACATACAATATTATAGTAATTAAGAGAACATTGTCAATTTTAACCAGTTTTATTGGCGTGACTTTTTATCTGGTATAGACTTGACAGATTGTCAGCTTACTTACAAATGATTAGTTTCATTACAACCACAAAATGACAACTTTTTAAAGTCTTTATTTCTACAGACATTGGACTTGGAGTACTTGTTAGATCATTTTATAAACAGAGACTAATATTCTTCACAGATTCTATTAATATTTGATCTCTCATAACACTGCATGAAGGTCTGAGGGTCTTACTAGTGGCCTACTAAGCAGGTAACAGTGTTGTTATTCTCTGCTCCCCCCCCTTTCAGGACTGACAACACACAGGTGGGTGGTATATTCCAATACTAGTTTCCATAAATTGATAATTTTTTTGCAGAAAATTATATGATGGAACAGTGTGTATAAGACTGGATATATGGTTCTTCTAGAAGACTAACAAACTTGTGAATGATAATCCAGTAATGATAAATTATATTTTCATGGTAAATAAATATGAAAGTCACATTGAAACATACAGTGATGACAGTTTGAATGTTGAGGCGTGTGAATCAGTTAATGACCAAAATAAATGTTAGTCTTGTTCTAGTGCCTCGTGGGATCAGACTATGAGAGAGAGGAAGAGAGGATGTATCATGCACAGTGTATTAAATATATTTTGACAATGAATGAACTCCTGGAAATATTGAGAACCTAAGAACATTGGACAATTTATTTCTTTTTTAAAAAAAAGAAATGTTTTGAAATGTTATATATTTCCTCATCAATGGTTTCTGAAAGACTGTGTGAATAAATGGAAATGCTGAACAAGTCAATAATAAAGCAAAATATAATCCCCACCGATTACTATATTAAAAATTATAAATATATAACAGTGCTAAAGATGAAGGCATTCTCTCAAATATGACTTCAAATGAAGCACAGTGCATGTCGGTCATTAAGAATCACACTGAGAGTAGATGATAATAATAATAAGATCCATAACTCGTCAGGGTCGTAGTGGTGCTACACTGAGACATCAGCACAAAAAGCCCTCCAAACACCTCCATCCTCAGCCATTCAGGTGTAGAAATATCATGCACAGACCATTCAATGTTATCAAACCACAATTTTCTATACCCGTCTCTTCTTCGTCCACCCTCGGCTGTTCCTTGCAAAATAAGTAAGCCGTGTCTCATTTCAGTTCCAAACAGAACAAGTTTACGCCGTTTCACCACTGTCAAAAGTGGTTATGGTAACTTGCAAGTTTGTTTATTTGCTGCCGGATAAATATATGTCTTATGTTCTATATAACTAACAGATGCCTGTAGCGCTTGTATTCAAAAACATGAATCGATTTTTCCTTGTCTGCACTGAGTGTCCAGTTTTCACAGCAGTCTAATAGGATACTTAGCAATAGCAATCTGAATAGATTAATCGTTACTGTAATACTCATGTTACTTTTCCAAATCATATTCCACCTTGCCATGGCAATATTACTCATTTATTGTGCAGATACTCCACTGTAGCATTTTCATGAGCAGAATTTTACTTGGTGGCATCCACCTCCTATCTGAAACTTGGCTTATCGGCAAGCAGAGAAATACAGCTGTTATTCTATGCCATTTTGAACAGAAGTGAGAATAGATAATTATGAAGCACAATGAGAGTAGATCATATTGTGAAAATTAAAGTAATGTTAATGTTACCTGTGATTTAGCAAACTCAACCACATTGAAGCTGACATTGTTGAGAAGGGCCAAAGAGTATGCAGTGAGGCCAGACTCAGAACTTCTCCACATCTGGTCCTATGTCATCAAATACAGATATAAGATATGAAATTTCTTACAATGGTCAATGTTTTTGAATTTATTAATTGAAACTAATGAAATATGAAAAAGTTTAAACACTATTTAACTATATGTCTATGTTCTTTCAGCATCAAATGCGATACATAGGGCTGAAACCAATTCTCTCCAGTTTGAGAGATGTGATGCTGCTTTGTGAAATTCTACGCATATTCTCTTTGATGGCTGAGTATATTGCAATAGCTATTAAACTAGCATGGTTCGGACATGTATGCAGGCATGATTCATTGTCAAAAACAAGACTGCAGGGAACTGTCACGGGTGGAAGAAGCAGAGGAGGACAAATAAAGGCATGGACAGATAACATAAAGGAATGGCCAGGACAAGATATTGCCACACTCATCCACATCGCTGAGGATAGAATTCGCTGGAGGACTCTGTGTGCTGAAGTCCAATGTGGTACCCCTACGCCCCTGAAGGGTTACGGGTTTATTGATTGATATCGCAATGCAGGGTTGATCACTACATCCTGGATAAAACATGTCATCAAATATTTTTTTAATGATGGCATGCTCAGAGTCAGCTCTCAGTCAATAATAATAATATTGCTTCTCTGCTATCCTTAGCTCTCCAATCTTCGTATTCTTCTGAGTATATTCTCAAACTTCTACAGATCTGCAGGACAAAGTCCTAGAACTTGTGCAGTGATTCACAGCTTGGCTGTGATATCTGAAACTTTTGGCCAGACACATCCAACTTTAGCATTATTTCTTGGTCAATTTGATCCTCTATGGAATAGGAAAGTCAATTCCACCCCAAAAGCATCTTAATCATCTCCAATGACATGCATAACAGGTGTTTGTTATTCTTTGTTCTCCTTTCGAATCCATCAAGACATGCTTTTAGGTTTTCAATTAGCTTGAAAATTGACACTTTGCCTAACACATTTTAGATGAGTTTAAGAACTGTAATGTGTGTTTATACATGGACATGCAACTGTCATTTGGTCTGATCCCTGGTCTTGTGACATGGCCAAACCAATTGACCTGCTGTCTTTTGATGAGGTGTAGTACTCATACTCATGTTATCAAAATCAGAAGGTTGCACATGTGATTTGAATCTGGTACCTACATTATGCACCATAAAGCACATCTACTAACTTTGTCAGAGGTACCTAAAAGGAAATAGGTTGTCACTTATACCAAGTCTTCTAAATACATTTGTTCTAGTAGTGTAATAACAACTTGTCTCCTGATTGTTCCATTCTGGATCCTGTCTAGTTATGATATATGTGAGATTGAGTAAGTAATGTTAATTGAGTTTGGAAAATTAATATAAACTCAACCAAAAAAATGTGCTGTAGTGAAGTTTTACACAAAAAATACATTGAATATAAATTGTATCTCATAATGTGTGTTTTTCTGAGGCAGACTCTTTCTTCCACTAAGCAAGCAGCAGAAAAAAAAGAAAGACAACAGAAGTGGCATGTGACAAAGCATCTACATGGAGTATCAAATAGTTATAACAACCAACATATGAGACAACTAACATATGAAGATATGAGACAACTAACATATGAAGATATGAGACAACTAACATATGAAGATATGAGACAACTAACATATGAAGATATGAGACAACTAACATATGAAGATATGAGACAACTAACATATGAAGATATGAGACAACTAACATATGAAGATATGAGACAACTAACATATGAAGATATGAGACAACCAACATATGAAGATATGAGACAACTAACATATGAAGATATGAGACAACTAACATATGAAGATATGAGACAACTAACATATGAAGATATGAGACAACTAACATATGAAGATATGAGACAACTAACATATGAAGATATGAGACAACCAACATATGAAGATATGAGACAACCAACATATGAAGATATGAGACAACTAACATATGAAGATATGAGACAACCAACATATGAAGATATGAGACAACCAACATATGAAGATATGAGACAACTAACATATGAAGATATGAGACAACCAACATATGAAGATATGAGACAACTAACATATGAAGATATGAGACAACTAACATATGAAGATATGAGACAACTAACATATGAAGATATGAGACAACCAACATATGAAGATATGAGACAACTAACATATGAAGATATGAGACAACTAACATATGAAGATATGAGACAACTAACATATGAAGATATGAGACAACTAACATATGAAGATATGAGACAACTAACATATGAAGATATGAGACAACTAACATATGAAGATATGAGACAACCAACATATGAAGATATGAGACAACTAACATATGAAGATATGAGACAACCAACATATGAAGATATGAGACAACTAACATATGAAGATATGAGACAACCAACATATGAAGATATGAGACAACTAACATATGGAGATATGAGACAACTAACATATGAAGGAAGATATGAGACAACATATAATAATTGAATTCTCTACAGATACAATAAGTAAACACACCATTAATTGTGCCAACTCCAACATCCTGCCAGCTGTATCCACTGCCACTAAAACATTGCCATCATTTCTCATAGTCTGCAAGATGGTAGCTATGAACAAAGAAATTCTCATCAATGGTTGTATTATTATTACTACATGCAAAGATAAATGTGACTTGGCCTGAATTTGTCCTAACAAATGGACATATTCCTGTACTATCAGTATGAATGTCTTTGTGAAGTGTCCTTTTTCTAAATTATGTCTCTGTGGTAGAAATATCATCTGTATTTCCATGTAGTATTGAGTGAATTTTGTGTCATCAATCATCATCAAATGTCATAATCACATCAAAGAATGGTTGTAATGACCTAAAACATGCTCTTTCTCCTGAGTTGTACTCTGACAGACTGTATTATGTCCATTTCATGTTTCTTTCCTGTGTGTATCTTTGCCTACATCTTTCCCACTGCAACTTTACCTTCAGTAAAGTCCTCTAACTGTTGAATATTTATAGTTTTCTGTGTTTGAATATTAATATTTAATCCATATTCCTTAATTGATGTGTCCACTTGTTCTTGGAGTTGTAACGCCTGTTACTCTATAAGAGGACTGTGTCATCTACCTATTATAACTGTTTATCTCAAACTGTTTATTTTTCAGTGATCTTAAATCCTGGCATTTTTTAATCTGTTTGAATATTTTCTATGTACACATGAAATAAATTGTGAAATGTTATATAAAATAAATCTCTTTTTATTTATATGATGGTAAACGGCTATTCTTGTACTCTTCAAATTAGTCTGATGTTTTTTCCATAGGATTATTTCTTGGGGACTTTCAATGAGATTTTTTTTTTTATAGAACTCTGTTGAAGGCCTTGATATTAGTCAAAGAGGCACAGAATTTTGTGGGACAAATAATAACAACAAACACAGATGGGTTTTTGTGCAAATGTTAAGGTCACAGTGGTAATGATGGTATAATAATGTTGGCCGTTACTGTGCTCATGATATGGATAATGGTGATAATAATAACACTAGAACATTTGAATAGCAGTAATGCAACAAGAAGTATAATTTAAATAATGTATTGTGCAATCTAAAATGTATAGAATCCTTACTAACAAGTACTCAAAAATGTAATCCATCAATAAAATCTCAATATTGACCAATTAGATTCTTAATGCTGCACAATATTCTATTTATAATAATATCTATTAGATCTTACTGACTTTCTTCAGTTAAATTATTTAAAGTTCCATATTTTCAATAAATTAGATTACTGGTGAAGATTTGATTATCACTTCTCTTCTTCTCTTCACGAAGCAATGGATCGACAATTTGATAACATCTGCTGGAGACTGAATACCCTGTACTGCTTGGAGGGAATTAAACCTTTCATTGGATTCATCAAACCCAGGAAAAGTCCCTATCTATGTAGAATCAATGTGACATTGCAATATACAGTCATATTGGACTAGTAAAATATATGAGAAACCATACTGCAGGGAGAAACAGCATTCTAAAGCTCAAAGCAAAACTTCACCACCTCATATATATGGAACAAAATGCCAAACTTGTGATCTCCCTTAGGTTAATATGATTATCCCTGTCAATATTAATCATGATATTAATCATCATTGTCCATCCTTGACATCATCACCAAGCTTCTTCTGTGTAGTAGATTCTTTTCAATCAATCATGTGCCATGCCAAGTGGTGTAGGTGATCATGTTTTCCACATAACTCTTGTATTGTTAATAAGTCCAGTTGGTGACATCTTTCTGTGCCACAGTGATAACTCATCCAGAAATTTCTCTTTGTCTACCTCTGCCCCTTCTCCCCTTGATCTTTCTGATGGTTACTAAATGTTCAAGTTTTGCTTTTCTCATCATATGCCCTAAATATCTTGACTGCCTGTTTCTAATTTTGTGCTATAGTTTATCTTTTTACTCCAGCATCTCTGAGGATTTCTACATTAGTTTTCTTGACTGTCCGTGGAATTTTCACCATTCTTCTAAAAAATCCCACCATAGTTGCCTCCAGCTTATCTTGGACACTTTCATTTACTGTCCATGCTTCGCTTTCATAAAGAAGGATTGGCTCAATATAACATCCTAGCATTTGAACTCACTTATGCATTGATACTTCTCTATTGCATTGAATGTTTCTCATTTTTTTAAATGTTGATTTGGCCTGTGTTAGTCTGCTCTTTATCTCATTGGAGTCCCGGCTTCTCTTCAACATTAGGATTTTTCAGCCGATCATAGCATTTTTTACATTTTATAAAAAAACAACATCTTTGTTGCTTCCACTGATTATGTTTGTTGATTCATCATTAATTTCCTTATGCCAAGTTTGGCTCTAAGTAACATTAAAGAATATTTTACTTTGACTTTTGTTACCAAGGTCTTATTACATTATATCTCTAATTAATGAAACATAACATACTCATTAGCTGTTCATCTCTCTGTCTCCGGCTGTGCTGGATGTACAGTGAATTGAAAGCATCAGTAATCAGTACAGATGGACGTGATATAGCATCCAGCTGGCACCCATTCAAATGTCTAATGTGGAGAGAGCAGTAAATGAAGAAAAACTTGTTTAAATCCACCATTAATAAAACTTACACAATAATAGTCCCCTGTTTTTTCTACATGCTGTAATAACCTAAAACATGCTCTTTCTCCTGAGTTGTACCCTGACAGACTGTATTTTGTCTATTTCTTCCTATGTGTACCCCCATATCTGAACCTTTGGCCTGATACATCCAATTTCAGCATGTTCCCTGTTTAAATCAGCTTTCAATAGAACTTAGCAAATATTTCCTTTATACTGTATGTATGGCAGTCACAAAGATTCAGTGGTAAATGTACTGGTTTCAGGGGTTCAGTTGTGAATGTACTGGTTCATGGGTTCAGTGGTAAATGTACTGGTTTCATGGGTTCAGTGGTAAATGTACTGGTTTCATGGGTTCAGTTGTGAATGTACTGGTTCATGGGTTCAGTGGTAAATGTACTGGTTTCAGGGGTTTAGTGGTAAATGTACTGATTTCATGGGTTCAGTGGTGAATGTACTGGTTTCATGGGTTCAGTGGTGAATATACTGGTTTCAGTGATAAATATACTGGTTTCAGGGGTTCAGTGATAAATGTACTGGTTTCCCAATTGGATTATCCACGTACAATTTTAAGTTTGCTTGGCAAATTTGTTCAACTGTAAAAAAGCTTCCAGGTCAAACAAGTATAAGGACATTCTTCATACATTTCAGTTCCTTGTTAAACATAAGGCTGCAACTGTTGTTCCCCAACAACTTCTGTGCTGTGCTGTCTTCTTCAATTGTGCATACAATTTCCCAAATGATTCGGTCTCTCCGTAACACTGTTCTTATCCAGGTTTTTAATTCTCCTATATCTATATGGGTTCCATTCCAACTCCTGCCTGCTTATGTTGTCAGGCATTATACTGAGGGTGTCCCTTATGCATCTTTATTTTCTACGATTTATCTCTTACTCCACCAGACACTGGTGTTAATATCTTCCACAATATTTTTTTAATATTTAATATTAACTCTGGCCAACTACATTGCTACCCAGATTATTGAAATAATTTTGATCTTAGTTTGTCATCTGAGCTTCTTTATGACACTCTCTACATGTCCATAAATGCTCCGATGTCATATTCAGTATGTTTTTCAGTAGGTGGTAATTGACTTTTCAGATTTTGTGTTGGTTGATGATTTTTCTTTTGATTTCAATATTCTGACGAAGACAGATGTGTCTGGCCATTGGTGCAAAGAAAATAGCAACACAACACATTTTCATTATCTGGACTAAATTCTACAGAAAATCTAGTAGAATCATTGCCATGCTACAAGAGAGATCCAGCAGGAGTTTGAGAATGAATGTTACAGAAGATTCCAATATGCCGCTCCATTTCTTGCAACACAGAGTTCTCCCAGGTCCTACATTTTAGTCACAGACATGGAAGAAGAAACACACTCCATATCATCCAACTGGCTGAACTCCTTGATTGCATTCAAAATATCAACATGGTCCATTGAACTACCATAAGTCACTGTGATGGCCACACTAGCAATTAGAACATCTGCATCTGAAAGGCGAAAGGTATATTTAATCTTTACCACTCTGCGTTAAAAATGGGTAGTTTTCCCTTCCACTGCATTTTTTTTGGCTCTTACATGCTATTTATGGAGGGTATTTGGAAAATGTAATAACTTATTTGTATTTAAAGCTGTGTGTATAATTTTTGTGTGTGGAAATAAAAGAATGGTTTCTGAATGTAATGATGTAAGAATTGTTGGTGTATGTGTGATATCTGAGATAAACTGTGAACTAGGCCTAGATTTTTTATGAAAACTTCAGATACATTCAATCCGGGACAGATGCTGTTTACTAGGCCTAGATTACTCTGCCATTTTATTTTATAATCAAACTACTTGTTCATATAACATTACTCTTTGTAAACAAACGAACCATGCCGATTGAACTAAAATTATCGGCTACGCAGAATAAATCTGAATATAGAAAAATATCACTGACAATGGTTGTAATTTTGAAAAATTTTGATGGATTATCTCTGCGGTTGAACACAGTCACAACTGATCTGTAACACATTGTATTTAGTTTAACACTAGAGGAAACAGAAGCTAGTTATATCTACTTTCATTGCGTCAGTTAACCGAATAAGTAACGTCTGTTTACAATCACAATATTTACAAAATATTGTTACAAAAAGGTATGGCCTCTATGGGTGTCTATAGCAGTGGACAGCTACGGAAAATACATATTCACTTTTGATTAGTCTCTGAGAGTGCGGTAAAGGTTATGCTACACTACTCAAAAGTCATCAGCAAGTAAACCCTTGTATCTCACAGAAATTAAGCACCTATGGTTCTAATGATGGTTTAATAGTATGGTGCCTCACCGCAAAATTTTTTTTTCTGCTAAATAAACTGTGGTCAATTTGTCTATGTTTGGGTTACAACAGAAAAAAGAAGTTAACAAAAGAATATTATGAAATACTATACCTTTCCTTTTTATGATTGTAGTCTAAGGCATACACAATCTCTTCCTCCCCATCCTTCACAATCTTCCATATTGTGCCACCAATCATATGCCCTGCTGGTAGTGGAGTGATCTGTAAACCATGACCCTTGCCTAAAATAGTAGATACAAATGTACACTCTATGATCTCATACTATCAGCAATATATTGAAATCTTAATTTTTAAAACCCAGAATGTATCAAGGTCATATGCACAGTCTTAGACAAACTGCGCTACCATGCGCTATATTGCACATTTTTATCCCTTGGTGTAAGTACCCCCTCTGAACAGAAGACTCCTTCAATAGGCATTGCACTAAACTTAATGCTGAAGTCTCCTGGGAAGTAAGAACTAATCACTCACAGTCCCTGGGGCTAGAGAAGAAGAATAATCCCTTGATTTTGGCTCACAAGACATAGGTATAGGAATGTGTGTAGAAGTTCATATAATAAAAAAAAAATGGTTGAAATAGAACACGCTGAAGAAGATTAACTTTTTTAGTCCAGAAAAAGTGGTGTTCAAAATGTATCATGCCAATGGAGTCCAGAAAAAGTGGTGTTCAAATGTATCATGCCAATGGAGATAGATTTTTTATCATAAGCACTCTTATCTTAGAGGGATCATTGGTCATAGATGAAACTTGGAAAAGGGTAATAAAGTTTTGGTATATACTAGTAATATATATCATGTGTGTTCTATCATGTGCATTACCAGTGTCTGGTTGTGTGTTACCAGTGATTAGCAAAGCTTCCTTCTTATGGTGGAATTTAGAAGCCACAATTCATTTAGTTTCAGTAATTTCAATGTACTTCTTTTTTTCTGTACATGACATTTGTAGGATCTTTCTGTAGCACTTCATTTCAAATGAATTTATTCTTATGGGTATTGTCTTGTTTAAAGCTCAAGTCTCGCATCCATATGTTGCCACTTAGAAAACACATGCTCTTTAAAGTGTTCTTTTAGTGTTATTATTACTACTTTGCCAACATTAACAATTAAAAAATAAAGTTTATTGTGTGCACAAAACACCACAACACGCAAAATCAAAGTGAATGATATAGTATTAACTCTTTCGAGTTATCTCCATATTTAACTCTGCCACGTGAACATCAATAGTGTTGTTCTTGCTCGTCGTTTTTTTTTGGTATGTGTATGTAGTCTTGATGAAGGCCTTTTGGTTAAAACATTGATTTGTAATTGTTATGTTTGTTTTTGGTCATTAACCAAACTTCATTACCCTGTTCCAAGCTTTGCCTATGCCTCTTGAACACTTTTTTTGTATTGATATGTGCAAGAAACTGATAGCTAACTCTACAAAGAAGATGGTAATAAATTTTTCCTTGCACACTCTTAAATCACATACCTTTTAGTGTAACAGTTTGAGAGTATTCAAGCTGGATAATCTTATCAAATGCTGCATCAACCTCATCTAGCGTAAACTTCTCAAAATCCTGGCTGTTGTGACGAGACTAGAATCAGAAAAATGTAAGCTACTTTAAATATTCAAATTTTTGTTAACAGATACTCAATGTTTGACTATAGACGACATGGGTGAAGTAACATTTATATTTCTGTATAATGTGTTATTGTTTCGGACCCCAGGAATTGCCAGTGATTAGGTCTTACTTCCTATTTGCAATGGGGTGGTTTCTTCAGAGCTTTATTTCATACCCAGAAGACTTCAACTGCTTTATGGAAAGCTTTGAAAAGATTTCTGCTCAGAGAGAGTGACTATATATGTGTAAGATCCTAGATTATGGAGATAAAATGACGATAAGTTGTGCACAAGCTCAGAAACCAGTAGAAGATATTGCTAGAAAATCAATGACACGGAACCCGCAGGTAAAAAGGAACAAGCAAGACCCAGAAACACGTGGAATGAGACTGAGAGGATAGCCAAGGATAGCAATAAATGATGAATGCTTGTTCATGGCCTATGCGCCCGAATATTGTAAACATATTGGGGGAAGGGAGGGGGAACAAGGGCTTGATTAATTGATTAATACATGTAAGAAAGTTTTCATGTATGCACATCTATATGCGGAAAAGAGGAGAGACAAAACCATTATCATTCAGGTTCAGAGTTTTTTTTAAATTTTTACTAAGAGACTGAACATTACAGAACCATTGACAGGACATTGGCTAGTGTTTAATTTTTTACAGCAATATTATACTTATAGCATAACACCTAAATATTAACAACCAAAGATTTCTAAACTAGTGGTTCTCTGTACACTGTCTCTTGAACATTGAGTCCACAAAGACTTGAAAGTTCTCTGTACACTGTCTCTTGAACATTGAGACCACAAAGACTTGAAAGTTCTCTGTACACTGTCTCTTGAACATTGAGTCCACAAAGACTTGAAAGTTCTCTGTACACTGTCTCTTGAACATTGAGTCCACAAAGACTTGAAAGTTCTCTGTACACTGTCTCTTGAACATTGAGTCCACAATGACTTGAAAGTTCTCTGTACACTGTCTCTTAGGAGACCACAAAGACTTGAAATATTATGATCTATTACACTAACAACTTCAAGGAATGAGAAGAAAACAAAAATATTCTTATAACACTTTGTACAAAAATGAACTATTAATATATCAAGTGACATATTCTTTTCCAGAACGTTGTCTTTGTCATGGATACTCTGAACACCTCTCTGTTCTGGGCAAGCAGGCCTGCAATGGCCAGAGACGTGTATACATTCTTCGATGTCACTGGTCCATTGTCTTCTTGGTCTTCGTCTTTTTCTCTTGCCTGGCACTCTGCCCTCAAGAATCAGCCTTTCGATACCATCATGTTGCTTTAAATGTCCAAAATACTGTAGCTTCCTTCTTATGATGGTATTTAGAAACCACCCTTCATTTAGTTTCAATGTACTTCAATTTTTCTGTACATGATATTTGTAGGATCTTTCTGTAGCACTTGATTATAAATGAATTTATTCTTTTGGATATTGTCAACTGAAAGTTCCATCTCCACACCGGTTAGCTGCAACAGACTTGCAATATATTTTATCTCTTGCCTTGGTGGTACACTCTACTAAGACTATCTTGTTCATCTCATATCGGTTTCTCTCCCATGTGTATCTTTGCCTACCTTTTGCTCGCTCCACACTTCAACTCTACCATCACGTAAGGTATCCAACAATCTATCCTGTTTTCTAATAGGTCCAAAATCTTGTGTTAAATTTTGTTTTCTTTTAATAGTTCTTTTTTTTATCAACAGTATTTTCTTAAACTTTGTAATCTTCTCTTTTCATTTCTCTCTATTTTTCTATATATCTACACATCAATTCTGTCCTCTAGTTGTTTGTTCATTATCCATATTTCTGATTCTTAATTAAAAACCAGCTTTATGGAATATGGGACATTCCCATAAATACTTCGCTCTCCGTTCCAGCACCCATCCAAGAGTATGCAGACTCAAAGTTTCATCCAGATGTTGATTATATGTTTTTCCTAATATCCCATAGAGATACACTTACTCCTTTACCCCCTAGTTATCCTCATACCTATCATTCTTTTGTATATGCACATTATCCCCTCCAGCCTCATCGTCTTCACTTTATAGTAAATCAATGACTGATCACCCCCAGTGCCATCAACTTCACTCTATAGTAAATCAATGACTGATCACTCCCAGCGCCATCAACTTCACTCTATAGTAAATCAATGACTGATCACCCCCAGCAACATCAACTTCACTCTATAGTAAATCAATGACTGATCACTCCCAGCAACATCAACTTCACTCTATAGTAAATCAATGACTGATCACCCCCCAGTGCCATCAACTTCACTTTATAGTAAATCAATGACTGATCACTCCCAGCGCCATCTTCACTCTATAGTAAATCAATGACTGATCACCCCCCCAGTGCCATCAACTTCACTCTAAAGTAAATCAATGACTGATTACCCTCAGTGCCATCAACTTCACTCTATAGTAAATCAACGACTGATCACCCCCAGCAACATCAACTTCACTCTATAGTAAATCAATGACTGATCACCCCCAGCGCCATCAACTTCACTCTATAGTAAATCAATGACTGATCACTCCCAGCGCCATCAACTTCACTCTATAGTAAATCAACGACTGATCACCCCCAGCAACATCAACTTCACTCTATAGTAAATCAATGACTGATCACCCCCAGCGCCATCAACTTCACTTTATAGTTAATCAATGACTGATCACCCCCAGCAACATCAACTTCACTCTATAGTAAATCAATGACTGATCACCCCCAGCGTCATCAACTTCACTCTATAGTAAATCAATGACTAATCCAGTGCCATCAACTTCACTCTATAGTAAATCAACGACTAATCACCCCCAGTGTCATCAACTCCACTCTATAGTAAATCAATGACTAATCACCCCCAGTGCCATGAACTTCACTCTATATTAAATCAATGACTGCCCATATTAGGTTGGCTTACAAATAATGAAGAGACAATAAGCTGGAAACACATCGCATAAATGAATGTTGCTGCAATTTTGAGTGTACTTTTCTTCGGCAAAAAATGTGAGAATGTTATGTCTATGAATCCCATTAACGGAGGGACTGTACAGCTTGACATTTCTCAAATTTGTTATTAGGAAAATGAAGAAGTTTCTGTCCAGTGCACACATGAACACACTTTCTCTGTCGGAGGGGAATTCCTGAAAGGTGCTATTTCAACACGCAGCACAACCCATTGGGACCTTGATTTCTGACCTTAAAACAACACTATATATATATAGGCCATTCAGATTGTAGACAGACTTAGCATCACATAGCAGAACATAAACCAAAAAAAATGTGTAGGAATGACAGAGTATGTTGATGACATCCATTTCATTAGAACAGCATCAGGTTAAGAATCATGGTCATCCATGTTTCTGAGCCATACATTAGTGTAGAGCAGTGTTTCCAAACGTGGGGCCCACACCCTACAGGGGGGCAATTTGATTGTTCAGGGGGGAATAATACAATTTTTTAATATTAAATATATATATATGTTACATAGGGGTAAGAATATCATGTCAGAATTTTAGAAAGACGTAGGTGGGACATGGTAGAAAAAAGGTTGGGAAACACTGGTGTAGAGTATACGTCGCCATCATCATCATCAAATGTCTTCTCCACAATGAAAGTTCGATGCAATGAACCTCCAACATCCTCTGTCTCTTGCTTTGGTGGTGCACTCTGCTAGATTATAACCTGTCCATCTTGTAATGTTTCTCTCCCACTTGTATTTCTGCCCACCTTTTGCTTCCATTCCCTCGACTCTATCCTTAAGTAAAGTCTTCAACAAGGTGAAATGTCTTTTTAATTATATTTATTTATTTGGTATTTATTTCCTTTAATAGTTTCTTCTTCATACAAAGTGTTGTTAGCACATCTGTATTTGTTTACTTCTCTTTTGAAGTTCCCCTTACTCTTCTATATATCAACATCTCAAAGGCATCAGTTCTGTCTTCTAGTTTGTTCATTGTCCACGTTTCTGAGCCATACATCAGAATAAAATAGATGTAGCATTTTATAATTCTCCTTTTTAATTTATTTAGATGTCAATATTTTCATCTTGTCATTGAAAGTACTTTTAGCCATTCTTATTCTCCTTTTAACTTCTGTTTCATATCTGTCGTTATTTGTGATTATGTGTCCGAGATATTGGTAATGATCTACTTGTTGTAATATCTCTCCATCTACTTTTATGTTTAGCAACTGTTCTGCTATTTTGCTGATTAATATGGTATTGTTTTTTTGGATGTTTATATCTAGTCAATATTCTTTACCTGATCTATCAACTCGATCTATTAGGCTGACACATATATGTAGTATTTTATAATTCTAATTTGCCATTAGTTTGGATATTAGTCATTTCCTCATGTCATTGAAAGTGTTTTTAACCATTCCTATTTAGTTTCCCACACCAGTGTCTGATCCGCACATATACAAACATTTTTAGAAGAAATGTTGCACATAAGAAATCAGATTGTGCCATATGCAATGATGGTTACCTGCAATAGATCTCCAACAATTTGTCTCTTGTCTTGGTGATACACTCTGACAAATTGTAATTTATCCATCTCCTGACATTTCTCTCCCACTTGAATATTCTCTTGCTCTACATTCTTCAACCTTTCCATCCAATAAGGTTTTCAACAAAGTCTCATGCTTTTGTCTTGTCTTATCTTATCCATGTGTGCTGCTAGGCATCATGGGGAGCCAAAATCTTCTTTCTTTAGCTAACTGTGCTGCCCATAGTTGCAGCCTTGGTGTTCTAGTATTTATCTTATGTCATCTATCCATCTTTGTCTGGGTATTCCTGTTTCTCTTTTCAGGTGATCTTTTATTGAAGGCTATCAATGGAATCTGATCTGATTCCATTCTGATTAGGTGGCCGAACCATTTGATCTTTTGTTTCTCTATGTATTCTATGCACGATATTGTTTTCATCAGATTTCTTATAGTGTCATTGTTTATTCTATATCTCTTTTTTTACTCCCAGTGCTGTTCTCTGGCACTTCATTTCACATACAGTGAGTTTTTGTTCTAGTTTCTCTGTCAGAGTCCAGGTCTGGCATTGGTAACACATGACATTGTATGCAACATAAATAGATTTTGTCTTGTTATTTCCTTTAGTACTTCTCTCTTTATTCCTAATTTTTCTAGGATCTCATTTTTTTGTTTCTCTTTCCATGTAATTCAACCTACTCTTCTGTATAACCACATCTGAAATGGATTAATTCTGTCTTTAAAATTCTTATTTATTGTCCAAGTTTAAATCTATACATTAATATAGAATATATACAGCACTTGATAATATTATTTTTAAACTTGTTTGTGGCTTCTTTAGATGTCTGTAACTTTCTCAATGTACTAAAATTACTTTTGGCATTTTCTTCTGCATTCAGCATCTGTGGTCATGCTATATTGTTAGGCCTGTCGTCAAGATGAAGTCCATAGCTTTTGGCTCAAGTCTGCTGTCTCTGCTCTTTGTATATTGGGCAGTCCTGAAGTATGTGTTCCAGGGTCTGGGTTCCGGATCCACATGGACATTCATCTGTGTATGAGATCCTCAATCGGTAAAGGTGACCCAACAGTCGGCAGTGGCCTATTCTAAGGCGAAATATTGTGGTCTGTTGATATCTTTGGAGGAGATGTATTGCATCATGTTTGTATTCCTACTTTTGGCATAACCTCTATCTCAAATCCTCCATCATCTATGAAACATGTTCAAGATATAACACATAACAATTACTTGCTAAAGAATGTAACCTACCTGAAACAGATCATACATGAACATCTGACCCATTTTGTAGACTGGGATTGTAGAATAGATGGGACAGTTTAGGTGACCTTTTCCAACAAGATATGGAAGTGCACCCAGATGAAGATGATCGGGGTATGTCAAAAGTACCGCATCTACTTGGTGGGTCACCCTGCACATAGTCACAAGTATGATGTTATATAATGATTGTTGGGCCAGCTTGCTTGTAATCACAAGTTTGACTTCATATAAATAATGATTGGTTACAATGATAAATTATGATTGGTTACCATACAAATAATCATAAATTTGACTTAATATAAATAACGAATGGGGGATCCTCTGCTATATAATTTTTTTTTTAAACCGTGACATAGCGTATTTCCATTCTCTGGACTACATTCAGTTGGAAATATAGAAGGAAAATTATCCTGTTACAAGAGAGATACTAGGAGTTTGAGAATGATCACTGAAAAAAAAAGTAAACTTTCCATGTCTGGATCCATACAATAGAGTACTAAGAACAAAGGTCTGATATATTTGAATATCTCTGCAGAACTGAATTGAATACACCTCCCTCCCTGAACATTTTTAAAGATCAACGTTTCGCCGAAAAAGCCATTATCATCAACACAATACACAATGAACAAGAAATGGCACTGTTCACTTTCACATATTAATTGCAAGACAAATACATCCGGAAGAGTATGAATGATGAAAAAAATTGGATGGAAATGAAACAAAACCAAACAGAAAGTTGACAGAAAATTACAGCATATCGACAAAATAAAACAAGCAAAAAATGACAAAACATAACAGGATATCTACATATATGAATGATTTATGTTAATCCCAAAAGGTCGTAGTGTCCAAAATTGGTGGATATAACAGTTCACAGGTGCATATCAAGTCTGATGAGCATAATTTAATGACAGTCACCTGGACAGCATAAGCACCCCGATGTTCTGTGTTATTGAAGTGGTCATCAAAAGGAAACCTGGGCCAGTGGTTGATACTGTGCAAATGTTTACAGAATTGGTCTCTAAACTGTTTACCTTATCTCCCATATTTATGTCATGTAAATGATTGCGTAAATGGAGTTACAGATCCAACATGTGAAAACTCTCTTCGAATGTGAAAGTGACGTAACAGGTCTGTATGATATAGACACGTGTGACATCTCTTACATTTACAGCTGACAGCGCTAAAATGACTCAGATGTCCAACCTGAGACATCTGTGAACCAAGATATCCTTGAGATTCTAGTCATCTCAGTAAGCAATCAAAATGCAGTCTGTCAAATGTTCAGCCAAGTCTCTTTGTTCAGTCTTTATGTTATGTTATATTTTCTATTTCAATTTCTCAGTATATAGTGATATTCTGTTAACTTTCTGTTTGGTTTTCTTTCATCTCTAATTTTCTTAAAATTTGTGTCCTCTCTTCCGGTTTTATCACGTCTGGTGATTAAACTAGCATTTTGCACTTTAAATAGCTCTGAGGCTTTCAAATTCATATAAAAAATACATACAGTCATTACGACACATAGAAAGTTTCAATTCTTGCGCTAGATCGATTTTATACAGATTTTTAAAGACAGTGGCGTCGATGTATAATATTTTGCATGCACCTTCAGTAATGCCGGATAAGATAGCTCTGGATTGCTGGTCAGCAAAGTGTTAATATGCATATCTGGGCTGTGCTGTTTCTCACTCATTGTGTGTTATATTGTATTCTTGATAAAGGCCTTTTGGTAGAAACTTTGACTTTTGTTATGTGTGTTATAAATGATTTCCAAAACGTCATTACCCTTTTCTAAATTTTGCCAGTTGGATTAGTTTTTTTGCAGTTATTACCTATTACTGTAAATAATGCTGTGCTGCTGACACATCATCCCTAGGTATGCCATTGGTCAATGAAAAATACAGGTCTAAAACAGTATTTACCTTCTATAACTCCATTACATAGAATACATATTCTTTAGTTTTATACTTCTATTATTGTTAAGCATGCTATTTTTTAAATATTAATCATAAGGTATCGTATCTGGAGATATCATGTATGTAGAAGATCACAGACTTTGGATATTCCTGCTAATCTTCCCGCTTCTGTTCAGGTAATATTTGATATCTTATGTCTATTTCCTGTATGGTCTATCTCTCTTTGGTTTCCTGGAATCATCACCTCTATTATGGTCTTTTCTATGCTGAAATGTCATTTTACTGTAAAATATTGTAATTTTCTTAAGATAAATTTGATATTCATTACATTTTAAGATTGATTTTTTTAAAATAATTAATGAATGATCTCATTACCTGCGTAAATCTTTGACAAAATCCATACTAAAGTCCTCATCCCAGCCACAGTCTAAGAGGAATCGAAATTCATCAACCTGGAGCAAGTAACATGGTGGCGACTCATCACGAGCACCTGATAGTGCATGCAGCTTGATTATTGAAGTCATTACTAGACACTACTGGGTTGACGGTCACCATCAGGTTAATTCAATCATGAAAAAGTAATGGCATGTATTAAAATATTTAGCAGACTGTTAACCTTGTACAACTGTTAAAGTAAAACTAGAAATAAATAAAACATAATAGTAGTTCAAAGTATTTATTTGCATACATGGTGTGGTTGGTTTGTTGCATGCATTATGAGCTGTTGTTTTGTTACATATTGAGTGTTCCATATATCTGGCTTTGGAAAAAGAAGCATTTATCTAATGTGATAAAGAAGCATTTATCTAATGTGATAAAGAAGCATTTATCTAATGTGATAAAGAAGCATTTGTCTAATGTGATAAAGAAGCATTTATCTAATGTGATAAAGAAGCATTTGTCTAATGTGATAAAGAAGCATTTATCTAATGTGATAAAGAAGCATTTATCTAATGTGATAAAGAAGCATTTATCTAATGTGATAAAGAAGCATTTATCTAATGTGATAAAGAAGCATTTGTCTAATGTGATAAAGAAGCATTTATCTAATGTGATAAAGAAGCATTTATCTAATGTGATAAAGAAGCATTTATCTAATGTGATAAAGAAGCATTTGTCTAATGTGATAAAGAAGCATTTATCTAATGTGATAAAGAAGCATTTATCTAATGTGATGAAGCATTTGTCTAATGTGATAAAGAAGCATTTATCTAATGTGATCCAAAGCTGGACATTTCAAAAAGTGATGGTTAACAGTCTCATAAGGATGAGTGTAGACAGCAGGCAGCATCCTGAAGTGTGTTGCGGTTCCATTCTGTTCAGGCAATTGTTAAGCTGTTATGTTTGGTGTGAAATTGGGAAGATGATATTGTGGACTTTTCTTCCAGGTGGTTGATGTTGTCTTTGTAGTTTGGGCTACTCATATATATGTTGATTATTCTCCCAATGTTTGCCATTGCCCATCTGTTCAGTCAAACATCTTTGTTCACAGATTTCAACATCTTTTTAACTGTGTGCACAGTGTGTAATAATGAAAATATGAGGCAACACAATCTTTGTCTTTCACTGGCAAGTCTTTAAATCCGGACAGTAGCAAAACTTTATTATGAGCATTATATTCTCATCCTTAAAAAAAACTCTTCACCTCTGCTTCACTTTTCTTTTCGCATTATACCCCTATATACCTTGCAGCGTCAGGGATATAAGAGTTCTCTGGATACAACTTTTTTATGTGCTTCACATATGTTTGTTTTCGCTGATTCTTTTATTTCCATTATCCATCTTTTTCATGGTCTACCCCTGTGTCCATTGTGTCTGTATAGCAATACTTTTTGAGCTGCACTATCTGATGGCAGTCAGGAAGCATGTGAGAACCACATAATCTGGTGTCTTCTGATGTAACCCAGGATTGTCATTTTGTTAATCTTCTGATGTTTTCATTTCTGATTCTGTCTCTTATTGTTACTCCAAAAATTCTACGTAGACAAGTCATTTCTGTTGTAACAAGTTTTCTTTTGTTATTAGTATCCACGTTTGACATTGGTAGCATAGTGATGATCGTTTTATATAGTGCATTTTTTGGTGTTCATGTTCACATGTTGTTGTTTTTTTTAAATAGGAGACATCTGTCCCTAAGATCTGGTGCGCTATATTGCATTTATGTTGGATTTCTTTAGTGTTTTCCCATTTGATGATATGATGCTTCCAATATAAGTAAATTCTTGATGATATGATGCTTCCAATATAAGTAAATTCTTTCAGCTGTATAAGTTGCTGTAAAATATAGTAGTGTTTCTTTCTGTTTTTACAATCGATATATGCAATTAATAGCAAGAGAAATGGAACACTTCCTTGTCGCACTCCAGAGTATGTGGAAATTGACTAAAAGCTCTCCTAATTGCACATTGACTACCTGTGCAACTACTCCTGCATAAGTTGATTAGGTGTTGTGGAACCTCATATTGTGATAGTATTTTCGATAATTGTCTGTCAGAGGTTTTTTCTTGGTTGACAACCACAATATACAATTATTGGTAGTTTTGAGTTGTTTTTTATGCCAGTTGGTCATTCTTGAGTGTAAAAATGGCATCTGTACAGCACTAATTCTTAAGTAATCTTATTTGAGTATTGTTAAGCTTTGATATTGAATGTCATCTTCTGAGAATTCTCCATGTTTCCTAAAAGTGTTTTAGTTCTACACTGTTGATTTGCTAGACCAGTCACAACGTTGTTTCATAGTCTCTGAATGGTTAAACCATATTCAAATCTATACTTCCTTTTAGGTAAGCACTCTGCTTGACTACTTGCAATAAAGTCTTTCAGCAAAATCGGATATGGAATGCTTAAAAATATTGTTTAAAATAAAAAGACCACCAAATCCATGGTTATTAGACATTTTGAAGTGCATGGTACCATGATTTTGAAATGCATGGTGGCATGGCATGCCTCTTGGCCTGTTATCTGACTTCAGCCCATCCTAGCATTGGCAACTCTGTGGTCCTTCTAACTGTAAACGACAGCGCTCCCAGTCTTGGTTTCCAAGCTCTGTTGGCTGAACTAAGCCCATCTCTTTAACTAGGAGCTAACCTCAAAGGAGATGAGTTATAGTAATGACATTGCATATAAAAAGTAAAGTAAAGTAACCCATAGCATTTATTACTGCCGTAGGGATGTGACATGTTAGCGATCTCACATTTCACAGGCTCTGCAAATGAGGGCGGTAGCCATCTCCTCTCCCTCGCAGTCTTTACTTCCCAGATTAATCTGGTACCCATTTAAGGCTGGGTCGACCTGAGAGCCGTTGCGATCTGAAAACATTTCCACCTCAACTGGGGAATGAACCCAGGACCACTCATATGCGAAGCCAGTGCGCTAACCACTGCGTTAACGCGGCTTCCCTCAATATATTGCATATATTGAGCCTCAAATCTTAGGAAATCTGACATTACATTTAGCATTAAAGAAACAACATTGTATGTAAAACCACTCTCCCTGATTATTTTTCAAAAAAAAGGTAACTTTACAGAAATGTGGAAACTACCCATAAATATGAGGATATATTTTTTTTAGGCGTATATCATTCTTTATTTCTTTTTTAACTCCAAGATTTGCGAGCGATTAGCACTTACTTCCTATGTTATAAGATAACGGAGCAATTAGCACTTACTTCCTATGTTATAAGATAACGGAGCAATTAGCACTTACTTCCTATGTTATAAGATAACGGAGCAATTAGCACTTACTTCCTATGTTATAAGATAACGGAGCAATTAGCACTTACTTCCTATGTTATAAGATAAGGTCCAGGATATCAATGATGAAATTATGACAGGTCCAGCAAACTGGAAGGGGATTTGAGCGTTTACAGATATCTGCTCTAGATAGTGTGCAAGAGCTTAATAAAATCTATAAAAGATCAGTATAACAACAACAGTACACAAGTACCAATCCATTATCAAACAACACAATGACAGCTTCTTGGCAAGAGCATCCAACATGAAAATGGATACATTAGAAGGTGGATTGAAGGAGTTACAAATATTCTGAGACATTAAAATATTACTGCATATCAAGCGACCAAACATGCCATAGTCTGAAAACTGATCATTATTAAATCCGGCAAAGTCTTACAGCAAAAACAGAGAACAGACAATAGATAGATGAGGTCAGTAATAAATACAGGTCATAGGTTAAGCTGAAATGCTATTTTGTTAAGAATCCCATTACTTATCCTAGTCTTATCTATGGCTCTGATTAAATTTCCAACCACATTATGAAAATCTTGTCCAAAAAAATTAATTGCATGAGCACACAATAAAAAAATTAATTTGCTAATATCAAACACACTCCTGATCACTCATTATTATTGAACAGATAAAGTGTGAACAAATTTCACATCTTGATAGCTCACTAAATCTTATGTGTTCAACACTTGATAGCTAAGGCTATATATTATAGGCCTACTTCTTTACTATTTTCCTGTACATAATTCCTTCATTGAACAATTTACCAGAATGCTTCAGTGTCTCACTTCGTTTCCTTTGTACCATAATTATTGCATGCACAATAAATACTAGATTCAGTCCCAGGACACAATTTTTAAAAATGAGCATTTTCTGGAGCATTCATTCTCAAACTCCCACCAGATCGTAGCAGAACAGTCCTACAAGATTTCCAGCAAGATGTAGCCCAGAGAACAGAAATGTATTGTCGCCGTTTTATTTGCGCCAATGGCTCGATACATCAGACTTCGGCATTGGTAACTAATACATTCAGTGTTTTTACCACTTTCACTGAACGGTGGACATCTAATATCGATAGTATGATCAACCAGCTGTACATGAGAACTAGTTCCTGTACCTACCCACTAGTCACCATGCTTAGAGATAACCTCAGTCATGGATAATGACCTTTCCGTCTTTTGTCTCTATCTATATAATGTAGGTGTCTGTGGCAATAAAATATAAAACCACACATATGGCCTATAACCACAATATAAGGGGTTACCTCAGTTGAAAGGGGTAACGGCAGTTCAGACCAGGTTTGAGCTCAAAAGTTTAGTTAACAACCAAGTTAGTCTTGCTCAAACTTATATAATACAAATTATAGGCGACTATGCCCTAAAACCTAAATAAAACATTAAGAAGGAGAGAATTCAGAATTTTAATTAATTAAATTAGGCTTAGATAGATAAAATTTAGGCATAGATAGGCCCTAATCCAAAAATAAAGCAATAAAATTAAAATAAAAGATTAAAATGAATAAACAATTGGTGAAAGGTGATTTGATAAAACTTCAATTGGGCCTAGTCCTACATAATTTAAATAGAAGTCTAGGTCTAAGAATAATTAGGCCTTAGAAGAAGCCCTAGCCAAAGCCTTTAGTATTATATATTTTTATTATAATAAAAATAATTATTAAAAATCACATGGCATATTTTTGACTCGAAGTCCGTAACATAAAAGTTACAACGAAACTTTCAAACAACTTGTTTTAACTGCCCATTCAAATATTTAAATGAATGTGTAACAACTCATTTGCTTAGTCTTAGTAGATAGACATTGAAATTAAACACTAGGCCTATCTTCTTTCACTTTCACCCAAAGATCCGTCTTGCCTGGTGCCTTGCTTTGTTTTGAGCTCATCAAGGACCCCAACTATTTGCTTATTACAATTTACACAGCAGTTTCTCTATCTTTTAGGTCTTGTTTACTTAAAATTTAAATGTGATATAAATCGTCAGTTACCTAATTTTGTTTTATATTGATTTAAACAGTTATGAATTGTATGATAAGCTGAATGCATCTAAAGTTTGGTACAAACCTATCGTTTGTAAATTAAAGGTAAATCACTCTTGATAATTTCCAGAGTTGCCAACTTCTTTCATCATAAAAGCACTAGAAACGACCCGAATAAGCACCAGAAAGCACTAAAACAATTTTTGAAAGCACTAGAAAAAAGCACCAAATATTTTCCTTAAAAAATACAAGATAACACATTATAATTTAGTAAATCAGTTAATATGATAAACAATATTATTCCAGATTGCATAATCACAGTCATACAACATTTTTTTCTTTTTTTGTGACTTTTTCCTGGTACATTTATTAGTGTTGTCAACATGTTTTGCCAAAAAGCACTAGTCTCATGCCAAGAATGCACACACAAAATAATGAGAAACACAATGAAAACTATAATATTCAAAATATGTTTCGAGTTTTCACATTCTAATTCTTCATCATCAGTTAATATTAGAAATATGTTTATTCAAGATCTGCCAAATCCCGAGCAGACAAGTCTTCTGCAATTTCTGTTGCATTTTCTGGCTGTACTTGTGTATCAGATGATGATGATTGAAACAGCTTTTTATAAGCGTCTTGTGATCCAATTTTTTGCAGGACATTCTTAGGTAGTTTATAATCAAAACAGCATTTCCCATATCTTTTCATTCCATATTTAATAGTCAGAACAGCTCTCAAAATAGTGATTCTCAGTCTATTTCGAATTTTTGATCTTGTAACCCCCATGAAAACACGTTCTACTCAGCATTGGAATGAGGTAAAGTAAGTACAGTTAAAACTAAATCTGCAAGACTTTGAAAAGGGTTTTCACCAGTTGCATCCCTGTATGACGCTATTTCTGCCCACAATGCAAGTGTGTAATTGTTATGTGTCCACTGCATATGGTGAAGTTTTCTCCACTGGAAATCTGTGCGGATGAGAGTATCTGCGTCATCAATAAACATTTTATCCAGATCTGATATGCAAGGCTTAATTGGCTGTAGACATTCACTTCCACTAAAACATTATATGGACTGCAATATGTGAACGTTATCTGGCAAACGTAAACGTAGATGTGTTAATAACTCCACTAAAAACTGTACACATCTTCCACAAATTTCTTTCTCATCCGGAAATTTGTAGATTGCCATTTCTTTTTCAAACTCATAATCTAGATGGGGATTAGGATCTAAATAGTCTTCAATAGCATCAGTTTCTGTGTAATGTTTTTCCAGGAATAACAATCATTGAACTGATAGAATCGGTGAGATGGACAAGATAGTTGAGTAGTTTTGTTGGATCTTGTATTTCTGCTTCAAACTTTTTATTCACGCTTTGAACTTCTCCAAGAATATATTTGAGAAATATGAGACAGATATAGTTTTTCATATCACAAAAATAGAATATAGAAGTCCTGCTGTATAACAACGCTCGCGCATTCTTGTTATATTAAAATGAGTTCTGAGCTCAACCCACTGCTGCAATATTCTGACAATGTCAGATTCAATAGACATCCATCATGTTTGACTTGGTTGAATAAGCTTATGTGGGGGTTGCCCATCATTTATTAATGCAAAAAGTTCACTGTACTTTGCTTGACGAAGTGATGAGTGAGAAAGCCATTTGTATGTTTCTCTAATCATGAACAATAGACTCATGGGAAGGCACTCTGCTGTAGCATGTGATACAACTAGTTGAAGAAAATGGCACACACATCTAACTAGGATCAGATGAAGCATTTCATACTTTAATTTTGTGTACACTCCATTGTTTACACCTGTCATGACAGATGCAATATCAGTGCCTAGAGCAACTAGTCTTTACGACTCAAGTCCGTTATTCTTCAAACATTCTTTCAGAGCATTACATATTGATTCACCGTTACAGTCACACAGTTCTACCAAGTCTAAAACGTAACACTAAACTGTTTTCTTTTCAAGGAAAAATATCTTATTGCTGTACCAAGTAGTTTAGTTGCAGTAATATCACTGCTTTCATCAATTAATAAGCTGAATTTGATGTTTCCAATATCAGATATCAAGTCTTTTTGGAAATATGGTGCGAGCACATTTGAAATAACTGCACTACACTTTGATCTCCTAAGCCTAAGTTTTAGGTTCTTGCTGTCACCAAAGTTTACCTTACACTTACAGAGTTCACTTAAATGATCGACTACTCTTAGGGAACAATGTCCAGCTACGAACAAAGATATTCCTGCTTTTGTTGCTTTAACGTTATTACTGAGAGTGTAAAATGAAAGTTGTGTTTGTTCATGGAATGGTTGTTTAGATTTCTTGTGTTTCGTTGTCTCAGCGTGTCTCTCAATATATTTTACCCTGGCGGCTATTGTACATTTACAATACGTACAATAACACTTTGTGTCATCTCTTTCAATTCTAATTAACCATTTTTTTAAATCTCGAATCATTTAGCCACTGTGCCCTGAAATGGTGTTGGTAGTTCTTATTAATTTTGATACACATATGTAAATTAAATAGTATTGTAGTCACGGCAAAGATCCTGGAATGATTGTGGATATGCAAATGAACAATAGCAATTTTAAACTTTGGCTATATTTACCACTTATTACGAGTTCGACTTTTTAGTATTCACAGAAATGTTTAAAATAAACCAAAGTTTTTGAAGAAAACGAAAGAAATTATTTGACGAGTTGAAAAGCACCAAAAAAGCACTAAATAATGGCAAAATGCACCATACAATTTGTGAAAAGCACTAAAATAGTGCGGCAGCGCTATTTCTAATTATTCAAAAAATTAAATTCTAAAGCACCAATATGGCAACTCAAATTTCACTGAGTATTCAGTTATCCGCAAATTCATTGGAATAAAAATGCAAATCCCAACCAAATTTTCTACTTTCACTTTTTTTTAAAAACAGTTTTAAATAATTGTTCAAATGTGTACACATTTGTAAATATTTTCTATACCATAGACTGATATGTTCATATTTCCTTTTATATAAGCATTTACAATGCTTATATAAAAGCCATCGAAACTGTTAAATATTCATCCAATCACCCCTGGGCGAAACCACAAATAACAGTTTGGTGGACAGAAGGTGTACAGAACGCAACGAAAGATCGCACCAATGATGTTCTGCAAGAAAGTACATAACATGAGAAGTATAAAAAGACATCTATGAACCAACAGAAATAATCAACGATGAACAAGGCAACATACTAAATAGGTCCCAAGAAATCATAGAAAGTTGGAAAAATTACTTCAAGCAACTGTTAAACTTAATGGAAGGTGAAGAGATTACAACAATAAATACAATACAAGACCTAGAACCATGCATACTGAAATCCGAAATTTAATACGCAGTTAAACATGCACCAAACAGCACAGCACCAATAATAGACAGCATACATATAGAACTAATAAATTGATAACAGTGACAGGTATAAAGTGGTTACACAGATTGTTCAATGTAATATGGAAGACACAAAAGACACCGCAAGAGTGGAATACAGCGGTGAGTGTTCCCATCTGGAAAAAGGGCAGCAAGAGAGACTGCACTAAGTATAGAGGCATATAACTCTTAAGCCACATAGGAAAAATCTTTAGCAAGATACTAGCTAAGAGAATGCGCACATATATAGAACCACAGCTCAACAACACGCAAATGGGTTTTCGAAAAAAAATAAAAAGCTGTACAGATGCAATCGTCGCCCTCTAACAACTTGCATAAAGAGCGACAGAACATAACCAAGATTTATATTTGGCTTTCATTGATAAAGAGAAAGCTTTTAGAAGAATGGATAGAGCACAATTATGGATAACATTACAGACATATGGAGTATCACAACATCTGATAAGCCTATGTCAGAGCATATACGCCAATTATAGTCAAGGCACAGTAAGAACGAGCGCAGGCACATCCGATTATTTTCAAATACACTCCGGAGTGAGACAGGGATGTGTAATATCCTCCTGTTGTTTACAACATACATAGATATCATCTGCAAAGTAGCAAAGACAACGGAAGAAAATAATTTGAAGGATAACTTAAACGAATTGCTATTTGCAGACGACCAAGCACTGGTAGCATCATCAGAAGAACAACTACAAAGACAAATAAACAGGTTACATCAAACAGGCCAAACCTTTAACATGAAGATAAACATAGAAAATACCGAAGTAATTATAGGACACCCTAAGATAGGAACAACAGAAAGAAATCCCAATATTTATATATCGGAAACAAGTGACAGAATTCACATATCTAGGAAGCAATCTAACAACAGACGGCAAGAGCAGTGAATAAATACACAATAGATGTAATAAAACATACTACATAGCATACCCTAGGGGAAATGACACCAATATTCAAAAACAAAAATGTAGATTTAAACGCAAAACAACACTATCAAAACAATTAGTATACCAACGCTGTGTTACCAAAGACAAACATGGACAACAACAGCACACGATTAACGTAAACGTGTGACAGCTGAAATGGCATGCTTGGACAGAATCATATGAATATCACTAAGAGACAGAGTGAGAAATGAATCATTAGACAAACAATCGGTATCACTCCAATCTTGGAATATATTAAGAGACAATAAATAAAATAGTTTGTACACATCAACAGACTACCATCATACAGGATACCACAGCAAGCTATGCTACACAGATACAGCGAAGGCAGACCTAGATGCCGACCACGAAAACTATGGACCACCGAAATAAAAGAGACGACAAACTCCACAATATACTCAACACACACGAGAGCCAACTCCAGAAAACTTCGTCTATTGTATTTATTGTATTTACGCTGAAAGGCAACAAAGGGTTTAGCAAATAGATAGACAAGGTTGCAGTAAAAAGGACGGAAGATCGATAATATTCACCAACTGCGCAAAACTGAAATCCAACAGTCAAAGCTTGGAACTATTAAATTTATGATGGCTATAGTTTAGTCCAAAGAAGGGAACCTCTAGAATGAGGGTCATAAATGTCCCGCTGAATTATTTTGTTTTTCCTGTCAATGGTAACCGAGAATGGACTAACAATAAATATTCAATAACTATTATAACGTATCTAAGTTTATGAATGTATATAAGTTTACCAGCCTGTGAATAAAATGTATAAAATGTGTGGAAATTTCAAAGATTAATTATGCGCTTGTCAATTACAGAATTGTGTAATAACAGAATGTGAAATTTTCAATCGTCCTGGTATGACATATCTCCTTGGATAGCTGGCTGCGCTGATAAACAAAAAAATGTTTTGCTATGTATTTCAATTGTTTGGCCCAAACTGCTTTTATTAGAAAAGCAGTAAAACATCAATATTCAAAACACCATTTATTACACAATAAGGCTTTTCACACACCGGACAAGACACGAATCGAACATGTACTATCGGAGGCTGCACGACTACAAGCAATAAAACATAAAACTGTTTGTGCCTTCAAACAGACAATATTTACATCGACTCTTCCAGTCGGTTATAGTTTTAAGTAAACATGAGCTAGGATTTCGTGGACACAGAAGTAAAAATGTAATTCTATTGTGATCCAAAGGGGGGGGGGGGGGGAGCTACCTACCTATTTCAAAGAAAAAGGTCTATCGGCGTTCCCACTCTAAAAAGTCACGCTATGCCGCGGTTGAATGTAGTTCCTCATTGTACAAAGGAAAAGCGTAAGCGTGGAACAAATGTCAGGGAACACATATTGTTTAAATTTAATGACCAAACCAGTTTTGAGACTGGGCATCTCAACACTGTGGGCAACGTAGACTGTAAACAAGTGCCTGTCTTTGAGAAAGTAATCGAACATGTATATCTCGACTGTCGTCGTTGCCCAACATGGCGCACACAGAGAGAATTAAGTTCTGTATCCAAGCGCACAAGAGAAAATGATATTCTTCTTACATAAGATTTGCTAACTGCGAAGCTCTAAAAAAGTTCTAGGTGCAATCTTCCTACTATACTTCGCTGGGTGATAAACGTAATGGCGAAGAGTCACAACACAAGCAATGTTTGGTGATAAATTGGAAGGCCATCACGAGCAGACTAGTGTGTGAGATATACACAGGTCAAATCCCAGACATATGATGTTTTTAGTGAAGCGGTACTTCGTCGTGGAATGTGTATAAACTCCAAGTCTAATTCGTCTGTTACCGTTGCTCAACACGACTAGTATAGAATAAATTAGGTCTGAGACTTAAGAGGCGCTACTGGATGGTCTTCCTACGCGAAGATTAACTCGATGTCTGCGAAGCGCCTCGTCGGGAAAAGATGCACAGTCGGTGATCCAGACAAACTACCAGCTCCTCTCGTAACATAGACCCCCTCCGAGTAGAAGGCTTCTTCATTAATCATTGCACTAAGCCGAAAGCTGAAGTCTCCGGGTTATGAAAGAAAGCTTTGAGAAGCTACCCTACTGCACCCAGGAAGTACGAGCAAGTTGTTCGCAATCCCCGGGGATTGTGACAAAAAAATGGAATCTCTTATTTACAATAATCAGAGGATAGCAGGGCAGTACATACGTCTACGGCATGGAATGATACCGTATAAAAATAACTAGTTTCCTTATTTTCGTGAGACTTAGGCCTATGCTATTTTGGGGAACTGCGGTATGTGATCATCAGCTCTTTATTTCGTTGTTTTTTTTTCTGGCGTCCTAAAGCAAAATGTTATGCTGTACTAACGGTAGAGGAGGGTGGAAGATGAGTTAATCTTGAAAAAAACAACAAAAAAACGAGATGTCAACATTTGTCCATGCAGGTGGTACACATTCGCTTCACAACTTGAGTCAGGGCTGCTTCACAACTTGAGTCACAACTGCTTCACAACTTGAGTCAGGGCTGCTTCACAACTTGAGTCACAACTGCTTCACAACTTGAGTCACAACTGCTTCACAACTTGAGTCAGGGCTGCTTCACAACTTGAGTCAGGGCTGCTTCACAACTTGAGTCACAACTGCTTCACAACTTGAGTCACAACTGCTTCTCAACTTGAGTCACAACTGCTTCACAACTTGAGTCACAACTGCTTCACAACTTGAGTCACAACTGCTTCACAACTTGAGTCAGGGCTGCTTTTCGAATTCCGCTATACGGTTTATACATTACGCCAACAATTATTTTGATTCCCTCTCTTTGACTTGTCAACAACTGTCAGTAAGTAAGGAACCCTCCACCCCTTTTCCCAAATCATATTCGTACTAAATTGTTAACGGCACCTCCCATTAAAATTGTTAACAGCACCTCTCATTAAAATTGTTAACAGCACCTCCCATTAAAATTGTTAACAATTTATCAGTAAAAATGTGAAAAGATACCATGATTTATTTCGGTCTTTACACACACAAAAATATCTTTGTATAAATAAAACTCAAAGAACTGATGGCATAACGAAATAATACTTGGGGAGTATACATACAGAAAAATTAGTAAAAAGAGGAAGACCAAAATGTTGCAGTTACATCGAAAAAAATATATACAATACATTACATAAATCTGACTGTTAATGTTCTGATTAAAATGATTGTATTTTTAAAATTTATATGTACGCATGTTATCATCTTCTTATCTCACAAAAGGGTAAAATCTTCATACTATGATACTTAGGATGCCCTAAGGAAGATCGGTATAACCAGTAAACAATTGGTGGCGGGAAATGAGCACAGTGAACCCTATCTTGGCTGCAGTGGCTTGAAACAGTGCTTAGGTAGAAACCTACCTTCCTGGTGGTGTGATAGTTATTTTCTGGATCTGGCCCAGGGTGACTCGAAAATCCACAGAATTCTCAGTACTATAATGCTATTACAAAAATGGCATTGGGTCTAAGGGCACGAGCCCATGGACCGCTGGATCAGCAACCAAACAACCATTGTTAGGATCTGTCTTCCAAGTTCATTATACAGCTCCCGTTGATATGCAAGATATAGTACGGGAACAGAATACTTGTCGTTTAACACAGTGGTTCTCAACCATAAACAGCAAGAATTATAGATATGTGGCATAGCTGTGATAGTTTGTAAGTAAAGTCAAAGTCTTGTCTCATATTTTTTTTAAGGCAACAGTGGGGTCACGGAAGAAAATGTATAAAAGGGTGGCCAGGATCCAAAATTGATTGAGATCCACTCTAACACATCAGACTTGACACAAATATGATCGATAGTACCAGGCAAGTGAATGTCATCATTGCCCGTCATTCGGCACGTAAACATCATCATGAGCTATAATTATTATCAGCAATGTTCCTCTATGAGAACAGCGCATGTGGGCAAAAAATTATCTTCGTGGGCTGAAAAATTTAGAACACAACTTTCTCTGGACTTTTCTATACTTTTTCTCCCTAGCAAACGATAATTTTCCTTAATTTTATCCATTTACATCAGTTATATTTTTTGTTATTCCATGAACTAATATACACATTTTATACGTTAGTCTTGTGGGCCAAGTCCAAACTCTCTGCGCCAATGGATACAAATAATTGCGCTAGCGCAGCTTTGAGGGAAAAGTGGATCTTATGACACTAGCCTTATGACACTCACACTTATTAGCATATTCATGTTTGGTTTGAAAGGCTGATAGTAATTTATTATGTTCAAAATTATATCATCCCTACTGATCAGAGTGCTTTTAATTATGGTTTTAATGCAGAAAACTGCTGACAATTCACAAATTTGTCCAAAGTGTTATGATGTACAATACAAGCTACACTGATGGATATTGATAGTTTGTACTGATCGAAGGAAAATGTTATCCGTGTTGAAAGTCTTGAAAAAGAGAATTTTGCAGAAGCGGACTTTACGCGATTATAGTTTAAAATAACAACTAAATACGTCCCTGAGCTTGCATACTGGAATTGGTAGTGGAAGAATTTTGTATGAGACAAATTTAAGATATGATCTTCAAATCGGTTTTTTAGAAATTCGTATAATCGGATCTTGCAATTTGTATAGTGTTGACTCGTTATGTCACTGTCATTACTGCGGGTTTTTCGGTGTAGTTAGTTGGAGGCTGCGTGTGGCCTGTCTGATAAAGGCCTTACTCTCGCCACGTCATGTATAGGGTGAGTTGTTTTTTTAAAATTTACCCACCGACCCCGACCCCCCCCCAAAAAAAACCACAAACAAAACAACAAAAAAAAAAAAAAACCTGGTCTTTGTTGAACATGTTTTTTCCACATATAATTCTAAATCATTTTAACGTAAACTTTAGGCGAAAGCTTCAGCCGCTCCTGCTACAATGTATTCCAAAATTGGTAAGAAATGTTTATATTTACTTGTGACCACATTTCTGAGAAGGTTCTATCAGTTGGCCTATAATTGATTTGGGTTTGCATTCGACATCAATTGTTCTATAGTATGTAAAAAGTGGCTTTAGAAATGCCAAATTAAAAAAACACAATTGGATAGCTTCCGACTCAGATCTTCGACTTAGGCCCTCTGTCTATCAAATAAACGAATGATTGGTATTAAGACCAAATGGATTAGGAGTCAATACCGATCACCCATTTATTTAGATTTGAAATGTGGGGCCTTTTTTGTGTTGTCGTTCATATTGTTTTCAGGCAAATTTTTTTTTTCGTTCTCATTCCCCATATTTTTTAATGTACAATATGGACAATACTTATGTATAAGTCATTATTACATTGGATGTCTCTTAAATGCCTACCTTCTAATACTTTTGTGGTAGTGCCATTATGTTTATTGTTTATAATGTTTGTTCAATATTTGTCTTGTGTTTTCTTGAAAAAGACGTTACATTGAAACGTTGAAAATGTGTTGTATATGCCTACTGTTATTTATATTTTTTCATATCCATACCATATCGATGGATACTAGAAAACGTGTACAAATGGTACATTGAACCAGTGGATACTAGAAGACGTGTACAAATGGTACATTGAACCAGTGCTACTCTATGGAAGTGAAGCATGAACAATAAATAAAACATCACAAAAATCATTGGAGGCAGCGGAAATGTGTTTTTTTCCAAGAATATTACGCATGCCTTGGACAGCAAAGGTTACTAATCAAGAATGTCTTAGAAGAATAGATGTGAAATATGATTGGCAACGCCATTCGGCACGGCACTTGATGATGATGATGACGACCATATAGTCTGATAGTGCATGAACGTCTCCAATAAAGACCTCTCAACTGAATTAATTAGGATCAAATTCGTTACGTTTTTAATTATTGTTGGGTTTCGGTTGATCACTATTTACATACGTGGAATCGCATGCCAAAATAGCCAAGACGACTCGGAGTATATAAATAGCGACCAACTGAATTCCTAACAAGGTTTCATTTCAGTCACGTGACAATACGAGATAACAAGTTTTCTTGAGACAGCCGCGGATAGTCTGTGCGTTCACTGTAAAGATAATCGACCTTGTTGTTTTACGTAAATACTATTTCTATACAGTTGTACAGCAGTCTCACTAATTACAGATGGAATATGCCAGTTGTGGTGACAAATGTGGTTTAGATTTTATAGATATTATAAGTTGTAGTCATTCCTCAGCGCGGCAGAATATGTAGAGCAACTGTTTCTTGAATGAGAATGGAGGTTGAGGCTGCGACTACATTCATAGTGGAGAGAATTTTAAAGTTATTCCAAACTTATGTGGATATATAAGCAATGTACATTCTGATGTCTGTGGATGTAGAAGCAATGTACATTCTGATGTCTGTGGATGTAGAAGCAATGTACTTTCTGATGTCTGTGGATGTAGAAGCAATGTACATTCTGATGTCTGTGGATATAAAAACAATGTACATTCTGATGTCTGTGGAAATGACAGAGCAGATATTCTTGCGTTAAATACATACGAGTATTTAAAGTATTTTTATGCCTGCATCGCAACCTGGGCCTGGAATTCTTGTTCAAGGTGCAAAGAATAGGACGGTTGGCTTCTTTCCAGGCAATGTCGTAGGGTGCGGCCGAGGAAAGCTGTGAGATGGAGTGATAATCTGTCAGTGTGGAAAAAAATCAGTGTCACTGCATGTTTTGTCTCGGTTTATTACTTTTGTATTCTGTTAAATAGTCCCTATGCATGACGAAGCTATGCTGGTCAACATTGCATCTTTGTCTTTGTGTGGCAAACTCCTAATTGGCGAGGAATGCTAAGTGTGCGATTACTGTAGCTAGAAGCGTCAACATTCTGACAAAAGAATGGTGAACTGTTTGGCCCTGATATTACTGCAGAAGGGTCAACATTCTGACAGAAGAATGGTGAACTGTTTGGCCCTGACATTACTGCAGAAGGGTCAACATTCTGACAGAAGAAGAATGATGAATTGTTTAGCCCTGACATTACTGCAGAAGGGTCAATATTCTGACAGAAGAATGGTGAACTGTTTGACCTTGATATTACTGCAGAAGGGTCAACATTCTGACAGAAGAATGGTGAACTGTTTGACCTTGATATTACTGCAGAAGGGTCAACATTCTGACAGAAGAATGGTGAACTGTTTGACCTTGATATTACTGCAGAAGAGTCAACATTCTGACAGAAGAATGATGAAGTGTTTGGCCCTGATTTTACTGCAGAAGGGTCAACATTCTGACATAAGAATGGTGAACTGTTTGGCCCTCACGTATATGCTGCACTCTAGGGAAGGCGTGATGATCCTGTGATACTGCCACACTAGAATGACCCCCCCCCCCTCCTATTCGGGGACTAAATATACATCCATAAACTTCTCTAACACACCATTGTCTTTGAGACAACTAACCTTATGGGAGCTTAGGGTATATCCTCGTTTGCTAAACCGAGTAGGAGCTATCGTTTTGTCAGAAATTCTAAATGCGACCAAGAGCTACCTGCTCACAAATAAAGATATTATTTCGTCATCATGAAAGCATTTTTAACAATTCAAACCATTTCCCTCTTCGTATTTAGAGCCCAGACTCAGATATTGACAAATGTACCGTATATTATTTGATAGTAAGAGTAACGTATACTTCACATCATGCTTCTGTCAATGTCAACAACTTTCTTGTGAATGCTTCGACGATGAAGGATTTTGTACAATGAGATTTCTGACTTATCGCTCTCATATCTCAATGTGATCATTTGTTGCTTCTCCTGTATCTGAGCTCTGAAAGTTCACAATGAAGGAGCTTAATTCACATTTATTTGCTTCGAATTATTGATTTTAAATTTAAATACTTGTAACTATGAAATCGGATGTGCCTCCAGAAAGCAACCGCAAACTACAGGAGTATTGTGCCAAGAATTTTCTTATAGATCTGTTGATTTTATTCGGCCATGTCAAGAGATACTATGGTATGGAAAGAGTGTTGTTGGGGGGGCGATAGAAGGCAATAGAAGCAGAGGCCGACCATGACGTCATTGGACAAGAGATATTCAGGAATATACATATCAGAGATATGCATGCATATGCCGCTAGAGGTAACGGGATAACGTGCCAAAGACCTCGGGGATTTCAGGAGATTCATAAGGTGGACTACTTTCTGGAAAGAATACGTTACATGCCATTGACAACTATAAAAACTCTGAAATCTTGTTGAGGTTACAAAACAAAAATGTTTCGGTTTTCAGAAAACTTGAGGTTTCTCCTTTTCCCGCAAATACTTTTGTCTCTACTGCCATTTCATTGATCTCGTCTTCGACATGCGAGCAGACAATTGAGGATGAATTTGAACATTTTTTACAAATATATCTAACCTCTTCTTCTTTTGCTATCAAAGAATAGGTATTCAGTCCGATACTGGTCATGTATGGAACGCATGTTTTAGGTTGTCTAAAAAAAACTCCACAATTAGGTTTGAAGAGATCCTCTTGTGTGCTAGACTGTCGTTTGAACAGTCTTGTAGTATATGTTCTTGTATCTATATTGCTTCTCCGCAAAATGTAGGTCACTGATTTTGATTCGACAAAAGTGTGCTTTTTACGCGGCAGTCTGCCGTTCTCACCAGAAACTTAAACAATAAAATGGGAACAGTGAATGCCAATAATAATAATAATAATAATAATAATAATAATAATAATAATTATTATTATTATTATTATTATTATTATTAGGCCTATTATTCATTGACATTATTTTTAAGATCGTAGTCTTCTTTAGGGATTTCTTCTATAAACTACTTCAACATTGTTTTCATAATTGTGTACCCCCTACCTTGTCAACAACTGTCAATGATTCGGGGACTTCCACCCCTTGCCAACTTGGATAAATAAATGTAATGACCCCCCCTCTCCCGCTAATAAAATTTGTTTTAGCAGAACAATTAAAAAAACAATTCATGTGTTTATCATTTTCAGAAAATATTTTTCAAATTCAAACAACGTTTTGGTGCATAGAAAACCGGATTGTTGACATCAACGTTTGTCTAACTTCCCTTCCCGTGTCAATAACTGAATAAAAAATTGCATACTCCACTCCTTCCCCCCATATTAATTGAGGTAATTTTATGGACAGTCTGAATTTCTCAAAATTTTGGGAAAATTGACCACATATATTTCTAAATCTCTGTTATATCTATTGTCATTTGCAGTTTTCAGCAGTTATTTCCACTTCTACATGCAATTATATCTTTCATTGCTATTTGACTCCTATATTAGGCTTATGCCTTTTTATATAGTCAAAACATATGTTTGTTATGACATTGTTATATATTATTGTTTGGATGACAGTCAACTTATTAAACAACTGATGTTTAATTTTCAATGTTCGTAACATTTGTGGATTCGTATCTTTCTGTAGTATTTCATTTTAACTGAATAACAACTGAACAACTGAAAGCAAAGTAAGGCATGGGCTGATAACATCAAAGAATGCACAGTGCCCTGTTTCACACTTATTCGCGTCGCTGAGGACAAAACTCCGAGAGAACTCTGAATGTTGATGCATTGCATCTACTGCAGCACCTTTAATACGAAACTTACGTTTATTGTTTATTTTGAGTTTATGATGTTCGTTGATTTGATTTGCACTTAATATAAATATCTGTTTGCGATTAAAAATAAAACAACAAATAACGCTACATATAACAAGTACACATTTTTACAAGTACTTTCAAATTTTGACAACTGATAAAAAAAATTATTAAAAAAAATAAATTAAATTAAACATAAACTATTAAGCAAAGCAAGTCAGATGTCAATATTTCATAAATTGTTTAATATGCCAAGACTTAGATAACATAAACATGTTTCCTTTAACAAATAATGTATTAACTAGTTTTCTGATAATAACATGTTCGTCATATATATATCTCAAGTGACATATTGTTTCCAGAGAGTTGTCTTCATTGCGGATACTCTGAACGCCCCTCTGTCCCGGGCAAGCAGACCCAAATTGACCAGAGACATGTTCATACATTCTTCGATGTCACTTGTACATTCGTTCTCCGGACTACATCCTGCTAATCTGCAGGAGTTTGAGAATGAACGCAGAAGACGAACTGGCACATTGTCTTCTTTGTTTTTCTCTTTCTCTCTCTCCTGGCACATGGGCCTCCAGAATCAGCCTTTCGATACTATCATGTCGCTTTAGATGTCCAAAATACTGTAAATTTCTTCTTATGATGGCATTTAGAAACATTTCATTTAGTTTCAGTAATTTCAAAACTTCAATGTTCTTTTTCTATGTCCATGATATTCGTAGGATCATTCTGTGACATTAAATTCAAATGAACGTATTCCTCTGGATATTGTATTGTTTAAAGTACAAGTCTCGCATCCATATGTTGCCACTGGGAAAACACATGATCTTAAAAGGGTTACTTAAGTGTTGTTATTACTACGTTGCCCCATCTTTCTAAATTGTGTTAATTTGAGTGTTACAGTTGGGAGTCTTCTAATCTCGACAGAACAATCTCCGAAATATACGTGCTCCTATATTTTCGAATTTCTTTACACATTATAGTTCTATATTGTCTATTTTGATTATTGGTTTGATCTTTGTTTTGTCTGTTGCCATAGTGTTTGTCATAGTTCTGTACGTTTAGATATAGATGTTGGATCTCGTTGTATTTCTTTGTTGTTGTGATTAACTGTTTCAGTTCATCAGGATGTGTATTAAGGAAGACTGTGTTTTTTGGATATCTTATTTATGGAATCTTGTACTCGCCGATAATATATGAAACTCTTCAATGTATCCATTATGAATTTCTAGGCACGTTACTCCCGCTTTACTTTACTTTATGTTTATCCTAACTTCAAAAATCCGATTATTATGTTTTTTAATTTGCAATGGAAGAATAATTTGTCGCTTTAAGATTAATATTGACACATTATTTGTGAGTAAATCTGTTTAAAATGTCATGCTCATTTTTGCTTGCGAAGGATTTAATGAACATTATAATGGTATTTACATTTGGTAGATTAGTGCCTTGTTTATGAATGTTGATCGGTTCACGAAGTTGATCGGTTCACGAAAATACTGGTTATCTCCATCAGATCAGTGTATATGCATATATTAATCCGAGTGATATCTGTAGGGCATCTACAGTGCCATATATATCTCGTTCTGCTGGTGGTCTGCAGGCAATTCAAAAGAGATAAAAACGAAAGTAGAGATCAGACTGTTTTACTTTATCTCAAGGCCTATTACATTCCTGCTTACATTGCAAGAGGCGTTTCAGATTCTGAATTTGGACTCATCAATCATTCTGAGGACTCACAACAATCAAACCAAACTTGATCGTTCTTATTGCCATCCTCGTCTTCGCTTGTGAAGCGAACATCATAATCATATCCCTGGCCCTACTGGTATACTTTGATACAGGGTTGCCACATAATTGAAACAGTTACAAATTGTGGGTGAAAATAGCAATATGTAATCTTTTAAATTCTTACTCAAAACTTATGAAAAGCTAATTAAACGAGCTTAAATGCAGTGAAAGATAATTTAATTTCTAATTATAATAGCTATTTAAGAGCTTAAGTTATATTCTGTTTCTTGGCTTCAGCTTGATAAAACTTTAGAGAAAACACATTTCTCAACATTACTTGCTTGTGTGGCAATACTTTTAATGTTTTAAATAATAATTAAGACAACAAGCAAGCATGCATACATTTTCACAAAAATGTATGAATGACCAAAATGTAAATTCTGTTTTCTGTGACATATCGAACTGGATGAATGTATAAATATCGGAGTGTGTAAGGGATAATACCACACTGTGAACTGGATAATCGTATAAATATCGGAGTGTGTAAGGGATAATACCACACTGTGAACTGGATAATCGTGTAAATATCGGAGTGTGTAAGGGATAATACCACACTGTGAACTGGATAATCGTGTAAATATCGGAGTGTGTAAGGGATAATACCACACTGTGAACTGGATAATCGTGTAAATATCGGAGTGTGTAAGGGATAATACCACACTGTGAACTGGATAATCGTGTAAATATCGGAGTGTATAAAGGATAGTACCACACTGTGAATGGTAGTCAGTTACATTCGGAATGGCCAGGATACTATTTGGTTTCCACACTCCTGTTTAACTGACATATACCCTTCGTTATATCCCACTCCTGTCTAACTTACGTATACCCTTCGTTATACCCCGCTCCTGTCTAAATTATGTATATTCTCCATGTGTTACACCCCACTCCTGTCTAACCATGTGTTATCGAAAACCTCATTATGAAGATTGAATTCGTGAAAGCAGATCGCATAACTTTATAAACAGTTGAGCATATAAAACTGAACACAGAAGAATGAAAAACAATGATTTCAAATCTTGTTTTGTTAGATTTTTGCTTAAATACAAAATATTAGTTCAATACTAGAGCATGCATTTTCTTACTTTCACCATCACCATCATTTTTCTTGTCGAGTGGCGAAAGCGATAATTTATCAACATTACAACTTTCTGTTGATTTTCCGCCATGTAACAATGGTAAACTTGTATTATATTTACTCTTTGACGCCCTGATTATTTTTTCTCTTAATTTTGCATGTACTTACATCGTATTCCAAATCTGCTTTTGTCATTATGTGGCTAGGAACTTGAACTGATTTTTACACGTGCACACAAAGAGCTAAAAAGTGTATAGATGGAATAGTGGTAACGTTCATATATTGCCGAAAATGTGACCGAGATCGTGTATCAAATTTGTCATATTGATACAGATATTTAAAAAAATGTATCGTTGTGTAAGATAGTTGCTGAATGAAACAAATATATACTGTAATTAACTATTTGCTCTGTGAAAGCTCTACACAACTTTAATTTGATGACAACTAACAGTGTAATAGGTATGTTACACGGTGTCAGATGTATGTGTTCCCGTTCGTAGAGCCTGATCTACTTTCTATGGTTTAACATACAACTATTTTTTCACCGGAAATGACACATGTAAATATGCAACCATGCGCATCAAGGTTGTCATGGTACGTATTTGATGCACATTTGTAAGAGCACATTTGTGCGCAGTTAGCTGTTGACATTGGCTTACTGACCGTGCGTTTCATAGGACTGTCACATTTGACATCTATGCTTTTGCCGTTGGACCCTGCACAGTTGTCTGCACATAGCTTCCCGTTAAACACATGTTTTCCGTATGTCTTCACGCACCGAAAGCATTCCATCAGACAAGCTTTGTACAGTGGAAGCTCATCGCCATGGCAGAAAGAAGCAATGAAGATCATCATGACGGCAGAGCTAAGGATAAGCGTAGATTTCATCCTATGTTTTCCTGATGATAAAAATAATTAGAATTAATGATTTTGAATATATGATTTAGTTGTGCAGCCATACTTAACAATTTCAATATAACTATGCTAGTATTCTTCTTCAATTACTTCCTCTGCCAACAGGCACAAGACAGAAACAGTATGAATAGCATAAACAAAGGAATATATCCTGCAAGATAACATTACACTCAACCACTAGAGGGTAGAGCCCTGACCTACAGAGATAGACATCAACATAAAGCTGTATAGTCTTGAGGAGCTGTCAAATACAGTAACATTTATCAAGAAACCTGGACTTTCTGTGTGAACGTGTTAAACTGTTAAAGAGAAGAAGAAGAAGCAGTATTTGCTGAAGAATAAGCTAGTTTTACAGAAAACGGAAGCACTGTTGAGTAAACAGAAGCCCAGTAGAGAAACAGATGCACCGTAGAGAAAACAGATGCAGAGCAAACAGTAGCACTGTAGAGCAACAAAAAAAAAACACTGTGGAGAAAACAAGTACTGAAGAGCATACAGAAACACCGCAAATTTGTAATATAAGTATTTTAATTGAAAGCATATTCACTGTGTAATCTATACCACAATTTCATGGGCTTTCACTTGACCTTTGTCTGAGCGTCTCTGGTATCTTCGGAGATATTTTCTTCTTCCTCTGCGTTCGTTCTCAAACTGCAGATTAGCAGGATGTAGTCCTGAGAACGGAATGCGTTGTGTCGTGGCTTACAGCATTGCTGCGATATCTGCGCCTTTAGGCCTGACACATCCGACTTCAGCATGACTTTGGGTCTTTGACCATATATGGGATGGGACAGCCAATAACATCCATAACCTCCTTAGTCGCCTTTTACGACATGCGTGGAAAGTAAACAGTGTTGATATTCTTTGCTCCCTTTTCGGGTCCCGGCAACACACGGGCGCGGAGATAGTTTAATTTTTAGCACCACTGTTGCAGACATTGTTGAATCATTATACAGTAACGTAGGTAATGTTGTTTTATTAAGTACTATCACGGGAGAGTTCTTTAGAACAAATGTGGAAGTCCGACAGGGATGCATCTTTTCTCCAGTACTTTTAACATATACCTGAAGACACAATGCAAGTGTCACTTCAGAATTATAACACGTCCCTATTAGAAGAGACAGTATTCCAACCGGGACCTGCACGTCTAGTTGCAACGGGGACCTGCAAGTCTAGCTGCAACTTGGACTTGCACGTCTAGTTGCAACTGGGACCAGCAAGTCTAACTGCAACCGGTATCTGCACATCTAGTTGCTACCGAGGCCTGCGCGTCTAGTTGAACACTGCACGTCTTGCCATGATGTTTTACGTTTACTTTCGGACAAATGGTTCCCATGGATTACGAGGGGATGCAGGCCAGCAAAAGTATCTCCAATCGGGGACTAAACAAACATCCATACACTTCACCTCTTAACAAAATAAAACTATTTTTCTGAGACAATAAAATTTATGAGTTCGGGTTGCTCAAATGTGGAAGACACATGCTTTTATAAGAATGTCTATTGGTGGCTGTAAAGAAATAATTGATCCACAGCTAAAGACATTACGTATCTTGCCCATCTAATAGAATTTCTATTGTCTGCAATGTTCTTCGCTGATGAATTGATCTTATGGCTGGTTTAGAAGAAGAACTTCAAGAGTTAACAGTAAAGGTGGAAAAACGTTTCCAGCAATTACGGAGTAGAAATCAACGCTGAAAAGATCACCAGTGGTCAGCATATCAGGCCAACCAGCATGTAATTGTAAATATTTAATAAATGACATGCATATACAGTGACGTTTCTTTTGTGGAAGACACACAATACTTTTATCCATTTATACATTTTACCATCTTCACAGTAGGTGGTTTTCTTTTCTCAAAACATTTCATACAACTGAAAATTTAAACTTTGTGGGTATGAAATACATTTATGGAGAAACCTCGTAATTGAAAAACGGATACAAGAGCAATATTGATCATAATTCCGGATTGAATCATACATCATACATCGGCATACATATTTTGAAGCTGTTTGTACAGAGAAACTAATTCGAACTAGTATAACATTTCTCGTAATTTTTCTCTACTCAAAATGTGAACATAAAAATATGTTTTTTTCTGTTGTCCTGTTTCTAGTACACCATCGTCCAGGATTAGAATTGAGATTGAGGTAATTACCGAAGCTCGTACGTAGCTTTCCAGGGAAGTTATCTAGCGTCACTCTCAATCGATGTATTGCAACGTCCTCAGACTGAGACTTGATGTTATCTGTAGTGGCATCAAGCCACCATGATCTTAGATTGATCTGGCTTACAGCACACACAACAGTTTGTGGTAACAAAAATGCAGACATCCTGACATCGATCACACACATGTTGGTTGTATGCGAGAACATATGGTATAAGATAGATAGAGATAGACAGACAGGAAGAGTGACTTGCAGACAGACAGATAGACAGGAAGAGTGACTTGCAGACAGACAGATAGACAGACAGGAAGAGTGACTTGCAGACAGACAGATAGACAGAGAAAGATCACATTACAAACTACCAAAATGTTTCCATATGTGAAAAGCAAAATTGGATTTAAAAAGCATTCATATAGACAATGGCATCAGGACCCAGAGAATATATATCTAGCTATCTAGATAGAAAGATATTCTCTACCTATTCGCTAAACCCTTTGTTGCCTTTCAGATTGCTGTATTCAATTGATATATCCTTTCCAGAACGTACACACGGGGTGATAACCATGGCGTGGGCTTCGATTTTAAGGTGTAAAGAATAAGACCATTGTCTTCTTTTCAGACATATCGTAGGAGACGACTAAGGAATATGAGTTGGGGGGATATAATGACAACCTGTCACCTGAGATAAAAAGCATCATTGTCACATCTTGTGACATTGTCACATTCTTACTTTGTCGTCTATAAAATGATCTCCATGGCTGACGAAGAGATGCAGGCCAGTGAACATCATATCACTGGGCGATAGGCTATACAACTTTTATCATGTTTTTCATTTGTTATTTTCTGTATACTCTGTGCCGCCAGCCAATAAAAAGCACTAGAAAAAATTGAATTAGCAGTGACATACTTGTGACATAAAATGGGGTAGCACTCATGCCTATTTAACGAAGGTCACGCCAGTAACCATACCTTCTATTATTAATATTTCCATGTTGTTATGAACTGTACGTTTACTTCCATAAATTCAGTACTTGTGTTCTTGTTGAATATGAATATATCACAATTAATAAGTAATGTGTTTATGGCATAGCTTTCTCTAGATTATTATGGTCTTACAACTGGTCTCGCCAGTTGGCAGAACATTTATTGATACGTCTTTTTCATTGGCTAGCACACAAGTACATGAGATCAAGTAAAGACCCGAGATTGCGATGGCTGTAATGAAAAATTCTTGAGTCTAAACGGGAATTGAACCAGTCCGTTCAACGGCATCAAATCGCATAGCAACTGTCGTACACGAGATTTTCCGTACTTGACTGTAATGGCTAGTGATCGTGTTATCGTGATTTAGAAAAAGACAGATCAGCATTAAAGTAAAGGTGAATCTATTCAGAACGTTAGTGTTAATTATTCTTGTACATGGATTTCCATGCTCAACGCAGACAATGCAGACATGGAATGAAGGATTCAGGCTTTTGAATACTTCTTCTTCTTCGATCTCAAACTCCTGCAGATTAGCAAGATATAGCTCGGAGAACGGAATGTGGTGTGTCATGGTTTACAGCATTGCTGCGATGTCTGAGCCTTTCGTCCTGACACATCCAACATGCATGGTTTGGGGCCATTTTGATCCTATATGGGATGAGACAGCCAACTCCACCCCATAACCTCATTAGTCGCCTCTTACGACATGCATGGAAAGTAAAGTGTTGCTATTCTTTGCTCTACTCTCGGGCCACGGCAATACACGTGAATTAAATACAAGTTCTACATTCTACAGACATTTGTTAAAAATTATTTATACAAAGTACATGGTCATTATATTCATCCGACAGCAAATAAACAAACTTGCAGGTTATCAAGAACCACTGTTGTTAGTTAAGAAAAAATGTGCGTCTTATGTTATATAAATATATCTCTCCAGTCGTGTTGAGTTATTTGCCACTGGAACACTTGGATCAGGAAGAGAGAGAGTGTGATCAACAAATGACGCAACTTCTCCACACTTTAAACAGAATTCAGCGCGAGTCATAATTCAACTATTATCATCCACCTCTTATTGTGAGGTACGCTGTTTTTAACCGCCGACATTAGTTCCATTTAGTTATATCAGAAATTTACTACCATTAATATATATTGGAGCTCGCCGTTCTGGCGATTAGCCAGCACGATCTTGTACACTTTTGCTGATGGTGAAATATATGGTTTTGGACATGTAACGAGGACTGTATGGTTTGGACATGTAACGAGACTTGTATGGTTTGGACATGTAACGAGACTTGTATGGTTTGCACATATAACGAGACTTGTATGGTTTGACCATGTAACGAGACTTGTATGGTTTAGACATGTAACGAGACTTGTATGGTTTGGACATATAACGAGACTTGTATGGTTTGACCATGTAACGAGATTTGTATGGTTTGGACATGTAACGAGACTTGTATGGTTTGACCATGTAACGAGACTTGTATGGTTTGGACATGTAACGAGACTTGTATGGTATGGACATGTAACGAGACTTGTATGGTATGGACATGTAACGAGACTTGTATGGTTTGGACATGTAACGAGACTTGTATGGTATGGACATGTAACAGGATTGTATGGTATGGACATGTAACGAGACTTGTATGGTTTGGACATGTAACGAGACTTGTATGGTTTGGACATGTAACGAGACTTGTATGGTATGGACATGTAACGAGACTTGTATGGTTTGGACATGTAACGAGACTTGTATGGTTTGACCATGTAACGAGACTTGTATGGTTTGACCATGTAGCGAGACTTGTATGGTATAGACATGTAACGAGACTTGTATGGTTTGACCATGTAACGAGACTTGTATGGTTTGACCATGTAACGAGACTTGTATGGTTTGGACATGTAACGAGACTTGTATGGTTTGACCATGTAACGAGACACGACTCTCATTGTTCGGGTATGTTTTGTTTGTTTGTAACTAACACTGCGAATTGCGAGAGACTTGCTCTTACTTCATATGTGCAGTGGGATGGTTTATCTCAGCTTTTAGGATCCTGATTATCTGCCAACACTGGCTCCGCACGTTTAACACCCCATGATCTGATCTACCAACACTGGGTCCGCACTTTTAGCACCCCATGATCTGATCTGCCAACACTGGGTCCGCACGTTTAGCACCCCCATGGTCTGATCTGTCAACACTGGTTCCCGTATGTTCAGCACCACATGATCTGATATGTCAACGCTGGTTCCCGCACGTTTAGCACCCCCATGGTCTGATATGTCAACACTGGGTCCGCACGTTTAGCACCCCCGTGGTCTGGTTAAAACTGACAGCTCATTATTATTTAGAATAAAGAACTGGGAGCCGAAGACTATTGTAATATCACACAAATAAAAATTGATAATAATGCGTTAAATACTTATTGTCTATCCCCAGGTGGATGATGGTCAGAATATCCACACTTGCTGTTAAGCGTATGAGTAGTGATTGGGAGCTTTAGTTGTCTATCTAAGGTCAGGTGTCTTGCCTTGGCTGAGTTGAATCCGAAATTGTTCAGTATTGTCTTGATGTTATCTGTTCTTGTTCTACGTCTTCCTCTGATCGTGTATTCGTATCTTGTTATGTTATATGTTCCTGATGGTAGCTGGTAATGTTTTATTCTTATATTGTGTTTAAACTATTTTATTTATTGGTTCTTGATGTATTCTGTGTATGGTCTTATACCGATGCTTCTCCTGATTTCATTATGTCTCATTTTGTCTAGTTTAGTCACTCTTGCAGCTGTTCTGAGGCATTTCATCTCACACGTTGTAAGATTTCTCTACCGGGCTGCTGCCTGACATTGATAACAGAGTGTTGGCATAAAAACATTGTTTATCATCTGTCTCTTGACTTTCATCTGAATCTTTAGGTTGAGCAATAATGGTGATGGCTGGTATGGCACATGTTTGCTTTCTGGCATCTTGTCTTAATCTCTCTAATTTTCCGTTGTCTGTGAATATGCTTCCCAGGTATGATTTTGTATCTGCTGTTCCTCTATGTAGATAAGGCATTGCTCAACCGAAAAAAAATATTCGTTATTTTTTAAATTCCTTATTAGAATTGTATCTTATTACAGTAATGTTTACTTTCCTATTTATGGATTCTTTTATTATTCTGTCCATGTTAAGAAGTATAGGTGGGAGCATACATCCTTGTCTTACCCCTGATTTTGTTTCGAAAGATGAAATAATTCCTTCGGTAGTTCTTACTGAGATTTGGCAGTTCTAGTTAAAGGCTGTTATATTTGCTATATATAACTGACCTCTGATTGTGTAGTTTGCTAGTGTTTCCTATAAAGCATTTCTATTGAATCTATCGAAGGTTTTTTTCCTGGTCTATGAATATTGTGTTTAGTTCTTGATCATATTCTAGTGCTGCTCGTTGTTAACCAGATAAAAATAGGAGGAAAAAAAGTGTGAATATTCATGTTAACAGAAAATAATTCCCCAACCTTTTTTTTATTATTACATGCCCTCACCTAAATCTTCTTAAAGTTCTGACCACCCCCCCCCCCACTTTTTCCTATGTAACACACACGTACGCACACACACATATACACATTAGAAAAAGCATGTGGTTGCGTCTGTCGGTCCCCTCAATGACCCACTGGAAAAACCACTCATGCGACAGAAAACCATAGTAGATGATATGCCGTTATATTGAGGATCTCTTATGAAAGCTTCGTAGCATGTCATCTAAACAATTATAGACCCCCTTCTAAGTAGAAGACTCCTTCAATAGGCATTGCACTAAGCCGAAAGCTGAAGTCTTCTGGGTATGAAAAACGGTTCAGAAAAGCAACCCACTGCACGTAGGAAGTAAGAAATAATTGTTCGCAATTCCTGATTTTCTCAAACAAACAAACACACAATTAAAAATGTAATTATTCCCTAAATGAAGCCTGATTACAAAGTGTTCGATTTTCCCCATACCCCGGAGAATCACATTATCCCCCTGTGGGACGCGTTGATAAACACTGGTCTATACCATACAAATAAACAACTCCGCCCTTGTGTTGCTGGGGCCCGAAAGGGAAGCAAAGATTAGCAACACTTTTTACCTTCCATGCATGTCATAAAAAGCGACTAAGGAGGTTATGGAATGGAGTTGACTGTGCCATCCCATATACGGTCAGTGACCCAACGCCATGCTGAAGTCGGATGTGTCAGGCCGAAAGGCGCATATATTGCAGCAATGCTGTAAACCATGACACAACGCATTCCATTCTCCGGACTACATCCTGATAATCTGCAGGAGTTTGAGAACGAACGGAGAAGAAGAAGAAGAAATAAACGACTTTGTGTTGAAGGTATAGCAGCAATGTTAGATCGATTTCATCGTTTAAAACTGATGTCAGACATAATCAAACTAATCAATTATATACTGGCATTTGTATACTCGAAATGTATAATGATTATAGAAAGAGAAACCATTTAATCATATCACTGCCACACATGATGACTATTGGTGCATACAGTTCAGTAGTACACAAGTAACGGAGAAGACACACAGAAACATCATCCGTGAGATGCTTACCTAGCGTAACTTTTGTTCAGGATTACCAGTTGGTGGGAGAGTTCCTTAAAAATAGCAAAATATGAGAAATTTAGCCAAAGAATGAACAAATTTAGGGAGATTTATAGCCTCGTGTCAATCCGTAATAATCGCATTTGAACATTTTTTTTAAAGATTCGTTGCTTTGACAAACATTTATATAACCTTTGAACTCAGAACGTGTACATTTACGAACCTTATTTTAATTTATGAATGAATCTCTGTAACGGACACTATATTCCAGCAACTGATAGCTTATTTACTCAGGTTACGGAAAGGAAAAAAGGAAATATACAAGAATTGGCAACACACTCCGAAAAATGGGTAAAATGTTTGAATAGATGATTAATGACATGTGACCCGCAGGGAAATAGGATACAAGGAAGAAATATGAACACACTTAGACGAAAGAACATGAAGGACTTAACTGAAATGGGAGTCACATGAAATGAGAATGAGAACATATTTAAGGATAGAGACAAATGAAAAATCCGCCCAGTGCATATGCACCAGATGATATGTAAACAACATACAGGGGCAAAAAGTTTGACTGATTCTATCCATCTATTCGTTAAACCCTTTGTTGCCGTTCAGCTTCAGGAGTAGAAGAACTTACTGGAGATGGCCCTCGTGTGCATTGCGTAAATTACGGACTGTGTCACCTCTTTTATTTCGGTTGTCCATCGTTTTCGTAGTCGGCTTCTAGGTCCGCCATCAGTATCTGTGTAGCATAGAGTGCTGGGGTATGCTATCTGAGTGTAGTCTACTGATGTGTGCAAACCATTTGATCTGTTGTCTCTTAATATATTCCAAGATTTGGGTGGTGCCAGTTCTTTGTTATGTCGCTCTTTCTGAAAATCATTTGAGGGCGAAGATTGAATCGATACAGCTTTTATTTTCCGAAAGCCCACTTGTGTGTTGTTGAGATGTGGTTCTATATATGCGCATAGTTTCGGATTTCAGGATATTTAGCTCTATGTCTTCTTCTAATGAGTGATTACTTGACAGATTATCTTCTGTTTTCTTGTATTTTCTATTCAAATTACCATTATTTTCTTTTCAGTCACGCTAACGGAATCTTATCATGGAACTTTGGCGAGTTGTGCATGTTTCTAGTTCAAATGTGAATTTCTGTCCCTGTAGAATAAGGTTTAGTGAGTTTGTGTCACAATCCAACTAATTCGAACAAGCTTAAGGTTTAAGGTGAAGAGACATTGGTCGTTAAAGTTTCACTGGCCATTTAAAGGAGTGTAAATGGGGTATAAATACTGAAGAATACTTAAAAAGCAATCTTCTTTATACAGGATACCATCATCATTAGGTGCAGTTCCGACTGGCGTAGGCCATCATGGATCTTCACATCTCTCTATTACCAGTATCTTTTATCAAGCTTGCCGTTTACTCTTTGTTATGCCATGATGTTGGACTATCTAATATTTTCTCACGTTGTCGTCCTCGATATGTTTTGCCTTCTAGTTTGCCTGTTGCTATTATGTTCTTCAGACCTCCGTGTTTCACAACGTGTCCAAAGAATAAACACTGTCTTTGATGTGGTTTCTGAGAAGGTTGATGAAAATACCATGGACAGCTAAGAAAACTAATGCAGAGGTTCTCATTGATGCTGGCGCAAAAAGTCAATCATATCAAACATTAGGGGCAGACAGTCAAGGTTTCTAGGGCATGTGCTGAGAAGACCACAGTTTTAATAACCACTGGAATGATCAAGGTGAGATGAGAAAGGGGACGACAAAGAGAAGAGTTGCTAGATGGACTTGTATTTCGGCACAGTAAAAGCTCACCAACCGAGCTTATTGACAACACAAGAAACAGAGAGTAGTGGAGAAACATGATCGCATACGCCACTCGGCATGACACTTGATTGATTAAAACCCAGTTACGCATTTGACTCTTTCAGCACCTTCTCGTTATTTCTAACTGTTCATGATACTCTAAACATTCTTCTATAGAACCTCATTCTCTATCGTCTTTATTTATTGTTTTGCAGGAGGTTGATAGCATTTTGCATCTTTACAGAAGATCAGGAAGCAAGCGAGTGTAAATTACCGAGACGCATAATCACTATGTTTCACACATGACAGCTTGCCGAGACACATAATCACTATGTTTCACATATGACAGCTTGCCGAGACACATAATCACTATGTTTCACACATGACAGCTTGCCGAGACACATAATCACTATGTTTCACACATTACTCCTTGCCGAGACACATAATCACTATGTTCACACATTACTCCTTGCCGAGACACATAATCACTATGTTCACACATGACTGCTTACTCCTGCAGGTTTTATGGAGAAAGTGTCTTGTTGTTTGTACTAACCATTACCATCTCTAATAAAGACTTCCCAACATAATTAATTAGGACCCCATTCGTTAGGCTTTTTAATTATTCTTGGACTTTCAGTTGGTCACTATTTACATACTTGAAGTCACATGTCAAAAATAGCCAAAGTGACTCCAAGTATATAAATAGTGACCAACCGAAATCCTAACAATAATCTAAAACGTAACGAATGGGGTACTAATTAAATCTGTTGGAAGGTCTTCTACACTGTGGTCGGTCTCGGTTCCACATATGACTACTTGCCCGTGCAGATTTTATGGAGAAAGTGACATGCTCATTTGCCCTAACCCATGCACATCTAGATATAGAAAAGGACATGAGACTGGGTTGTAAATGGTCACAGAAAGGTCGGTTCTTACCCAAAAAAAATAACCGGGATTTTACGTACAATATTTACTAAATCTTGTTTAAATAAGGCCTGTCATGTTGATGTCACACATCGTCACTCATCCTGCTGAATGTCACACAGCGTCACTCATCCTGCTGAATGTCACACAGCGTCACTCATCCTGCTGAATGTCACACATCACTCATCTTTGTAGATGTAACGGATCATTTGTCTCTTTGCATATACTTTGTGTTCACTTCCAAAGAAAAGCACGGACACGTTAGATATATAAAAATTGCCACTGCATAGGATAAGCAAGCAAAACTCTCAAGGTGAAGGACTTGTTTTCTAGCTAACCTAGTGAGAATTGAGTCCACACAAGATAAATTCAGGAGGAAATACTCCATAAATATGATACGTTTGTAGTCCTTGTATTTAGATGTCTATTACTAGCATTTTCTCGGCACTGTTAATAGTTAAAAGATAAATGTAATTCCAATACATTTGGAAGCAAGCAGAATTGCAAAAGATGTTAGAAGATGGTTTAATACACCATGCACTTGCTTAGGGTTTTCTTTCCGAATTTTCTGTAGGGGTTTACTAACTTAGCCTAATGAATTCCCGTGTTATCAGTGTCTTGCTGGATATATAAACATTTTTTCTAATCCTGTCATTTATTGAGTGTTATTCTAAATGGTTTTTTTAAAATCGTCTGTTCTTGTTATTTTTCTTCCGAGTTCTTAAACTTCTACAGATTAGTATGAAGTAATCCAGAATACTGAAACATTGCGTCACGGTTTACAGCTTAGTTGCGTTATCTGCACCTTCTGGCTAAACAAGTCATACTCGAGTATGACATGTGGGTCGTTTGTAAATAAAACTTTACAATATAGTTTTTGATGGTGAATATATTCTAAAAAGTCATTTGAGAATTCAACATTAAGCATAGCAGAAGAAGGAACGCCGAGAAGAGATGTAGAGGTCCAGTGATGACTCAAAGACGTTTCCCTATGATTCTTCTTCTTCTTCTTCAGCGTTCATTTTCAAACTCCCACTAGATCTCCCTTGTAGCAGAACCATGGTCCTACTAGATTTCCACCAGGATGTAGTCCAGTGAATTAAAACGCGTTGTTTCGCAGTTTTATTTGCGCCAATGACCCGACACATCCGTCTTCGGCGAACTATGATTATTCAACATTATACAGCATCATTCATGGATCGACAGATTTAACTAAGGAAAGATATGTTTGGCTCGTACATTATTAACTCTATTCTTGTACTAGATTGTTTCAAACCGTCCGTGAGACGAATATGGCCATATATATATATATATATATATATATATATATATATATATATTCTGAAAAGGTAAATCACAACCTTATTATTTTTTTACGTAATAACAACTGTTTTTTTGTGTGTGTGTAATTCTTCAAGCGTCCCGTACAACGTTCTTGGATTCCTATTGAAGAAACAAATTCTTTTAGTGTCGTGTTAAATCAATCATGTTAGACATATTTCACCACGCGTTGTACATATTCATCATGTCTGTAAGTCAAACTATCGCGGTAACCACTTTGCTTTGTTCACACTTTGTAGTACTGAAAAACATGGTGGATAATGTCTATGATGAACTGATGTCTAGATTTTTATCACTCACAGTCAGTCGACTGTTTTCCTGTACAGCGGCTTAAATTGATTCCAGGATCACTACATAAATGTACTATACCGAGTCGTGATTACTCTGTCACAGAATAACACCGTTTTGTAACTTCCTACTTTACTCGTACACTTGCTGAATTGATAGTTATGTATTACAATAGTGTGCCTTCATATTCATCGTTGAATTTTATAATTTTCATCCCTTCATTCATCGCTGAATTGTTATTCTTCTTCTTCTTCTACGTTCGTTCTCAAACTCCTGCAGATTAGCAGGATGTAGTCCGGAGAACGGAACGCGTTGTGTCATGTGTTACAGCATTGCTGCGATATCTGCGCCTTCGGCCTGACACATCCGACTTCAGCATGGCTTTGGGTCACTGACCCTATATGGGATGGGACAGCCAACTCCATCCCATAACCTGCTTAGTCGACGTTTACGACATGCGTGGAAGGTAAACAGTGTTGCTATTCTTTGCTCCCCTTTCGGGCCCCGGCAACACATGGGCGCTTTAATTGTTATAATTTTCATCCCCCCCCCTTCATTCATCGCTGAATTGTTATAATTTTCATTTCTTCATTGATCTAAAATTGTTAACATAAAACATGTTAACATAAATATATTCTTCTTCATTGCATGTCAATATTATGTCGGCCATTTTTAAATTGCCACATGGACGCTACTTTGTTCGTATTCACCAAGATAACACGTACAGGATATTCTTGACATCACTAACAACACTGATTATGTTACGAAACAATACTATGGTTATTCTCATTTCTATAATACATATGTTTTAATTTGAATAACACACTCGCAGAATAGGGCGTAATTGCCGTTGTTTGTTGATTATGCACTCCTAGGAAACACAGATTAGATTGTCCTGTCGCCAGTGTGCTACCAGGGTACGAAAGGGGAGCACAGAATAGTTACACTATTACCTGCCATATCCCGCCAAAGACGGATATGTCGGGCCATTGGCGCAAATAAAACGGCGACACAACGCATTTCCATTTTCTGGACTACATCTTGCTGGAAATCTAGCAGGACCATGATCCAGCTAGATCCAGTTGGAGTTTGAGAATGAACGCAGAAGAAGAAGAAGAAGACCTGCCATATATGTCGCACGAGGTGACTAATGAGGTTTGGGGGTAAAGTTGGCTGTCCCGTCCCATAGAATGTTAAAAACAGCCAGAAGCCATGAATAAGTTGGATGTGTCAAGCCGAAAGGTGCAGATATCACATTACGAGTTTAACTATGGTATACCTGCATTCCATTATCCGGAGTGCATCCTGATAGTCTGCAGGAGTATGATAACGAACGTAGAAGAAGAGGAACAAGAGTATACTGTGCAAGATCTGACATTTCCTTTTTAACAGCTTAGATGTATCTACTATAAATATTGGCAGTTGTACACATCACAACGTTTCTGTGCATTTCGTGCGATACATAATGTCATTTATATCACGCACATTTGTGAACCTTATTTTCATATATGACCTTTCATGAAGCTATTTCTTGCACTCCCTGATCCACAAAGTGCGTTCAATGGGATCTAGTTCAGTGGTTCTCAACCTCTTTTTCGTGCGTAGTCCCCCAGAAGCAGGTGTTGAAGCAGCTGAAACTTCACAATATTACTGCATATCAAGCGACCAAACGTGTCATAGATCGAAAACCGGTCATCATTCAATCATGCGACGTCTTACAGAGAAAAGACACAAGTTAGTCACCAATTTTCCTTTTTTGGGGCTCTCCACCACCGTGATAACAAGCAACGACGACATTCACTGTCCGTTATATAGTTAAAAAATAGGGAGCCGCGTAGAGCAGTGGTTAATGCACTGGCTTCGCATATGAGTTGTCCTGGGTTCATTCCGCAGTTTAGAAAAGACACTAGATAGTCACCAATTTTCCTTTTGTGGGCTCTCCACCACTTGAGCCGTAAACAAAATGTGTGTCTTCAAAACTTGTCACTATTTATTTTAATTTTTTTTTTAAATCTTTCATATTTTTACTTTTCTGTGTCCCCATGACAATTCTGTGCTCACACGCCCTTGAATTTGACATTTTTTCTTCCGTGACCCATTTGATCCCTTAGGAGACACGTTGAGAACCGCATATTCATCTAACACTTCCAAGTGCATCTTGAATCATAAACAACGCAGATTTCGTGATTTTTGTTCTCCTTACTTGTACAATATACACTCTATGACCTATACTCTATAACAATATATGAAAAATACATCACTCATGTTGGGAAATATATTACATCTGAGAAGTTTCATATACGAAATTATTTTACATGTTAAGCCCTGTCCTTGCTGGCTCATACCACATATGTTTTTACTTTGTGAAGTTGTATTTTTAACACACTGGATGCTAAAACAGTGTACGATACACCGGATCTCGAACAGTAAGGGTGGTTTTCACCATGATCACAAGCAACGAAGACATTCACTGTCCGTTATATAGTAAAATATGTAGTCAAATTCTCGTTTGCCTATTCTAACCAGTTTTTATGTTATTTGTTCTTTATTGATGCACTTTCTGCATTTGAAAAGTCTCACTGTTAGACCTTGATCAATTGACAACATACGACATGTGGGTCTTTGAAAATCAGCTTTCTACAATGACTCATTTGACTTTCATGTGATTGTTTTGCTTGTCAGTACAACATGACAAATCGCCCGTCGACCTGACACATTCGACCTCAGTACGAGTGTTGGATCAATGTGTTTATGTGAGAGACATCAAAATCAAATTCTAAAACCTTTAGTCGCTTCTTACGACATGCATTGTAGGTCCTAGTGTTGTTCTTCGTTGTTTCCATTGTAGGTCCTAGTGTTGTTATTCTTTGTTTTCATTGTAGGTCCTAGTGTTGTTATTCTTTGTTTTCATTGTAGGTCCTAGTGTTGTTATTCTTTGTCTCCATTGTAGGTCCTAGTGTTGTTCTTCGTTGTTTCAATTGTAGGTCCTAGTGTTGTTTTCATTGTAGGTCCTAGTGTTATTATTCTTTGTTTTCATTGTAGGTCCTAGTGTTGTTATTCTTTGTTTCCATTGTAGTTCCTAGTGTTGTTAGTCTTTGTTTTCATTGTAGGTCCTAGTGTTGTTATTCTTTGTTTCCATTGTATGTCCACGTGGTGTTATACTTTCTTTCCATTTTCGACCTCGCAAAGAAATAGCCGATCTTAAACTGCTGCTGACCACCAGGTTGTAGTCCAGAGAAGGTAATGTGTTTTGTCATAGTTTACCGCCTGAAAGCGATATATTTGCCTTTCAGTCTGTTAAATTATACGTTAGCTTGACTTCTGTCTGTTATATTCTACTTAATCTTGGCTTCTGTCTATTACATTCTATGTCAGCTTGACTTCTGTCTGTTATATTCTACTTAATCTTGGCTTCTGTCTGTTATATTCTACTTCAGCTTGACTTCTGTCTATTAGAATCTACTTCAGATTGTCTTCTGTCTATTACATTCTACACCAGCCAGGGTTCTATCTGTTACAATTTACTTAGACTAAGCTTCCATATGTTACATTCCACTTCAGCTTAGTTTCTTGGTAAATGTGACCTAATTATGGAGAATTCACACCCACACATCTTATTTAATCGCGTTTTGTGACACTCATGCTAAGTTAGAGTGGTGCTGTTTTTTGCATCACTTTTAGACCAACACACGAAATAATTCTACCAAAAAAGCCTCATGATAATCCAATAGTGAAACTCAAGACTATCTACACAGCCGATACCTCAAATGAGGAGCACGCCGTAACAGCAGACGTAATTAATTAAACAAAAACCAAACAAAAAAGATTATATCATTTATTCACATGACATACAAGTACATCACAAGCGGTATTGGTTCGTAACACAATACATATAACGTTCAGAATCAGTAGCACATCACACAATCCGACGTAGAGTAAGTGGAGTGGACAAAGAACATTCTTTCAAAATGGTATTTCTGGTTCTGTTCCGAGATGGGCAACAGAAAACTATAGAAATATGGAGAGGTATGCTACACAAAAGAATAGAAGTATATTTACTTTAATTCTAGAGATGTCAGCATTCTATAACGTCAAGAATTAGGAGTTCTAGAGCTATTGTATCCTTTTGTACAAAAAGGGGTGGGTGTGGTATATAAAGAACTTCTTTTATAACCAGAAGACCCCTATCTCTCAGTGGTGTTGAATGAGAGGCTTCCACCTGTTACACTTGCTGGATTGACAGGCATGCTTCAACATACTGGACACTACTCGTGGTTGCATTTGTATACATTTCATTCCCACAGTGATTATAGAAATATTTGGATAATAGAACAATGCTACTCATTGGTACATGCCAATAGTGGAGTGGAAATAGAACAATGCTACTCATTGGTACATGCCAATAGTAGAGTGGAAATAGAACAATGCTACTCATTGGTACATGCCAATAGTGGAGTGAAAATAGAACAATGCTACTCATTGGTACATGCCAATAGTGGAGTGGAAATAGAACAATGCTACTCATTGGTACATGCCAATAGTGGAGTGAGAATAGAACAATGCTACTCATTGGTACATGCCAATAGTGGAGTGGAAATAGAACAATGCTACTCATTGGTACATGCCAATAGTGGACTGGAAATAGAACAATGCTACTCATGGGTACATGCCAATAGTGGATTGAAAACGTTTAACCAGCCATTTTGACGTTTCATTGTTCATCTGTAAAATGATGGCACGTGCGGTACACTATTGTTATAATTAACAACAGTATTGACAGGTTACAAGATAATATACGCTCTTATTTTAATTAACAACAATGTTGATAAGTTACAAGATAAGAATACCATGGTTAATTCTAATTTCTATCATGATCCTTTTTAATGTGGAGCATTTATGTTTTTATTAGGATTGCACTCATTTTTATTTCTGCTTTTTTGACATGCTGAAGATTTTATCATCTCATCAGTTTGGTTCACATGACAGCAATCATGCAACAACAAGCCCCTATTACATGACATGTCCATTTAGTAAGACTGTCATCTTGTGGAAACCTCAGAACATTTCACCTTCTACCTCCAGAGAGTAAGAGTCTTCTAACATTTTCACACCACTGAAAGCTTTAATCGTTTCTGAATAATATAAATAGAACCACAGCCGAGTTATAGAAAAAGTCAGAAGACAAATAGACGGTATTTAAACCAGCCACGTTTAACTGTCACATATTCGCCTCACAACTTGTGTCAATATGTTTTCAGAATTCCACCACATGCCATCTCTAAAACAATATTAAAGAGAAATCATAATGTACCAAACGGGATTTGACTTAGCTCCGCTTAGATGGCACCTGCACGGCTCGCAACTTTAGTAAACACTCTTTCCTTTTTCAACCACACCGAATCCCTAAAAATAGCTGCGACTTTAGACTTCCAAAGTGCATATTCTCAAGCTACTATGAATATGGACCTATCGATCGAAACACAGACAGCACACACACATTGAACAGGCATGTAACTTTCACAAGAACCATAAACATTTAACATTAGTACGTGCCAGCAGGTCTCAGTACTACAAGGGCCAATACCAGGAAACACAGATAACACATAAACATAAACAAGGTTGTTTCAGGTGTAACATGGGTATGCAGCAAACGAGATTTGAACCAAGTTCATTCAGATTCTTTGTGGGACCTTCCGGGATCTTTTAGACTACCGGTGGCTAAACGTTATGGTTTTGATAATTTTTTATGTGGATGGGGCCAACAAGTTTTTTGTCTTTTAGCTCTTTGAAGTTTTAATGGATTTCCATGAAGTTATCACCATCAGCCGAACACTTTCTCATATTAAAATGATTATTTCATTTGAAGTCGATGAATTAAAAAATCAAATGTTGGCAGCGGGAAACACCGTTTTTCAGCCAGTGCAAGAAAGATTTAATGCAATAATTTCATCCATACTCTTTGTTTAGAAGTTTGTCGCTTAGATAACATGATCTGTGGGCCAATTTTCTGAGCTTTGGGGCCAGTGTATATAGTCACTTTAAATCAACCTGGCGTGCTAGAAAAAAATGGCTTTGACGGTCGGATGTGGTCCTAGAACTGAATTTTTGTCCACTTCTGGTTTAGACACTCCAAGTCCACCACCGTCTGAGAAGCCACCTCGATAAAATAAAATGATAAATGTGTCTAAAAATGGCATTACAACATTTATGAAGTAGCAAATTCATCAAATCCATAACCTTTCAGGGTCTAGATCCTGTCCAGTCTTTAATATTGTAAATTCATACTTTCCTCTTGCACCTTCTTCTTCTTCAACCCTCAACTATTTCCTGTAAAATATGTTTGGAAAAAGAAACGTGCCTCATCACATAGCCAAACCACACAAGATTGCGACGCCTCACCACTGCCATGAGATGTTCTTGTTGACCAGCGGGAGTATTTATTTTGCTTCTCATGTATATGTTAGTTTTGTGTTCTGTATAATGGATAACATAATATTTGTCTATAGAATTTGTTTTCAAAAGCCTGTAAATGACATTTTTTCATAACTCACACACATTTGCTAAATTTACCGACTACAGAGCACGTATGCAGGAGTTCTTACGGCACCACTTTTCAGCCCATCTTTATGTGCCATCATGCATAAACTCTTGATTGGTTACAAGCTAGCTCTACAACTACAAACTGCATCAACTCTAAGATTTAAATCTCCAATTGTAGGGAAAAAAATTCACAGGTAAAAAAGTCAGAAGAAAAACAGTCACACAACAAAATAGTCATAGGTAAAAAGTTACAGTACAAAAAACAAACATAAAAAAGGTCACAAGAAAAAAACAAAGATATCAGTCCTGTCTTTGTGTTACTATTTTGTTGCCGGGGCCGAACGGGAAGCAAATAATAGACACATTGTAATCTTCCATACATGTAGCAAGAGGTGACTAAGAAATTTTTTTTACAATGGAATCGGTTAACAAAAAGGTTAATATTGTCTCAAAGAAATGCTTAAAGTTGTTACCCAGGCACAACGCAATCCGTTCTGTGGACTGAATTCTGGAAATCTGCAAGAATCTACTGGAGAAGTATGGAAAGGAGTTCAGGTCTCAATGGCATGTACATAATGAAAATAACTAAATGATTATGTTCTGTCAGCTCTGTGATAGAGTGGTGAGCTGGTACGACTTCACGAACTCGACTGATTTTCCTCCTTAGCAGGCGAAATTGTGCATGGCTGTGTGATAGTTAATTTGGCTTGGTATTTGTGAGTCCTCAGATGTTACTTTGATGTTAGATGAGACTAGTTCCTTATGGTAAAGGACTTCCTATTCCAAAAAACTCCAGCAGAATATTATCTTGATGAGGACAAGTGTGAGCCGACCTGTTCTTTTCCTGGTCCGTCACATCTGGTATTCAGTTCTGATATTTAGGACCTCAGGAATGCCATAAAATTAACTCATGATCCACAAGAATGGAGACTATTTGTCGACTCGTCGTAACTGAATCTTAAGGCTCTGATTTTGCACAATGGAAACCGTCTTCCATCTATTCTAGTAGCTCATGCTGTCCACATGGAAGAGACATATACTTCAAATTGATACTGAATTGCATTACAAGCACAGCTGGCATCTATGTGGTGATTTGAAGGTAGTTTTATTTTTCATAGAACTGCAGCTAAGATATACAAAATAGATGGACTTTTTATGTGCGTGAGATAGTCGAACAAGGGAGCTGCATTACTTGACGAAGAAATGAATTTACCGACAAAATTAAGTAGTTGGAGAGAAGAATATCCAGCACACAGCTGTGATCGATTTAGGTTAGATCAAACTAGGTTTAATTAAGAATTCCATGAAAGCCATGGACCGGATTTTGCCAGATTTCCGTTACCAGCATGTAAAATTCTTTCGACTCAGTGAAGCAAAGATTAAAGAGGGAGTTTTTGTGGTCCCTCAGATTCGAGAGCTCTTCCCTCGACTCAGTGAAGCAAAGATTAAAGAGGGAGTTTTTGTGGGCCCTCAGATTCGAGATCTATTGCCCTCGACTCAGTGAAGCAAAGATTAAAGAGGGAGTTTTTGTGGTCCCTCAGATTCGAGAGCTCTTCCCTCGACTCAGTGAAGCAAAGATTAAAGAGGGAGTTTTTGTGGGCCCTCAGATTCGAGATCTATTGCCCTCGACTCAGTGAAGCAAAGATTAAAGAGGGAGTTTTTGTGGGCCCTCAGATTCGAGAGCTATTAAAAGGTGACCGTTCAACAACCTGCTGCAGAGTGATGCAAAGCAAGCATGAAATGATGTTCATCTAGTGTCCACCAATTTTCTCGGTAATGTTAGGGCAGAAAACTAAAATGAACTAGTTAGTAGAAGACATACCCCCGAAAACGGATGTGTTGGGCCATTGGCGCAAATAAAACGGCAAAACAACGCATTTCTATTCTCTGGACTACATTCAACTGGAAATCTTGTAGGATCATTGTCCTGTTACAAGAGAAATCCAGTGGGAGTTTGAGAATGAACGCTAAAGAAGAAGAAAAAGTAGAAGACATGCTGATGAAGTATCAGATGAAGTATCAGATGAAGTATCAGATGAAGTATCAGATGAAGTATCAGATGAAGTATCAGATGAAGTATCACATGAAGTATCAGATGAAGTGTCACATGAAGTATCAGATGAAGTATCAGATGAAGTATCAGATGAAGTATAAGATGAAGTATCAGATGAAGTATCAGATGAAGTATCAGATGAAGTATCAGATGAAGTATCAGATGAAGTATCTCATGAAGTATCAGATGAAGTATCAGATGAAGTATCAGATGAAGTATCAGATGAAGTATCTCATGAAGTATCAGATGAAGTATCAGATGAAGTATCAGATGAAGTATCAGATGAAGTATCAGATGAAGTATCTGATGAAGTATCAGATGAAGTATCAGATACTTGGCTGGAATATGTCTCTAAAGATGCACTCCCTTCATCCCAATCTGGATTTCTTTCCTGAGAACTGTGGTATGGCTAGTGATGTACACGTTGAAGGTTTTCATCAAGATATCGCAAAAATGAAACAAAGATACCAGGGAAAATGGTCAGCTACAATGCTGGCTGACTATTGCTGGACACTCCCCAGAGATGCTCACAAATAGCTGTACAAGAGACAGACGAAGAAATCTATGAAGTAGTCTATGACTTGAATTTGTACAGGTATTAACCGTTACATGATTAATATTGGCATGCATCTTGTGATGTAAACATTCATTTTTGCAGATTACAAAAAAACACCTAATCAGTCTTCTCTCTTTCTCTCTCTCTCTCTCTCTCTCTCTCTCTCTGTCTGTGTGAATGTGTGAGTGTGTTCAGAGAATGGATAGCCAAACACGACAGCAGATTTCAAAGTAAGCCTACCCGATTGCTTTAATTACTATAGTAACACTATATCTGTCCGCAAAAAATGGTGTATTAATGTCTTTGTAATTTCAATTTTGTCTAGACCATTTTTAATCTAATTGATACAATTCAACAAACTTCCATTACAGTATGAACAATAGATATTATATTCATAGTTGAGAATCTCATACTATACACAGTACACGACAGACTGTGACTCACATACTATACACAGTACACGACAGACTGTGACTCACATACTATACACAGTACACGACAGACTGTGACTCACATACTATACACAGTACACGACAGACTGTGATTCACATACTATACACTGTACAGGACAGACTGTGACTCACATACTATACACTGTACACGACAGACTGTCTCACATACTATACACAGTACACGACAGACTGAAAATCACATGTATAGAAAACTCAAAATTTGTGCAACAGACATAGAAATCGTTCTGTAAACTTCTAATAAAAGCTGATTCACCCAGCAACATCTCAAGAGAGAACATCTTATATGAAATGCGTAGTATTTTGTAGTACCGTCTTCCCATCAAATAAATAGTTCTGGGCTGTCCATTAAGTATGTTAACCCCAATTGGGTGGATGGTGGGGGGGGGGAGCTTGTAGAAAATGTGTTAGAGGAGAGAAGTTTGATACAAGCTGACGTCAACCGTACCAAGGGGGAGAGAAGTTTGATACAAGCTGACGTCAACCGTACCAAGGGGGAGAGAAGTTTGATACAAGCTGACGTCAACCGTACCAAGGGGGAGAGAAGTTTGATACAAGCTGACGTCAACCGTACCAAGGGGGAGAGAAGTTTGATACAAGCTGACGTCAACCGTACCAAGGGGGAGAGAAGTTTGATACAAGCTGACGTCAACCGTACCAAGGGGGAGAGAAGTTTGATACAAGCTGACGTCAACCGTACCAAGGGGGAGAGAAGTTTGATACAAGCTGACGTCAACCGTACCAAGGGGGAGAGAAGTTTGATACAAGCTAACGTCAACCGTACCAAGGTGGGGGGGGAAGTGTGATACAAATTGATGTCAACCGTAAAAGGGGGGAGAGAAGTGTGATACGAGTTGACGTCAAAAGTACCATGGGGAGAGAAGTGTGATATAAGTTTACGTCAACCGTACCACGGGGGAGAGAAATGTGATACAAGTTGATGTTAACCGTACCAAGGGGGATATGTTATACAAGTTGACGTCAACCATACCAAAGGAAAGAGAAGTGTGATATGAGTTGACGTCAAACGTACCATGGGGAGAGAAGTGTGATATACGTTTGCGTCAACAGTACCAAGAGGGAGAGACTTTTGAGACAAGTTGAGTTGCTTTTGTTTCTGGAAGTATTTGTATATACGAGTATATATAAAACTTAAAACTTTCGTTACTGCATGTTTACCTGTGAAGGAGTACAGGGAGGCTTTCTATGGGCTGTGGAAATAAAAGCCGCTTTGTCATAACAGACGCCGTAACATGTACAGGAACGAATTTGTTTGTACCTCTGAAAGAACAAAATCCTTTTCTTAAACGTTGATTGAGAAGGGCGTTCTAACCACACGGCCATGCGCTCCGGCTATGCTCCACGAGTAAATATATATATATATATATACACACACACACACAAAGTGACATATTCTTTCCAGAACGTCCTCTAGAATCTGCATTTCCAAACCATCATGTCGCTTTCTATCTGTCTATCTATACGAAGTTGCCCTTGTTTGCCTTGCGGTGTCAGGGGTCTGGAGATGACCTTTAAGTTTTAAAAATACTCTAGCTTCCTTATTATGATGGTATTTAGAAGCTATCATTCATTTAGATTAAGTAATTTCAAAATTAATTTACGTATTCTCAATTTCAGAATACGAGTATATAGATAATTGTATTGTTCGTTAGTATAATTATCTCTTCATGCAACAGAGAGCCACTGTTCTAGCTTACGAAAATATCAAAGTACAACAACAAGGGTGCCTACTGCCAGTCCAGGAGATGGGCTGCTGGGAGATAGAGACAATCCTGCTTAGGACGTCAAAAATCGATGATGTTTCTGCAGCCATGGCTGTTTCTACATTCACAATAATGCCTCCGAGATTTCGGTAATATTTGAATTTACTTTCGGCATCTCCTAGAATCTTTGATATTTTACGAGGTACTGAGGTCGAGTTTTTGATGGTCCCTCTCTAGTCAACCAGTTACATATATCGGCATCGATTTCCACAGTTTGCGAATGTCAACACAACAAGAAAGTGAAGTGTCGTCCTTATCTTAAAAAAGTTTTGTGCTAGGCGCTTTTAGAAATAGTATGCTTCCTATCATTAAGCTGTTGTACTTTAATGATGGTTGTTTTGTTGCTGATTTAGTTGTCTATGAACTCACGTCATTTGATCCATTATTTCAACGTAAATGTGCTTATATCTTTCAACATTGAAAGATCTGGTCAAAATATGTATCTAAAGGCATTACAAATAAATATGTGAATGATAGTGTCACCAGCGGCTTTCCAAACCATCCACCACCCAATAGCACATTGGTGTACATGATATTCCTGTAAAGTGAGACGTTCTTGTTGTGAAAGTTTCAAATAACTTCATTCGTACTATCATGCTGTTACACACCATGAGTACGAGGCTCCTCAATGCATCGTGCACCTTTGATAAATGGAATCTTCAGAGTTTGAAAACAAACAACTCAGGAGAAATCCTGCAACTGCATAAACAAGATACACGAGCTCTCTATTGCTGGCAAGTTGTAGGGTTTAAACAAACAATTAAACGATGTCTGAAAATAATCAACCAATCATAAACAGTGTTAATCAATTAATCAAGCCCTGATGCTTTTTTTTAACGTATTTACACATCCTAGGGCGCATATTTCACTTGAAAGATCCAAGTCTCTATCCCTGGATGGGTTCTCTTTACTGTTTCTGTTCATTCTTTCTGTTCACTGTTTCTGTTCATTCTTTTTTTCCCACACTTTCTGTTCATACTTTCTGTTCACTCTTTTTGTTCACATCTTTTGTTCACTGTTTCTCTTCACATTTTCTGTTCATATTTTCTGTTCATACTTTATGCGGTTTCTAATCGCGACACTTGCTGACAGATAATCACATGTTTGCATATGTTTATTATTTGCTATGCATTTTCATTCTATCCATTCTCTTCCTCTCTTTCTGGCTCCCTCTTCCCTCTTTCATCTGCTCATTATCTGTGCTATTATTTACCTATATGCCATATTTGTTATCATACTCTAATTTCTCTCTATACTAAATTTCTTACTATATTTCTTGTTAATTTTGTTCTCGTCTTCATATTCTCAATCTTCACTAAACATGTTTCGTGTACATTAAATCATTGGCTGGTGATTTTAGTTCTGATAAAAGATTTCTTATTAACACGTTGTTTATCCTTATTTTCTGTTTGTAGCATGTCGTGCTCATAATTTGTAACATTTTAACCTATTTCTATTAATACTCACATTTCCCTTTTGTGTTGCCTCAGCTTTTACACTTCCATTACATTGAGTTATTTCCTGACACTAATAATTTATTTGTTAGATATATTCTCTGCTTAATTCCGACATGAGTTTTCATCTCTGTCGCCCTTCGTGTTCTTTTATTTTGCTCATGGAACACCATATACAGCGTACACCAAAATAAAACGTTCAGATAATGTTCCTTAACAGATAACGATTTTAGCAAGACGTACAAATAATTGTAAAAAATTAAAGCTATAATTATGAACTCATTAGACTGGAGTAGAAACCATATATTTGTAATCTGTTAATTTCATCCGAGTCATTTATACGAGTAATTCGTAATTAATCCAATGATGCATAAATCATACAATCTAAAAGACACTGACGCAATTAAACATACAAATGATATGAAAAGAAATATGGACACTTAAGGGTGTCTATAAAGTCGTCGTGCACTGTGACATATATACCTGTACAAAATATTAATTATTCATCTGACAGTGAGTAGTGTCACCACCAATGTAGTTTAGTGCATACTGACTGTGCAAAACCCCGATTTTATATGAAAACACGTGTGCCCTCCGTTTTATCTCCGTGAAGTATTCTTATTAAATGAGCAAACTGTTTCTATTCTATCCCTGAATCATAATTCTGTATCGTGTTTCATTCTTGAATTCGCTATCAAAGTCCCACCGAATCGCTCTTGTAGCAGGACCATGATTCTGTATCGTGTTTCATTCTTGCATTCGCTGTCAAAGTTCCACCGAATCGCTCTTGTAGCAGGACCATGATTCTGTATCGTGTTTCATTCTTGCATTCGCTGTCAAAGTCCCACCGAATCGCTCTTGTAGCAGGACCATGATTCTGTATCGTGTTTCCTTCTTGCATTTGCTGTCAAAGTCCCACCGAATCGCTCTTGTAGCAGGACCATGATTCTGTATCGTGTTTCATTCTTGCATTTGCTGTCAAAGTCCCACCGAATCGCTCTTGTAGCAGGACTATGATTCTGCTAGAATTTTAGCAGAATGTAGTCCAATGAATTAAAATGCGTTGTTTTCTTTTATGACCCGACAGATCCGAATTCGACGCTGGTAACTAATACTTTCAGTGTATTTAGCACTTTCACTGAATGGCGGACATATGTAACCATGTCGCGTACGAGAGAACAAGACCCCGGAGTACAGATTAGTTATCATCCTCAAAGATATCCAAAATAAAATTGTCTTGACTGTTTTGTTGCAGTCTGTGTCGCCATCGACACAACCACAGAACCCACAATTTGTGATCTTATCTGCATTCAGGGTTTTGTATATGTCTTACCCGCATGCAAGGTTCTATATATGTCTTACCCGCATGCAAGGTAATATATATGTTTATCCTTGAGGTAGTCTGAAAAAAGCAGCTTAAACTGTTCTCTTTATTTTGGAAGAATGTTTCTTGGCAAAACCATTAAATCTTTAAAAATGCTAGTACAGATAAGTTTTATATCTTAGTATGAATTAAATTTCAACTTCTTCATCAACTTGTCTGCTTGTCTTCCTTCCTGCCTGTTGTCGCTTCTCTGGTTTTGCTGTTATACATGGCAGGCTTAATGACTATCGAACTCCTGGCTATGGTATGTTTGGTCTCTTGATATGCAATAATAAGGTTTTATTTGAATTTTGATAATTCTTTAAATCCACTTCTTCTTGATCTTCGCCTGCCTCTAGCTGTGTCAATTTTTGTGTTGTGTGATCTCGTTGCTGAGCAATACGGGTTTATTCTCATTAAGTGGCAGAAGCATTTTAGTTTCTATTTTTCAATATATTTGACCGCAAAAGTTCTTCAACAGTACTTTTAATCTCTTTATTCCTCACATGATCTCTTTTTTCGATTTGCTTGTCTTCATTAATCATCTTATTTAATTTTCAGTAAGCTTTCTCTCTTGTTCTTTAGTTATTGTCCATGTCTGACATTAATAACACACTGTTGCTATGGAAATTGAATTATAATTTATCTCTAGGCTTACATCGGAATAGATGTGGGTTTACATCGGTACAGATGTGTATTTACATCGGAATAGATGTGGGTTTACTGCGGCAAAAATGTCAGGTATGTGTGACCGTGGTTAGCTTTGAGCTTGGTGACTAGTATTAAGTACCAGAACCAGCGTTCTAAAACGACTACCATTCTATAGCAGTGATATGCTTAATTACAGACATCCACCGAACAGCGGTAATGCGAAAAACACTGAACGAATTAGTTAACATCATCAAAGTCGGATGAGTCGTACCACTGGCGCGAATAAAACAACCACACTATGCATTTCTGTTCTTTAGAGTATAACCTGCTGTAAAACTAAAAGGACAATTGTCCTGCTGCATCAGAGATTCAGTGGGAGTTTGAAAACAATCGTGAAAGAGGTAATAAAAAAATAAGCTAGATGTGTGTATGAGATTCAGAACATATGGACCCGAATACAGTTCAACATACTTACTCACCAACACAAGATGACTATCACATTATGAACAGATCAGAACAGGTTATAATTCTACGTCTCAGAACAGGACACAACCGACTCCGCAGTCACATGTATACAAAGTTCAAGATTGGCAACACGGCCATGTGTACATGTAGACAGGCAGCACAGAGTGCCAAACATATACTTCAAGAGTGTTCTGAGCATGAAACGCTGAGGCAGACATATTAGCCAGAGGAAACAACACTGGAATCAAAGCTCTATGGGACACTGTATGAACTACAAAAGACAGTGAGTTTTATTAAGGAGACAGAATTACAGATATAGACATGTTTCAAGTGAACGAAAGAAGAAGAAGAAAAACATACTTACTTGGACATCAAAGCAAAAGTGGATAGCAATATCCGATAAAAGATGTTTAAAACTAATACTTGTCAGTAGGAGAAATTTATTTTCCGAGGCTGTGAGTCGTCCTTAAGTCCTCTCATCACGAAAAAGTCGGATGTATGAGTCGAAAGACGCGAATATTGCAGCTCAGCTGTAACCATGACAACGCAATCCATTTTCCGGACTAAATACTACTGCTCTACTGGAGTAGAAGAAGAATGAGAGCAGAAGAACAGGTCGCTTTCAGATTAAAATACAATACACCTGCCTGCTAAATTTCAGATTAAAATACAATACACCTGCCTGCTACATTTCAGATTAAAATACAATACATCTGCCTGCACAAATCGTTGTTTTTTTTAGGTTTTTTTTTTGTATGAGAATATTAAAATGGAATGAGAAATGCAGGTTGGAATGCCTGGCATACCAAAAAACTTCAAGTTCAAACTTGTGTTTCCTGCAACAAACAAACATGTGTCTCTCAAATTACAGTGCCTATCGTTTTAAAGAAACAAATTTTATTAAGACGAAAAGGGAGAGAAGTAACTGGTTGTTTTTCACACTTCAGATTATTGCTTGCTATCAAACTGTCGATCCAAACTTTAAATACAGGAATCCATCTTCTATTAAGGTCTCATATTATCCGCACATTTTGAAACACATAAAAATATGACTTTAACAAGGAGCGTGACTGGTAAATAAAAACATGAAAACATTAATCTCTATCTGAACGGTCGGAAAAATATTCGGAGGAAGTAAGGGAGACAACGTAGTGGATTAGTTAAAGTGAGTCAAATGGATGGATCTTGTGTTTTAGTGCAGATGAATTTTCCGGAAAAAATAAATATAAAAGACAAAAGAAAGCTTATTTAAGCTTTTCTAAACTTACTCTAAATGAAAAAAACTACGTATATTTATTGTTATATGTGAGTACTATATGAACGTTCGGTAGCGCCGACAGTGTAATTTTAAATCACTCGCTCAACGACCAGCAGACCCGGTTTTCGAGCTCAATCGTTATTCGTTATTTGAAATAAAAATTACTATCGCGGTACACCCATATGCAAGGAATTATCATGCGAGGGCTCATGCTCTGGGAAGATGAGAGATGGCGCAATCACTACGTAGAAAATTGGCAGGCAGTAGGAAAGTCAATATATTTCTGATCACCCACTGGCTAATGATCTGATCACTGATAGGAAAACTGTATTATATAACACTGATTCATACCTAAACTTACCTACCCCGTTACCAGATAATCAATATGCCACGAGAACATCTGCTTGAGTAGCACATTGGATGCTGATGATTCAAACATTTTACATTTGTCTTGCACAATTTAAATCAGTGTTTCCTAAACTTTTTTTTTACAGTGCCCCACCTAAGTCTTTCTAAAATTCTAATGATTTCATATGTCACATATAGATATTTTTTAATATTAAAAAATGGTATTATTTTCCCACCTGAATTGCCCCATGAAGAATCAAACTGTCCCCCCCCCCCTGTGGGGCATGGGCCCCACATTGGGAGACACTGATTTAAATTGAATTATTATAGATAAAGTTGCATTGTTCCATACTGTCTGGAGAGAGTTTAAAGCAAATTTTCCACTTCATTGACAGTTTGACGCAACCTTCCTTAGCTCTAATGTTCTTATCTACACACGTTCTAAGAACTGTGTTCTTTCTGAACTAGTTGGCCACAGACAGTAATGATACACATCTCGTTATCGCTGAACTAGTTGGCCACAGACAGTAATGATACACATCTCGTTATTGCTGAACTAGTTGGCCACAGACAGTAATGATACACATCTCGTTATTGCTGAACTAGTTGGACACAGACAGTAATGATACACATCTCGTTATTGCTGAACTAGTTGGCCACAGACAGTAATGATACACATCTCGTTATCGCTGAACTAGTTGGCCACAGACAGTAATGATACACATCTCGTTATTGCTGAACTAGTTGGCCACAGACAGTAATGATACACATCTCGTTATTGCTGAACTAGTTGGACACAGACAGTAATGATACACATCTCGTTATTGCTGAACTAGTTGGACACAGACAGTAATGATACACATCTCGTTATCGCTGAACTAGTTGGACACAGACAGTAATGATACACATCTCGTTATAGCTGAACTAGTTGGCCACAGACAGTAATGATACACATCTCGTTATCGCTGAACTAGTTGGACACAGACAGTAATGATACACATCTCGTTATTGCTGAACTAGTTGGCCACAGACAGTAATGATACACATCTCGTTATCGCTGAACTAGTTGGACACAGACAGTAATGATACACATCTCGTTATTGCTGAACTAGTTGGCCACAGACAGTAATGATACACATCTCGTTATCGCTGAACTAGTTGGCCACAGACAGTAATGATACACATCTCGTTATTGCTGAACTAGTTGGACACAGACAGTAATGATACACATCTCGTTATTGCTGAACTAGTTGGCCACAGACAGTAATGATACACATCTCGTTATCGCTGAACTAGTTGGACACAGACAGTAATGATACACATCTCGTTATAGCTGAACTAGTTGGCCACAGACAGTAATGATACACATCTCGTTATCGCTGAACTAGTTGGACACAGACAGTAATGATACACATCTCGTTATTGCTGAATGTCGTATCTAAAGCTGAATTGTGGTAGTAGTTTTAGATGTTTACTGTTTTTCTAATGTTCTGTTATGTATTTTCTACAGACTACTCATCGTCAACAAGTATCGTCTCCGCAATGAAATTTGATTGCAAGGGACCTCTAATCTCCAATATTATCTCTCTCTTATCTTGGTGGGGAACATTTACTGAATGTGTTGTGTGCAGCTTCTAGTACTAAATGTCTTGTTCTTAAATTTGAGCGTAGGGGGATTTAATCGCCTATATTTGCGGAATTGTCCAAATGACACTATGTTTAGCTTGCGTCTCCACTCTCAGTCTTTTGTATACTGTATAAAGTGTTCTTTTACTTTTAGCGATTCTTTAATTTCAAGTCAAGAGCGTAGCTGATCCTTGAAATGAAATAGCTCAGACTTTAAGATGTTTCCAGAAGTTAGTTGTAATTATCTAGTGTCTCTGCGACGGTTTTCAGACATCACATATGTCCAGAAGCTAGACGTAAGTGTCTGGTCGTTGTGTGCACATCATTTTCCACCAGTTTTAGATATAGTCTGTCGTTTCTAATTGAAGCGATTATATTAACCTGTGTAATAGGTAAGTATGATTGTTGTTACGTTTCACGTAGTTACCTTGTATTGATGGTCGTTGTGAGATGGATTTGAAAAAAACAAAAAGAAGTGCAGAATACAGATATGTAATTAGTACTGTTGAAAGAAGAACATCAGTAGGAAATCATTTCATGATTCGAGGTAAAAAAAAATATACAATACCGATCCTTTTTGTTAAAACATAACAAACATGAACCCTACAGACAAGTGCACATTGTATACAAATACAAGTGAGCATATCAGCATGTAAAGATAAGTCAAAAATATACTCACGCGCGCGCGCGCACGCGCGCACGCACGCACAAACACACATTCACACAAACACACACACTGCTCATTCATTATTGTTGCCTTAAAATTTGCTATGAACTATTTGCAATAAATACAAGGATTGTCTAAAATGGTGTAGTGAATTGCTGTCAAGGACTTTATATATACATACACGTATACACGTATAAAACATCCCTTCACCTCCATAATTCTACTGTTCGCGGTGCTGTGTTTCAGCTTTTTCAAATTGTCCAAATCCCCAGATCTCCAGATATGGTTTTTAGACTGATCGCGAGACTCGTGTAATGTTCCTTTGTCCCTCTCTGGTTGTTTATCAAGAGCTGTACATCATAAGATTTAAGATTTATCTGAATAGAATTCAACCATTCACCAAAGACGGATATGTCTGACCATTTGAACGGAAACGCAATGCATTTCCATTCTCTGGGCTACACTCTGCTGAAAATCTGGCAGGACTATAGTCCTGCTACAAGGGAAATCTAGACGGAGTTTGAGAATGGACGCTGAAGAAGAAGAATCCCACAAGAGTAATTCAGGGGCTGGAATGGAGAACAAATAACAGCAACACGATTTACATTCCATGCATGTCGCAAGAGGCAACTAAGAATACTATGCGCTGGCTGTTCCATCTCATATAGGGTCAAAGTCACCGAGAAGTCTTGCTGAAGTAGGATTTGTCGAAATGTGCAAATATCGCAGTAAAGCTGTAAACGATAACAGAACGCATGCCGTTCTCAAAACTACACCCTACTATTCTTCAGGAGTTTGAGAATCAAGGTAGAATAAAAATGAAGAGAATTTACTTCAATACACTCTGCTTACTTTGATACACCACTGGTTGATCTGATACACCATTGGTTGCTCCGATACACCACTGGTTGCTCCGATACACCACTGGTTGCTCCGATACACCATTGGTTGCTGCGATACACCACTGATTGCTCCGATACACCACTGGATGCTCCGATACACCATTGGTTGCACCGATACACCACTGGTTGCTCCGATACACCCAGGTTGCTTTGATACACCCTGGTTGCTGTGCTGCTTCAAAAAGCTGAACATATCAGCGTCAAAATACATACACAAGTAGATTCTGTAATTTTTACATTTTTGTAAACGTTTTTCCCGCTTACATATTTCGCCAAATGTAGTAGGAAAATTATCGTAAAATAAATTGACTACCGACTCGTGATATACATATCATGAACGTAATTTGTGTATTGAAGTCATACAATCTCATAGATCCGGGCGGTGAGATTGAGAAATTCACACACTATCCTGTGTTAGCAAAGTCAGAGATGTAGCCCAGGCGCCATATTTCATGCCATCAAAAACTGTGTTTGTACTTGAAATAAAAAGAAGTCATAACACTAAGAATAGTGTGCTAGTTGTTACTGTTACTAAGGAATACTGAACATACTACGGGTAAATGCAAAATAATAAAGTAACAATGACATATTCTACGTTGAGGTCCAGTTGGGACCTATTCTAAAAAAAAAGCAAAAACAAACAAACAACCAACAAACGTAAATTTATCATTCGTTATTTCATTGTCTTGATAATAGTCTCAATAGGACCATAAAGAAGATTATGTTCTTGTTACTTTGTTTGATTGTTACTTTTCATTTACACCTATTCGCCTGTGTGTTATCGGGGCCCGAAAGGGGAGCAAAGAATAGCAACACCGTTTACCTTCTACGTATGTCGTAAAAGGCGACTAAGGAGGTTATGGGATAGAGTTAGCTCTCCCATCCTATATAGGGTCAATGACCCAAAGCCATGCTGAAGTCGGATGTGTCAGGCCGAAAGGGCGGTCTTCCTTATAAATCTCCTGAAATCTCCCGCGGTCTCTGTCAAGAATGTCTCGCCTCCTCTAGTGACATGTGCCTGAATATCTCTTGCACTGCGAGATCTTGGTCGACTTTTGTCTCTAGTCTTTTATGGCACCCTCCAACAACACTTTTTCCATGCCATCATGTCTCTTCACATGGCTGAAAAAACCCAGCTTCCTTCGAAATGTGGTGTTTAAAAGTCACCCTTCTTCATTTCAAAAGACTGTATTCATGGCTGCAGTTTTATTTCTTGTCCATGTTTCGCAGTCGTAGGTCGCCACTGGGAGCACATACGAACGTTAACAAACATACCTTAGGCGTGTTTGTTACAAAATGTGGCAGGAACGATATGTGCGGAAGCGCCGAAAGTATTAACCATGGACATCGCACACGAAATCAAGAAAAATCATGAAGTAAACGAAATTTGAACCAGCTTCATGGGATGGCACCAACTCGCTTCGCAACTTGAGTCAACACAGATGCGAGGCGAGGGTGTGCCATTTGAGCGATCTGGTTCAAATCCTGCATGATCAATACTCGATGTTTCTATTATTATTCATTTACACACGAAATCAAGATAGTTTATGTAAAGGGGTGGGGCTCTTGACCAGGGAGACTAAATTCCTAGCAAAGAAGCTGTATCTAAGACTATCAAATTCCTCGTATCTCTTCATGTACGACTATCAGATTGCTATATTCCGTTTTAAATATATCATGTTCCGTAAATTCAAGTTTTAATAATGTCTGCTCATGTCTTCTCTGTGCAGTAGCACTGATCAGAAAACTGGTATGATAAATGTCGCTAGTAACTGAAGTCAAGCGTACAGTTAACCTAAAGGAATTCTTGTGATATACGACGCATTCAACTCAAGTACCAGACATGTCGATTCATATATTCTGCCAGAGATAGGTCATGAACTTGGTGTCTCTTCTTGCACTTGCAATATTTTATATTTTTTCCTGAGTTGGAACATTTAAAAACAAGCACTATAGTTTAAGACTATATATGATCACTGTTGCCACTAATCGGTATATTTCACCAGATCTGGACTTTTTTGTCTTCAGTCTGAGTTTTTCCCCCAATATATTGAATGGTAAATATGTATGTATTTCGCTATTGATAATATGCACAAAGTATTACAAGGAGAAGAAACACTGACTGTCATCTGTCTATTCTCAAGCCATAGTGTTCACATTTTGTGTCCACAATTGTTGTTAAATGTTTGGTGGGCTGCAGCGTTCATCCCAATGCCAGATGTGTCACCACTGTTTTACTATATCTATGTTCAGTTTATCTTCGATATTATCGATTATTTCTTTCCAAGTGTTTCTCTGGCTTTGCAACGATAGTGTTAAATTATGTATTCGAAGTTGATTGTATTCATTTGCCATATGTCCAAAGGTGCTATCCATAAAGTACGTGAACAATTAGGGGGGAGTGGGTCCGGACAAATTTGACAGCTGTTGACAAGGGGGAGTAGGGGTTTGACACAAGTTGACGTAAACAATATGCCTACAGTCGTTATATACAACAATTGCATTGCTTATATTTGAAATATGTGTCTAAAAATGGTGATACAAAGAGTTTTTTTCAATTAATTTCTCATATAGGTAGTGAATGTTTTCCCACATAATTAAACATGTGGTGTCCCTGAACTCTTGTTGATCGGGAGGGAGGGAGGGAGTGTACAAATGTGAAAATAATGTTGAAGTAATTTTTTGACAGCCTCAAATAGTATTTGGTGTTTCGCGCTGTATTGAATGCAATATTCAGCATTTTTCTATTTATGATGTCGTCATTTCGTCACCTGTTTAATCTGGAAGATTTGACAGCTTTTCTGAAGCATTTCATTTTCCCATGTTATTAGCTTTCTCTTGTATGAGGATACCATTATGCAAGTCTGATATTAGTAGCAGAATGTTGCAATGCAGTGACGATTAATTCTATCTAGACATGTCTTTATATCTTCGCTGAAAATAATGCCTAGATATTTGAACTCAGAAGCATGTTTCATTTGATACTATTTATTTGTATATTTAATGGGCTTGTGGTTTTCGCATTGTTCAAACTTGTCTTTTGTATGCTGACTTTCATATTGTACTAGTTGCAAGTTGTTATAAGCCAGTCTGGGTCGTAGATAGATCTTCGGTAAGGGGAGGTGTATTCAAGAGTCATTTCTTTGTTTTCGTTAGACATTTTTACGTTTTCGCGAGATTTTTTGTGTTTTTATTGGGAAAACCACAAAACGTGATGATTTTAACCATCTTATTTTATTTGCTGCTTTCCAGTACTATTTGTGATATTCTGACTTACTACAGTGGTGGGAGGGAGAGGGAGTGGGGGTTAAACTCTCCATACCTAATCTATATTAATCCATAAATCAAGTGCCATGCCGAGTGGCGTAGGGGAACATGCTTCTCCATAACTCTCTTATCACTTATCTTCAGAATCAAACGAGGCTACATTCACTTTATAACGATTACTCAGAAATCATTAACAAGCTACACCGTACGCAAAAAACACCTGTATGTAAAGGAAGTTACATACAGACTACTTTTTAACATCACACCACTGTCACATAGAGTAACACATAGGCCACACGAGAGATGCAGGCTCTGTGGACTCAAAACACCAGAAACAGAAGATCACATATTCTTCCACTGCAACACAATATCCCTCTCATTGAACACACTAAAACAAAAAAATAACCCCAGATGCAACATCAAACACAGCTATGTAAATGGTAGTCATGTTAAATCTACTTCCAAATGTAGACACAAGTTAAAAGAAATATCTTCCAATCTTCTGGCAGAATTGAGAAATCTCGTTTGGTCATGCAGGAACAGATCAAGACATGAACTCCAACAATTCAACGCTTGACTTTTCCAACTTTTATTTCTAAAAAATAATGCAATAAATTACTACTCGACATTACAGACCCAGTTTAATTTTCCAGTTCGATATTTCTAATTTTATATTTTTAAATAAAACGTTTGGATCCTGAAAAGAACGAATGAACAACTGTATATACCTTTTTAAATGATACAATTAAAATTACACTAACATTCATATTTCTCATGATCATTGTAAACCATCTCACAACACGTATGATCGCAATTGTTATCATATATCTACATAAATTTGCTTTATGAATATACATACAGTATTAACTGTTCCATTGGAGTGAATTCAAATCGAATGATAAAATCAGAGAAGAGACACATCAAAATTTCATCACAGATGTTATCAGAAAACGGCGTTGGTCCTACATCGGGCATGTCCTACGCGCAGACACCAACAGAATACACCACCAATCTCTTGAATGGATACCTACAGGCAAAAGAGCCAGGGGTAGACCAAAAGAAACACTCAGAAGAACAATACTTAGAGAAAGTAAAACAACCAATATTCATACTATTCAAGAACTGAACAGAATAGCTTTGAACAGACAGAATTGGAGAGATCTGACCTCTGCCCTATGCGCTAACTTCAGCGCAAAAGGAAAATGAATGAATGAATTAATTAACTTTGAGCAAGAGTGTGCGGACGAAAGGAAAAATAAAAGAATGTTTCCATAATTTGTACATCCTATATTTACCATTACACTTCCATCACAGTTTTAATGAATGTTCTTAAACCCTCTAATTATTAAGTGCACACTACACAATTGACATGTATATTGGTTTGGTAAATATTTCATTGTTGCAAATAAAGATTTTAAAAAAGACGTATGGTCTGTTTCTAGTCTTGAGTGTAGAAATGAAAATTTACCACGGAATTGCATGAATATTTGTAAATATTATATATATGAAAGAGCAATAAAATATTGAGAAAAGTTTTCTGCTGAAGGATTAATATAGAACCATGACAGAAAGTAATGCAGACATCACAATGCTGTGCTAACAGGGCCGTAGATGTGATTATATTAAGGACGGGGTTTTACTGTAATTGTTTTTTAAATGTTTGATTTCTGCAGTAACGTACACTAATGTGACGGGAAATTTGAGGACCTTTGTGTGATACATCGCTAAGGTAGTGATTTTTACGAACATTTTGACTAAGTTCCTAGTACTAAAAGATATGTTTAGTAGAGAATATCTAGCACAGGAAACGTTAAACAAACCACTCCATTATCTACGGGCCTGTGTGTTAAACAACCCACTCCATTATCTACGGACCTGTGTGTTAAACAAACCACTCCACTATCTACGGGCCTGTGTGTTAAACAAACCACTCCATTATCTACTGGCCTGTGTGTTAAACAAACCACTCCATTATCTACGGGCCTGTGTGTTAAACAAACCACTCCATTATCTACGGGCCTGTGTGTTAAACAAACCACTCCATTATCTACGGGCCTGTGTGTTAAACAAACCACTCCATTATCTACTGGCCATGTGTTAAACAAACCACTCCAGTATCTACTGGCCTGTGTGTTAAACAAACCACTCCAGTATCTACTGGCCTGTGTGTTAAACAAACCACTCCATTATCTACTGGCCTGTGTGTTAAACAAACCACTCCATTATCTACTGGCCTGTATGTTAAACAAACCACTCCATTATCTACTGGCCTGTGTGTTAAACAAACCACTCCATTATCTACTGGCCTGTGTGTTAAACAAACCACTCCATTATCTACTGGCCTGTGTGTTACTGGGAGTAATAGGATAATATCTAGCAGTATCGGGTATAGTTCGTTCCTATTATTAAATATAGAAACGAGACCACGGCAGATTTTGTATGTGCAGATATATTCTATATTTTGTATGTGCAGATATATTCTATATTTTGTATGTGCAGATATATTCTATATTTTGTATGTGCAGATATATTCTATATTTTGTATGTGCAGATATATTCTATATTTGTACGTGACGTGTGTTTGTAGATTGTTGTTATATCACTTTATAAGTAAATAGGTTCTCTGTAAACATTAAATTCTCTACCATTGTCATACTTCGATATCTAGTAATCCAGTATAGTGTTCCTTGTGTTCTTTTAACTGGAACCTTTTCCTCAGCAATTAAACTTCTATGTTCAGGTCTTTACAGACGTCTGCGTTAGTTTGTCTTTCTGTCCATGAAAGATTCTTAGAACATGCCTATAGTCTTGCATTTCAAATGATATTGCCTTTTCTATTGCGGATATCATAGCCCAAGAGTCATTGATGTTTTATCTGTCATGTATTTTGTAGGGTTATTGCTAATCACTTGCATGTGAGAAATTTCCTGTGTTAATTTACCCTACAGACGTAAAGTTTTCATTTTGTAATTGTTTCATGTCAATGACTATTGCAGGTGTGAGTTTTCCATCTCTGTTGATATGAATTTGTTTTTATTTTTTGCTTTAAGGAAAAGATTTTGAGCCATTCTGTGTGTCAGATATCAGATATGCTGGGGCTTCATATGATCTTTGACTGACATAATCATGTGTTGTAGATAGATATGTGTGGCTTCATGATATTTGGTCAGTGTCATCTGCTTACCTAATTTCTGGAATCTCATGCCCTCTGATATTAAGGGTAGGAACATATTCTATAGATGGTGCAAAGATGTAGATTGCAAGAGACAGAGGTGTTTTATAAATTGTGATTGAAAAATGTGCAGACATTGTGAGGTTGTGTTAATGAAAACAACATTAAAATGAATACAATTTCAGAAGAGAACACAAAGAGTGATACAAACATAAAGTAGCTAAGGAATAAAGTAGCACTGAGTTATAAAAACACTTAATAGCTAGGTACATAAGAGAATAAGAAAGAGTATCACAAACACAAAGTAATTATGAAAAAGAGTAACAGAAACACTGAATAGCTAGGTACATGAGAGAGCAACAACAAGTAACAGTAACAATGAAAAATGAATACGTTTAAACCAGTTTTTTTAATTTACAATTAACTAGAAGCATGCATATTTTAATTATAAATCATATTTATTTCGAAATTGGTAATTGAAAGTGATCTTGTATAATGGTGATTACCCAAGGTTCACATCCATAACGGGGTGTAAAGGGAACGCATTGCTCTAGGCGGACCCAGGGTTAGCAGATAACCAAGATCCCAAATGTACCTCCACGCGGTGCACCCTGGAAACAGAAACACAGCAGCTCGAGCTGATTCTGGCCAAATCATTTGGGGATCGTGTCCAAGAATGTGGAGGTAGCAGATAGAAAGAGATTTGACTGCACAAGAGACAGACAATATCTCCGACACCACCAGCATCACCACATATAGCGACACTGTCGACATACAGTGAAGCTAGTCAGCTCAGTCCGCACATTGGAGGGGCGGCCAATGTAAAATGCACGTAAAGGTAGATGCATGGCGAAAGACAAATATATTTCATACCGAGTACAATGAAACAATGAAAGGGCAGAACAGCGCTAGAGGGCAGCGCGAATTGCATATAGAAAGTGAAAAGTCCATAGGAAAGGGGAAATACAAGCTTAGTCAGCTCGAGACGAGCTTCTAGTTACCTGTGTCCTTACAGGCAGAGACCCAGACCCATTCATTGGCGTTTGGTAAAGCAAGAAGTCCTAATCCAACTCTAATGTCGAGCTTTCGTAAACAGGAAATATGCTCGCGAAGAGAAAGGGTTCTGTATACGACGGGCTTAGGCAAGAAAGGGACAACGATGGTAGTCCTGACCCAACTCTACTGTCAAGGTGTCCTATACCGGAAGCGCACTTGCAGAGAGAAAGGGTTCAGTACCCGATGGGCTCAGGCGCTATTAGGACAAGGACGCTCAGCTCGAGAACGCCTTGCTCTCAAACGCGTGGTGTGAGACTCAAACTTGGACAAGGGGTACACTATGTCGGTGAATGACACCTCGGCTAAGAGGGCGAAAGAGCCAGGGTCCAACTCCTCTGTTGAGTTCTTCCCCTTAAGGAACCAGGCTCACGGATGAGAAACGGTTCAGTACCCAATGGGCACAGGCACAGCACGTCCAATTACACGAGGCAAGTTCATAGACAGTGGAACACCTCGTGAGAGTCAGACGAGAGCAAAAATCGTCTGGGCGAAGAGTCGCCACTACGCGTGCCTGGAGACAGATATAGAGGCTGTCACAGGCTAAGGTAGCCCACCCGAATTGTCAAGGCATGCCGAAATTGGATGTGCTAGGCCTACAAGGCGCATAACGGTGGCACAACGTAATCACGCTCCCGGCGGAAATCGCACACATATCCGTAATGGAGCGAATGAAAAACAAACAAAACAAACATCCATAACATTGCAATAGTAAATATGTAGACTCTAAGGAAAGTTCAATACTTAGAGAAAGTAGAACAACCAATATTCATACTATTCAAGAACTGCACAGAATAGCTTTGAACAGACAGAATTGGAGAAATCGGACCTCTGCCCTATGCGCTAACTCAGCGCAAAAGGATAATGAATGAATGAAAGTTAGTTTGTTAAGAATCTCCGAACACACACATCTGATGTTGAGAGTACAACTTCACTACCAGATAAAGGAAATATGAATAATGAACTTGCACTCTCTCAGGACTGTACTATCAGTATAATAATCATTATTATTATCATATCTTTTTCATGCAAGATAAATGTTGGCCTAAACATAGATGACATTAATAGGTCATCAAGAAAGTCTTGGATATCTGTGTATGACAAGACTCATTCTATTCGTCAGACTACATCCCGTCATCCCGTTAATCTACAAGAATTTGAGTCCGAAAATAGAAGATAATTGTACAATTGTTTTCTTTTTCTAGGGAATATTACTAACATTTGTCTCAGTTCTATAATAAAAGTATAGTTTCTTTTGCTGGTGATACTGGGGTAATTTTGCCTCAGTCTCTCCAACTATGGTCAATTTAGAAACAAAATTGCTAAACTTAATTTGGTTGAAATATTTTCATCTCTTTTTGCAGATATGATAAAAATTGATTTATAAATTGAGTACAAATTCAACAGTACAAGGTAATTCCAAATCTAACTAAAGTATCACAGAAGGGAAATAATGAAATTAGATTTCTATGGAGTTTAGAATGTGTACTTTAAAAAAATGTGCTATATACACGTTTATGTGATTAATTTTGTAGTACGGTACTTCTTTTGTATATTTTTTCAGTCATGATTTATGTAACCCACAAGCTAATTTAACATGTATTATCAATCAACTGTTTCCTCATACAAACATACATAATTCATAGGATTACATAATAAAATGCACATGAAACATTGGTAAATCATACAATAAGTACATCATTGATATTTTTACATTATGAACTTGACGTGTACAGCCCATATTTTAAATATGCAATTCTTTTAATTTGAATTTTCTCTTTAAATGGAGTAGTTGCATAAATAGTTGGATGAACTTGTAGTTACTGTGTGCTTATTATAAATTTTAATTTCTCTATTTTGTTTATGAATTTTACTATTACTATTAGAATTGCTTTGCTTTGAAGTAGGCTTTTCTAGGTTTGCAATCTGCATTGTCATTTTGACTTCCTTCGCCTTGATTACTCTCCACTTTAACCCAAATCTGATGTTCTGAAATATATCCATTATGTCAAGTTAACATACTCTCCCTACTATATATCCATTATGTCAAGTTAACATACTCTCCCTACTGCATATCCATTATGTCAAGTTAACATACTCTCCCTACTCCATATACATTATGTCAAGTTAACATACTCTCCCTACTCCATATCCATTATGTAAAGTTAACATACTCTCCCTACTACATATCCATTATGTCAAGTTAACATACTCTCCCTACTCCATATCCATTATGTCAAGTTAACATACTCTCCCTACTATAATCACTAAGAAGAGCACAAGTAAATAAATATAAATTATTTAATGTAAGCCAATGGTGGACAGACCAAAATAAACACTCAGAAGAACAATACTTAGAGAGTAAAACAACCAATTTACTATTCAAGAACTGCACAGAATAGCTTTGAACAGACAGAATTGGAAAGTTCTGATCTCTGCCCTATGCGCTAACTTCAACGCAAAACGAAAATAAATGAATGAATGAATAAAAAGCCAATGGTGTCTTCTTTGTTAGACTATACTATCATCTCTCTCAAATTCTTTCATTTCAACATTCATCCAGTCTTTTGTAATATCTTTTGCACATTGCTTTGGTGATCTTTCATGTGACATCTCAACTCCATAATGTTTTAGAAAAGTACGATGTTTTCTTTCCTGTCTCCACGAAAGTCCTAGTCATTTATTCAATGAGAAAGCTGATTCTGTGGGGATGCTTACTTTTAAATTGGCAGCTTTACCAATGTTAACACGTGATTTTTTTCGGTAGTCGTTTCAGTTCATGTACCTGTTGAACTTCTAAAGAATGAGTGGATGTACCTGTTGAACTTCTGAAGAATGAGTGGATGTACCTGTTGAACTTCTAAAGAATGAGTGGATGTACCTGATATGCGATCTTTAACTACTTGAATCAATTTTGATCGTATTCGTCTCACTGGAGATTTTATTTCATATAATTAATAATTTTGTGTAATACAATAGGCTGTCCAGCAGTTTTTGAAAATAATTACGTTTTTAGTTTGTGTTGTATTCAGTTTTCTCTTAACAAAATTCATGTATAAGCAGCTTTCATTCAAACAAAGAAATTGGTAGTGTAAGTGACGTACAATACATATTATGAGGTATGTTGATTTTTGGAAATGGAGATGTTGATGTACTTGTCATGTTTGCATTTGAATTTGCTATGTCTAAATGTTCATCAAACACATCAACCTCATCTTGTAAAGAAATGCAAGATTTATTTTGTCATGTATTGAAAGATCACAAATGTCAATATTCCATTAATGTGTGAACGTAGTACTCAAATGTTCTGTGCTACCATTTCATTTCGTCTATCAGGTCTTGTTTCTTATATTTTGTTCGAAACGTCAATTTGTATGTGTTATTATATGTGTTACCAGATAATAGAAAAGCTTCATTACAATGTTTCCAAAATTCGCCATCTTTCCTCACTATTTCTGGGATAAACCCAAATACAGCAGATAGAAATTTAAACTATCGAAAACATTAATTGGTGTAATGTAATTCCTAGATCTCCGGTTACTTTCAATACACAGTATCGATTTATGCTAATGTGATATTATTTGTCGGTTACTTCATTGGTATACGTCGATCTGGCCCATGATATTACAGGCTATAAAGATTGTTTAAAATATTTTAAAATATACTATTAGAGGGGCTTAGGGGTCCATGAATTACGTAAAAAATTGTAGGGAAGGGGATCTAAAAAGTGTATCTCAATATTATAATATAATCAAACTCGCGGTCTTAAAATCAGAATTTCGATCAAGTAGCGAGTGAGAATGCATGTATTTTCCTCGGTGTCAGTTTAAAGCGGATTTTTCTCTTGAAAGCAACGGCAAACTACAGGAGTACAGTGCCAAGAAATCTTCTATGGATGTGGTGAATAATTGGTATTGGAATTAGCGAGTATTATTTCAGTATTACCATCATATCAAATCACAATCTAGCAAGGAGTGTTGTAACCAGAAAAAAAACAGCCATGACAATAGTAGTAGTATCATATGCAATATACCGCCGAAGACGGATGTGTCGGGCCATTGGCGCAAATAAAACGGTGACACAACGCATTTCCATTCTGAGGACTGCATCCTGCTGGAAATCTAGTAGAACCATGGTCCTGCTATGAGGGAGAGCCAGCAGGAGTTTGAGAATGAACGCCGAAGAAGAAGATATGCAATATAGTAGGCCTAAACAAGAACAAAAGCAGTGTCAAGTTAGGAAAATGGAATGAGGGAAGCGTGTATCACGACAAAATACACAGTACAGTGAAGGAAATGAAACAACTACAAATAGAAATACTAGTCATATCAGAACATCGATGATCATGCAAAGATCATCTTAACCTAAACACCGTTGAAATGTTCATATTGTCAGGAAAAAGCAGTTCATAATGAGAGCTAACACTCGACGGTGATGTCATGACAGAAATTACAACTTGCATTGCACTAGCATCAAGTGGATCAGGTCAATCAGCACACACACGAAAATGCGCTTATTTAATTCCTGTGTTATTCCAGTGTTATCATATGAATGTGAGAGCTGGAAAAGCTCTTTATCTTCAGAAAAGAAATTACTGAGTTTCGAGAACAAATGTCGTCGTAGGATAACTAACACCCATTGGAGTGAATTCAAATCAAATGATAAAATCAGAGAAGAGACACATCAAAATTTCATCACAGATGTTATCAGGAAACGCCGTTGGTTCTACATCGGGCACGTCCTACGCGCAGAAATCAGCAGGATACACCACCAATATCTTGAATGGATACCTACAGGCAAATGAGCCAGGGGTAGACCAAAAGAAACACTCAGAAGAACAATACTTAGAGAAAGTAAAACAATCAATATCCATGCTATCCAAGAACTGCACAGAATATCTTTGAACAGACAGAATTGGAGAGATCTGACCTCTGCCCTATGCGCTAACTTCAGCGCAAAAGGAAAATGAATAAATGAATGTGGTAGGCTTTATAATTGCAAGAAGTCGAGTTTGTCTAGAGGATATAATTCAATCTTATCCTCCGTATCAGAATACAATTACGCGAGAAACATGACAATTATACAGGTTTATGCACCAACTTCAACAGCAGAAATTCTTGAAAGTGATACATTTTATAATCACTTACAGGCAGTAATTGATAAAACGAACAAGTACGACATATTGATAATTATGGGCGATTTTAACGCAAATGTTGGAGAAAGTTGACTAGTACACTAGCTTAAGGTGAAAGTGTGTTTCGGTATGGGAGAAAGAAACGATCAAGGGGATGCACTAATTCAAGTCTCTTTAGAAAACAACTTAGTCATCACAAACACGCTATTTTCACAACACCCTAGGAAACTGTATCAATAGAGGTCTCCATATGATATAACGAAAAATCAAATAGACTTTATAAAGATGGAATTCCAGCATCTCAGCATGCAACACATACCCAGAGGAAGAATTGTAACTATGACCACGAAATATTTGTAGCTAAATTAATTCAAACACAAACTTAAAAAAGGCAGAGGTAAAGATACAGTCAACTTTGACTGCAGAAAAATTCCAACAGAATACAATATAGAAATTACTTATATATAAAAAAGACTTATTAGAGAAACAAGAGAGATTACCAGTGAAAGAGTTAACAGACGGATCAATGAAATCTACATACAGGGTGTACACAAATATATACCCAAGAAAACAAAGAATAGGAACACATATAATGGACACAGCTATGAAGCTAGTGGAAGAAAGAAGGAAAGTCAAGCCCAGAAACAATAACAACATCCATGCATTATACAAACAACTCAAGATGGAAAATAAAAAGACAAATTAGAAAGTATAAACAATAATTTATCAAGGACTCCTGCAAAAACATAGAGGACCTGTACGAAGAAGGAAAAAATTGAAAGACATGTTTCTCGTAGCTAATACCACAAAGCGCAAAACATATAAAATATCTATGCAAGTCATGAAAGACAAATCAAGAAACACACTTACAGAGCAATGTGATTTTCTCGAAAGGTGGAACGAATACTGTAAGAAAATGTACGCAGAGCGAACAAAATGACATAAGGAACCAAATAAACAAAGATAGAAATACATAAGGACCAGAGCTTACAATAGGAGAAATTAGATCAACACCTCACAGTTTGAACAGAGGAAAAGCAGCAGGTTGTGACGGCATAACAGATGAATTGATTTAAGCCGGGAACGAAAACAATGTTAATATCTTTTATGGGCTATGCAATAAGATCTGGAGAACGGAAACTTTGCCAAGGGACTGAAGCGTTCAGTATAAATGCCAATACCCAAAATCGGTGATATGCAAATATGTTAAAATTATAGAACAATCGACTTGATCAGCCAAGCCAGTAAAATACTACTGCACGTTATAATGAAAAGAATACATAACACGATGAAGAATGAGATCCACGAAGCGTAAGCAAGTTTCAGAACTGGCAGAGGCACGAGAGATCATATATTTAACATGAGGATGATCATAGAAAAATGTAGAGAGCATAACATCGAATTACACGCGTGCTTCATAGACTACACCAAAGCATTCGACTGTGTCAATCACCATCAATTATTGGAAATGGGTTTCCCAAAACACATTGCACGAACAATAACAGAGCTGTATAAAGACCACGAAGCAGCGGTAAGAGTGAAGGGTGCAAGATCGGAATGGTTCAATGTACAGAAAATAGTAAGGCAAGACTGTACCTTGTCTCCATTTTTGTTCAACATCTATGCGGAGAATATAATGAGAAACGTGAGACAAGAAATAATGAAGCCTGATTTCAGACCCATAAATATAGGAGGGCTGCAGATACCAGATTAGATATGCAGAAGACACAGTGCAACAATAAACGAACACAACCTACTGAACATAATTAAGTCAACCCAAAAGTTCAGCGAACAGTAAAACTTGTTCTTAAATATGAAAAAGATAAAATTAATGGCAACTACAAAACTAAATCAAGACCCAAAATTAATATGTAGAACTGCAATTTAGAAAAAGTGACACATTTTGATTATTTAGGAACTAATATAAATAATGCGGGTGACCGCGCAGTAGAGATTAAGAGAAGAACAACAATGGCGCTTTCAAAATTAAAACAGCTAAACAAACTATGGCAGGGTACTAACATAATAACGACATTGGGTTTACTACGAATATGTGTGTTTCCTGTGGTGACATATGGATTTGAAGCATGGCCACTAAATAAAACAATGGCCAAGAGAATGATATCATTTGAATTAAAGTGCTATAGGATAGTTCTGAGAATACCATGGATGACAAGGAAAACAAAGCAGGAGATGTTAAGAATAATTAACGTCCAGGAAAGTTTACTTCGGAACACCATATTATAGAAAAAAACTAGTTTTTTCGGTCACATTAAGAGACATGACAGCATGGAGAAGGGGTTACATGACATGATAGAAGGCAACAGGGACAAAGGTTGCCCAAGACGCCGTTGGACAAAATACATTTAAGAATGTCTGCGCATGTCACTAAAAGAGGCGGGACAACTAGCTCAAGACCGCGGAGAATTCAAGAGATTCATTGGGCAGACTAGGTTCTGGAAAGAATATGTCACCTAATGATAATAATCAAATGTTGAATATATAGGGTTCAAATTAATAACTACGTTGTTGTGAAAATATTGCTGTTCAAACTTTTGTATTCACCATCTGCAACATATACTGCTATTGTTTGTCTTATTTTGGGTAGTTTGTTACATTTGTAGTTCTATACACAAAAGATGTTGGAAACACCCGCCGCGGTTTAGATAGAAGAAGATCAAATACTGAAGCATTTGCATATAGCAGTGATATTCTGAAGTAGTTAAATAGAGTTTGAATCACGACATAAAATGACGTTGCATGTTACTTCAATTCAAATCAGTTCCATGTCACTAAATTGAAACCTTGTATTATTCATTTATGTGTGACACAGAAACCTCGACGATGAACACACATCTATAAAACACAGATTCAGTCTGTGCGATTTGCTGGACACATACACAAATGACGAAGCCCTAGACAAATTAGAAGCGGAAATATAATTATTCAACAAGAATGGAAATTGATTGTGGGAACTTGTTGGCTGCGCTGTGGACAGTCTTAGAAAATTAGATACAAAAAAACGAACCATGTCCCTCAGGTCTGAGAAGATTCAAACTAACACTGAATTACACTTTTAGAGAAATAGGAAATAATGTCAGTGTTATAGTGTGATTTAGAGTGTGATTTAGAGTGTGACTAAAAAATCGAGTGATAAATAGAACTGAATTCTGAACTAACAATACACACAAATATGAAGAGATTATTCCTCAGTCGGAATACTTTCATATATATAAATTAGGTTAAGTACCTGACAATGCTACTTTCATATATATAAACTAGGTTAAGTACCTGACAATGCTACTTTCATATATATAAACTAGGTTAAGTACCTGACAATGCTACTTTAAAAGAAAGTACATGATGAGATTAATTTTATATTTAAAAAAAAACATTTCCAAGATAAATGGCCCGAAGTGGATCTTCGTTCTTGGGGGATATGTGGCCCGAAGTGGATCTTCTCTCTTGGTGGATCTACTTAAAGGATAGGTGGCCCGAAGTGGATCTATTGAGCACATAAAACAGGTGCTTATAATTTTACCGGTAGGGAACTGTTACCGACTATGCAAAAGAAAGACAAAATTATTCCTATTGAAATCTGATTTCTCAGATGTAAATGCGTACATGCTTCAGCTTTTTGGTGATGTGCTGTGATTATAAAAAACTGGCCTTTCGAGGTCAGCCTTTTGAGGCTTAGTTAACCTCTTACATCTGGCCTCTGCACACTGTTCTAATAACTGCCAACAAATACATAGGCATAGAAATAGTTTGTACCTTGCAACGAGCGTTTACGTTTTTTTTGAAAACTGGTTTAATATTATTGCAAAGTGCCTTTTGTTAACGCCGTATATATTTTTGTCCATGAGCTAACTGTATAATACTTTTTACATCTGTATTTCCGTTGTATTCTTAAATTCGATTCAATCGGGCGTTACACATTATCCGGTAAACATTGAGGTCACTGAATTCCGGAAAGAATACGTCACATGACACACATGAGATAGAGCAACTTTTTATAAAGCTACAATTTGTTTCGTCATCTTTTGCATGTCCTCAATATGTCATTGTAAGTTATAAGTATTCTGATTTATGGAAGTGAATCTTGGACAATCAGCAGAAAATTTAAAATTATATAGATGCAGTAGAGATGTGATTTTATAGAAGAATGTTAAGAACACCATATATATATATATATATATATATATATATATATATATATATATATATATATATATATATATATATATATATATATATATATATATATAATATATATATAAAACAAGCATTATGAAGACATATTAAAGAAGTTAATTCGAAAAAAGAGCTGCTCGCTTGCAAGAAAAACAGAAAGTCCACATTTCTGAGATACATAATAATAAGAAAGATGGAACATATTGTAACAACAGGCAAATTGAAGAGCAAGGGGAGTAGAAATAGGGGAAGACCAAGAGAGAAAAAGCTAGCTAATCTGACATTGTAGTATAGAAAAGCATCTGCATCGGAAATGATTGACATAATACGAAACAAGACCTTTGAAAGACAAGATAACCAACCCCTCACATGGACTATAAGAATAAATTATTGACAACACACGAAACCTAAGTTCGTTAAAAGACATGATAGCCAATCTCATGAACTATATGCAAATTCTGAAAGAGGTTAACAATAGAAATGAAGTTCTACAAAATACAATAATACATCGCAATTACAAATAATCTCTGATGTTTTATAAATATTATCGCAACTGAATAATCCACCGTATAAATATTTATTTTGGAAAACATGAATAACAGTATTTCAATATCTTATTTAAATTATACACATAATCATACTGTGTATTACCTTAGTAATCTTTAATGATTTATTTCGACGTATATGCTAAAATAATTGTATTCTCTCAATATTTGTAATGTAACAGCTCTGATACATTTATAAGATCCATGTCAGATATAACAATCGGTTAATAATCGACAGTGTTCGGTTGAAATATACATCGTGATAATTTATAATGAGATTTAGGACACGGAGCTGGAGATGGATAGGACGTTCATTATGACGACCAATGGGTAACTTTGTACGATATGCATTTTTCTAGAATCCACAAGGAAACAGACAAGTAAAACTAAGAAATATCTTGAGAAAAGAATTAGATACAGCATCATAAATGGTTTGGTATGACATGGAAAGAACGTGGAACAACTAAGGATAGAACAAAATGGAAGAGGTATAATGACAATTTATGCTCAGCAGGGAGTGAACGCTAGATAATATTAATTATAGTAACTATCAAAATACATGAAACTAAATTATACGGCAGTTATTGATATGCATATTGCTCACAAAATGCTATGCAATACGTAGATTACTGTAAATTACTATTTTTTATCAAGGATAACTATACTTTAAACTAGTATAGTACGCAAAGGAAATTGACAACGTAAGAAACTACCAAAAGTTTCAAAACCTAAAATTATAAAATCAAGTGGACATGAAAAATGTAGGATCTTATGCAATAATTCGTGTTATTGCAACTTTGATTATTGAGACGAAGTTAGATGACAAGCACTTTAAAATCATTTTGAAAATCATTTAGAAGCTCATTTGTAAAAGTTGTGGATAAGCAGACAAAATAAAGATAATGGTATACTGTGTTAAAAGATACATTAAAATATGATCAATAAACTATGTGAATGAATGCTCGAATTAAGCAAGTATTAAAATGATGGGAATACATTACATTCAACCAACAATGTGGAGATCCCACAAGATCGTATCTATACTAAATTGAGTAAAGTTTTCTTTCCCACACCATTGAGGCGTTCTGTAGAACTCCAGGATAGGACATTACTCACTGATCAACATCACACCTAAAATGATGCTGCTAGCACCGTTTCATTGACCAGCATTACACTTAAGATTTGTTTTTCTTAACTTTTATAGGGCACGGCACCGTCCCTGCTTGAACGTCCGCCACAGGGCAGGCACCATAACTATTAATAGATACAGACACGTTCCCATTGTGTTTTGTACGTGGCATCCTGATTAATTGTGTGCCTTTGGCTGGTTGCCTCCGTCTTCAGCACTCTGCTTACTTGGGCAGGACTATGATCATGCTCGAGTGGGACTGCAGTCCCAGTCTTAGTTTTCAGCCCCTGATGGCTGAACTCCCATCACGACTACAATGTGCTCGCCTCAATGGGGACACCTAGGATGATACTGCCAGCATCGTTCTATTGACCAACACCTTGCCTTGGATAATGTTGCCCGCAACTGTCACCTGCACCTGATTAAACCTTCAGACCAACGTTACCACTGACATTTCAGAAATAACCTCAGATCGCCCTTTAAAAAAACCCAGACTATATAATGCACATAAACAAGATCAAACTCTGAGATATGTCTTCAGTAAAGGAAACTTATTTGCCTAAAAGAAAAGGACATTTGCTAATTTTCGTCTGTAATTCCATCGTTTCCATGACATTTGTGATGACCTTATATTCAACACATCGAGAAGTGTGGTGAGGTTTTACTTAAAGTTTGGATAAATTCCCAGTACTAAATATCATGTTCTGATTTCCTAAAGGGAAATTCCTTTAAAAAAAAAAAATCCAAATTAAGGTAAATTTAGCCAATGAACCCCATCACCAGCAACAACGGCTAAAAACTCCAGATCTAGTGGAAAAAACCGCAGCTGTGACTGATGCTCCAGACATTAAACGTATTAATATATCTATCAAGAACCATAACTTCATGTTTTCTCAGTTCTCGTATATTTTCATAGTTCAGTATTTTCCAGATATATTATCTCATACTATCTAGAATTAGAATCTGTATGTGGTTTACATGTGCTACCACAGGTGACACATCGCTCAGGTGTTATACGAACATGTGCCCGGTTGTCCGGTAAGTTAATGTTGTATATTTTCTGAAGTCTGTTTTTAGAGATGCTTCTGGTTTCTGCTGTATAGATAAGCACTGATTGCTTCTGCATTACTTTCCCCTGTTTGAGTTTTGTGTTTAAAATAACCGCTCAATATTGTGTCCCTCGACAATACAGTCATTTGGACTCACTGGAAATCATCTTTCTAAATTGACGCATTTTGACTTTTCCACTGATTTTCATTGGCTGTCGACTCAAAGTATACACAAGGTCTATCAATCAATCAATCAATCAATCTATCTATCTATCTATCTATCTATCTATCTATCTATCTATCTATCTATCTATCTATCTATCTATCTATCTATCTATCTATCTATCTATCTATCTATCTATCTATCTATCTATCTATCTATCTATCTATCTATCTATCTATCTATCTATCTATCTATCTATCTATCTATCTATCTATCTATCTATCTATCTATCTATCTATCTATCTATCTATCTATCTATCTATCTATCAATCAATCTATCTATCTATCTATCTATCTATCTATATCTATCTATCTATCTATCTATCTATCTATCTATCTATCTATCTATCTATCTATCTATCTATCTATCTATCTATCTATCTATCTATCTATCTATCTATCTATCTATCTATCTATCTATCTATCTATCTATCTATCTATCTATCTATCTATCTATATATCTATCTGTCTGTCTGTCTGTCTGTCTGTCTGTCTGTCTGTCTGTCTGTCTGTCTGTCTGTCTGTCTGTCTGTCTGTCTGTCTGTCTGTCTATCTGTCTGTCTGTCTGTCTGTCTATCTGTCTGTCTGTCTATAAGCTGTGGACCTTGTTTGCCTTGCGACGTCAGGTGTAGAAGAGCTATCTGGAGATGACCTTCTTGTGTGCTGTTTGTAAGCTTGTTCCTGTGGCTTCTTTGATTTCTGTGATCCATCTTTTAAATGTTCTGTCTCTGGCTTTATAGCCGCGATGTCTATGTGTCATGCCCATATGTGTCATGCTATCTGTTGCTAGCCTGGAAGCATGTGAAAACCACTTTGTTGTCTTTTGATATGTTCCAATACTGGCATTGTTTTGGTTATCTATCTGATGGTATCGTTTCTAATTATATCTCTTAATGACACTCCGATTATTCTTCGTAGACATGTCATTTCTGCTTTCAATATTTTTCTTTTATCTTGTGCTGTCATTGTCCAGGTTTGACAATGGTAACAAAGTGATGGAATAATAATAGTCTTGTATAATGAACTTTAGTTTGTATGTTTTAACTTTTGTTCTTGAAAAAAACGTGTCATCTGTCCTAGGATCTGTTATGTTTTGTTTCATCTATTTTGCATCTCTTTACTTGTTTTCCCTTCACTCGATATAATGCTTCCTTAATAAGTGAACTCATTTACCTGTTTAATGTGTTTATCATCGATGGAGATAGTGATATTTCTTTCTTTCTTTGCTATTGCCATTATTTTGGTCTTTTCAATATTAATCTTCAGGTTGAATTTTTGAGATGTTGTGTGGAGTCTGTTCATATGTTCTTGTAATTTTTCTTCTGATGTCGCTATTAGTACTTGGTCGTCTGCAAAGAGTAGTTCGTTAAATATGTCTTTTATGTTATCTTCTTCATTGGTACTTGCTATTTTACAGATATGGTTGATATATGTTATAAAAGTAGAGGAGATAGGACAACCCTTGCCGAACTCCTGATTTGTTTTGGAACTTATATTGGCTATCGACACAAAGTGAATAGTGAAAACACGGAAAATGTCAGGTTGCGCAATTGTAGAAGGATGATTTCCAATGAGTCCTCATGAATATTTTGTCGAGGGACTCATTAATATTCTTCTTTGAACAAGGCTATCAGAGAGAAATGAGTCTTCTCTAAGTCAAACAACGTTTCATTTAAGTCAACTAAGTTAACTTCTCTAGGTTGACTCGGAGTGGTTAGTGTATCAGAGCAGGACTTATTCAAACTTGGATCATGGTTCGAAAGCTGATCGTCTACATTGCACTGGCGACTCGATTGGATGTATTTGTGGTGCCTAAAAATTCTACAATAATTGAATAGAAGTGTCATATACAGCAGTGATTCTTTACTGCAGGGCCGCGGCAATATATCTACCAGACCTCGAGAGTTTCTCATTGATTATTAAGTCGACTGTGTGTTGGTTCATGGTTCGAAAGCTGTGTCGACAGTGTGTTACCAGGTCATAAACGGGGAGCAAAGAATAGCGTTTTGCCTTCGATGCATGTGGTTAGAGGATGCAAATGAAGAGGATGTTTGGTGTAGTTGGATGTCCCATCTCACATAGGGTCAGAGTGATAAATATGTTATTCGGAAGTCAAATGTTCCCGACTGAATGTTCAGATACCGCAACAAAGTTGTAAATAATGAACCAATTTATTCTCGTTTCCGTACTTTACCCTGCTCATTTACTGGAGTATGAGAACGTACTCAGAAGATGAAGAATTGAGAAGTTATTTATGAATATATATCATTTGTTTTAACAGAGTCCTGGTCTTTATAAAAGCAAAAATTACTATCCGTGGACTGATAAACGTTATGTAGCACAGGATATATTTCCGTGTCGTATAAAAATAATCTAAGTAAAAGAATATGAATTTTTCTGCGTTCGTTCTAAAATTCCCACCAGATCTCTCTTATAGACAATGGTCATACAAGCAAGATTTCCAGCAGGATGTAGTCCGGAGAACGGAAAAGCGTTGTGTTGCCTTTTTAATTTCGCCAACGCCCCGACAATCAGACTTCGGAGTTAACATTAGATATACAATGTAAAGAGAAACAGAAAACAGATCTTAGGAAAAATAAAAATTACCCGCACAATTCTACATATTGCAGAACGGACGAAATCATCTGTATCTGATTTCTTTCAAAATGTAATTCAAACAGTTATGGAACAAATAAACAGCAACAATACACACATCTGATATGACAGAATTTGATTTACACAATCTAATAAAGTATTGTTACAGCTAACAATATATATATATATACATACGTATTGAGAATGTAAGAGATGCGTATGTGTTTTTTTAAGGTCCAGAAATGTGAGGAATGAATGATGACATTATAGCGTGATTTCATTGTTAAAAGAGACGACTAAAATGTACTTAGCTGGTGAAGTTGATTGTCTCATCGAATAGAGGATAAAGTAGCCTAGAAACCATAGTGAAATCGGATTTGTCAGTCAGACATAATATTGCAGCCATGCAACTATAAAACAACTTATCTCGTTCTACAGATTACATCCTATAAATCTGCAGACTTTTGAGTACGAATTAAGAAGAGAATAAAAAAGAAGAGAGAAAGAGAATGAAAGAAGAGAGAAGAAAAGTGTACATAAATTACAAATTTTCACTCTGAGATGAAGCGCTTAATATAGTCTGATTACTTCATTCGTTCATTCATTCATTTTCCTTTTGGGCTGAAGTTAACGCATAGGGCAGAGGTCAGATCTTTCCAATTCTGTCTGTTCAAAGTTATTCTGTACAGTTCTTGAATAGTATGAATATTAGTTGTTTTACTTTCTCTAAGTATTGTTTTTCTGAGTGTTTCTTTTGGTCTACCAATTACTCTTTTGCCTGTAGGTATCCATTCAAGAGATTGGTAGTGTATTCTGTTGGTGTCTGCGCGTAGGGCATGATTTTTGATTAGTGGATGTCCATAAATTACATCAGCAACCTTTTTCCAATTTGTGTCCATTCCAACATGGCAACAATTGTTTGGCAATATTTGACACTTCCACATTGTCAACAACGTTTTGGTAATTTTTGACACTTCCCCCGTGTCAATAATTAAGTGGTAGTTTTTTACCCTTCCACCTTGTCAACATATTTTGACACTTCCACCATGTCAACAATGAAGTGGCAATTATTTTATCCCTCCACTGTGTTAACAAATTTTGGCAATGAGTTAACAAACCCTTTCACTGTGACAAAAACAAAGTGGCAATTTTCTATCCTTCCACCTTGTCGACAAATTGCTCGCAATTTTTTGTCACTCCGCCGTGTCAATATGAAGGGACTCCCTCCCCCTTTTAAATATGTACGATTAAAATCCACCACCCAAAAAAATAATAGATTCAAACAGAAATAATATGAAGAAACTATATGCCCATCTAAATACTGAGAAAATAAGTCAATATTAATTAATATCATGTGTATAAAAACAATATTGTTGACGTCAACATTTGTAAATCTTCCTCTCCCTTGTCAGCAAATGTCAAACATTTCCAGATCCCTTCAACCACCCCAAAGTGTTAACGTATGTTATGGACAGCCTAATATCAGAATATGGGCATGAGAATAATCTCAGTCACTGCAAAATGTTAGGTAGACAGACCATTATTATAGCATCTTTAATGAAGAGTTAATAATTAACACAGTTAAAAACAGTTGATTATCATAGGTTAATAAATTATATATATATATATATATATATATATATATATATATATATATATATGTGTGTGTGTGTGTGTGTCTACAGTGTGTGTGTTTGTGTGTGTATATGTATGTATTTATATATGTATTTATATATAGCTACACTTACGCGCCAGTGTGTGTGTGTGTCTAAGTTTTACAAAATGGGCACATTGGAAATCCATAAACAACTGTTTGGTTTACGCCGAAAGGAAATTACGATATAGCTTACCAATTTGTGAACACGAAACTTGAAATACCGAGACGAAGATGCTGAAATTTGATTCTGGTTTCCACGCTGGTTCTGATTAAATACTTCTAGCAAATATTTTGTTTAATTAATGTAGTTTGAACCAATAAAAAAAGTATGGATGCTTCTTCTTGTCCCGCTTTCTAGAAGGATTGAAATGATGTTTAGATTTGTTGCACAAATCAAGTTATATTTCTGCCTGGGCTTGAAATTGTACAACTGTGAGTAATCTAGAAACGCGGTTGATTCGTTTCTCTCGCCTGCTGGTTGCGTCACTTTTCTCGGATGAGTACAAAGTAGTCTCATGTTTTATTTTGTTTGTTTCTCGACTCTTGTCCACTTTCTGCACATGATATTCTCCTTACGATTGTTCGATTTACCAGTTTCCCGATTTTTATTTTCTTTATGACAATTAAAGAGGAGATAACTAAACGGAGACTTTCAGAACTGAGATATTAATATAAGACATATTGTTCAATGGGAAACCAAGCCTGTTAAAGTGATTCGTTTCCCTATTCCCCTTGATATTCATTGGCTATCACACTAACTATGATCACAATGACCAACGAAAATCCCTGAACTTGTCACAATAAGTGATTTAAGAAGGCATGATTTGCCATTATTCAGTATGTCATATATTTTAGACAGTCGTGCCTGGGCAAGAAAAACAACATCAACAACTTGAGCAGGAACGATTAAGTCCTAATATTTACATTGTGAACTGAATACTGCGGTCTAATATCAAACTTAAACGAATCGGCTTCACTGATTCTGTAACCCACGTCTGCAAATCAAAAGCACAGACGTCAGAGCACATACTACATAGCTGCTGTTCACAGAATATCAATGAGCGAACCCACAGGAGCTTCCCTGCTAAATAGAACGAGGAGAACCTGCAACAATCTCAAACATAACTCTCTATACATGACCAATATCTGGCTAAATATATCATAATTTATCACACAAGATGAACAATACAAAAAAACTGTTTATACATAGAACCGAGTAATGGTGATCTATTTTTGTAGGTAATCAAACATCAATCAATAAACCCGTAACCCGTCAATGTCGTAGTGGTAACACATTGGATGCTTCAGTCTTCCAGCGATTTATATCTTCAACTATACGGATGTAAGGAACAATCTTGCCCATTCCTTGATGTTGTCTGTCCATGTCTTTATTTGCCCTCTTCTGCTTCTCTTCTTTCGACGGTTCCCTGCAGTATTATTGTTGACAAGGAATCATGTCTGTATACATATCCAAATAAACACACATAAAACTGAAGAGGAACTGACTGATACATATCCAAACCATGTTAAATTTCGTCGTTTCACTATTGAAAGAAATGATTCTTGTACACCTGAATACATCTCTATTTTATTTCCTACGTAAATCTATAGAATTTGTACTCGAAAACCTATAATCGTCTCTCCATGTCTGCAGTGACTGTCCAACTCTCACAACCATACAGCACAACAAAAAGCACCAGCAACTTATACAGTTTGACTTTCACTCCAATACTCATGTTGTTTTTCCAAATTACAGTTAGCCTTGACATAGACACTAAAGTCATATCCAGCCTTATTTTTCATTCTGTTTTGCATTTTCCATTGCTGCATATGCTAGACCCGAGAGTTAAAGGTATTCACCTCCTCAAGCTTATGTCCATTCATTATGATGTTGGTCTGTTCCCCTGTGTCTGCTGTTAACCAATATTTTGCTCTTTTAGTCCAACATACAGAGAAGCCAATATGAGTGATCTGTTTTGGAGGTAATCAAACATACATATCTAAGGCCACCTCTCCTACACGCACAAACATACATATCTAAGGCCACCTCTCCTACATGCACAAACATACATATCTAAGGCCACCTCTCCTACACGCACAAACAAATAAATTAAATTATACAAGTAGATAACTAATACGGATATTATGTTATGTGTTTGTTGTTACTGAGGATATTTCAATACCTGTACGGGATGTTTGTTGTTGTTGTAATAGTCCTTGTCTCGATTGGTCCGTTCGGGTGACTTTGTGTGCAAGATTTGAATGGCTTGATGAAATCGCATCTTTTTTTGGAGATGCGGTTAGTCAAGTACTGAAAAACGCGTGTGCAATTGTTGCTAGGCGATTTGGTGCCGTAGAACGGACTGGTTCAATTCCCGTTAGTCTCAAGAATTTTTACACGCACAAACATACACTTTTCCAGCCATCACCCCTACCTACAATTGTTGTGCCATCACCACCCCCCTCCCATCTGTTGTGTTAGTTCACAGCTCTTCCCTTGCAATAATCTTATAGAATCGCCTATGTTGAAGGTAATTGAATACACGCAGAGCTACATAGATTAATAAGTTTAATCAAACATAATGTCTAGCTGCATTAGAGATATAAGCTACTTAATCCACAACCTAGGCAGTATAGAAGACCTTCCAACATAATTTATTAGGATCTCATTCCTTACGTTTTTCATTTTTTGCGGGTGATTTCTGTGGGTCAATATTTATATACATGGAGTGTTCTTGACTATTTCTGTCAAGCGATTCCAAGTATATAAACAATGATGAACCGAAATCTCAATAATTATCAAAGACGTAACGAATACAGTCTTAATTAATTTTGTTGGAAGGTCTTTATTGAAGTTGGTCACGGCTTAACCGTTCACAGGTCTAGTGCAGAGTTCTTACTCAAGAACTACATATTCAAGTGGTTATTCTGGTTAGTTAATGGCACATTATCCAACGTCGAACACCCCTGTTTCTTTCCTCTCTTTCCTCTAGTACAGTGGCTCTCAACGTGAAATATATGTCCCATGAATTTCAGTTAAGGGTAACGGAAAAATATTGTTGAAATAAGGAGCCATAAACCTGTCCAGTGTTGGACAGGAACGTGCCCATAGATAAGGGGGAGTTTGGAATTCTACAACTAGGAGGCCTCTCATATTTATTTCATCCTTGAGGAAATGATTATGCGGCCATGCACAGGAAGGTAACCATTTTATCGATACACAAAAGGTTCAAATATTCTGGATGACTTGCAAATAAAGTAAGTGATAATAAAAGGTAATACTGCGGTTAAACTGTATGAAAGTAAGTGACAATCAATAAAAAGCAATACTGCGGTTAAACTGTATGAACGTAAGTGGCAATCAATAAAAAGTAATACTGCGGTAAAACTGTATGAAAGTAAGTGGCAATCAATAAAAAGTAATACTGCGGTTAAACTGTATGAACGTAAGTGGCAATCAATAAAAAGTAATACTGCGGTAAAACTGTATGAAAGTAAGTGCAATCAATAAAAAGTAATACTGCGGTTAAACTGTATGAAAATACTGTTTTGTGTATTCTTTCACATCAGCATTTTTTTAATAGTATCCATCTAGTAAGACTACATTACCTGTGTTTTAGGTAAGTACTAAAGAAAGTAAATGCCGCTCTTTTTAAAACCAAGTGGGTCACGAAAGGAAATTTGTCCAATAAATTTGTATTGACTTCGTCAAGTTGGCCTGTATAATTTATAATGAAATAATATATACTAAAATATACCTTGGACAAGAGCACGTTATATAACTATTGTTGAATTTGTTAGGTACCACTATAATACATTAAATCACATCACTACTACAACGTGGTCCAACTGCTCTCATATCACAATTCCCCCTTCTTGAACGGGCCTAAAGTTGAAGCAAATAATAGCAGCACTTTTTACCTTCTATGCATGTCATAAGAGATAACTAAGGAGGTTATGGAGTGGAGTTGGCTGTCCTATCCCATATAGGGTAAAAGGGATCCAAGGCCAAGCTGAAGCCGGATGCATCAAGCCGAAAGGTGCATATATCGCAGCATTGCTGTAAACCATGACACAACGAATTCCATTCTCTGGACTGCAACCTGCTAACCTACAAGAGTTTGAGAATGAACGCAGAGGAAGAAGAAATCACAAACTACATCGAAACGTGTTTCTGCAGGGTTATCTACAAATATACAGTCCTAACAAGATCACGGGAAATATCACTTCTGGGTACAATCGGAAGCTCCCAATTTTAATGTTTTCAATAGATTAGTTATTCGTGTTTTTGTTGTTATTTTAAAATGTAACAAACCTGTTATTTCCTTGACATAAATTCAACTGGGCTTTCACTGAGGAATATCTTAATGCGCACCAGTATGTACGGAAACATTTTGTGACTTTACAATGTCTAGAACGTGTTCTATCCCAGAATGCAAGTCCAACTACAATAAAACCAAGGAATGTGTGACTAGATTTCCATGAGACTCTAAAATGAGGAAAAGGTGCAAGAGATGTATTCCACGAAGTAACTAGTCACCTACACAATCTAGTGTGGTTTGCTAACAACATTTACATCATTGATGTATTATTGCCTCGTAGAATCACTAATAAATTAGACGTTTATGTGATCTTCCTCCAAATAATATTTTTCTGAACGCAGAAACATATCTTTTTAAAAAACAGAATTGCCATCCTACATATAACTTTCAGTACCACAATCTCACAAAGATTTTTTAAATACTTGCTTCAAAAATCATCTGTAAACATGACAATCTCACGCTTGAATAGTTGCTATACTCATATCAACAGAATTTTCATTTGAATATTTATATTTAATTCAACATCAACTTTTGACATACAGTGAATGTAAATTCTTGATTTACTTCAAAAGTAAGAAGGTCGCCACTCATTATTTGGTAAAAATTCTTTGCTGGTCTGTATTAAAGATGGCCGTGATTTGTGAGACTGGTCAACAAATAATTTTATTACCAATATCAGTAATATTTAATGGGGATCATTTAATATGGATATCAGAGGTAATCTGATAAATGGGGAAAATATGAAAGCTGTGTTACGGTAACACTAGATAAATACAGTATACACTGAAATGGACTCAGTGTCGTGTTGTTGGTTATAAGTGCAGATTAATTTTTGTTTACCATCAATGTCTGAACCATCCGTTTATGAAACATTTCCTACAGTGACAAGCCCAAGGCATAAAGCAGGAGTTGGGGGGGGGGGGGGTGGTTCAAACACCCCCCCCCCTTAATTAAGACTTATCTACGGTCCAGCTCTGTGTGACCATGCTGGTCAGTTTATCAGATCGCTCATTACCGTCAACATCGACGGGCGTATCCGGGTACGAATAAGAAGGTCATTTATATGATTACAAATTGTGTGATTAACCCCCACATGGAAGATTCCAGCTTCATCCTTGCAGATCTAGTTTATTAAATGAAGTTCTCCTGGTGAAGTCACAGCTTAAACATAGGTAAAGTAACGGGTCACAATTAGGGGCTGTTCATAAATTAGGTCAATAATTATTGTTATTTTTTAGCATTCTCCTCCACGTTCTCAACAACTGTCAAAATTTCAAATATATAACTGCAGAAATATGTCAAAAATGTATAACTATTCCTCTTTTCAAAAATCATTTTAAAACAGTTTTTTTCACATTTTTAGAAAACAAAATATTAATCGGTGTAAAAAAACCCCAGTATTTTTGAAGACAGATTTTATTTCCCCACCCCCTGTTTACAACTGTAAAACTTTGTTTCAGAACTCCTGTTCCCTTCTCCCAAAATTTTGGACGTCATTTATGGACAAAATAACAAAATATATAAAACAACATATTAACACTGAAAAATATAATTGTAAAATTTTGTGTTACTAAAAATTCAAGGAACATACTCAATGTTACATGATATGACATGCTCGTATAACTATTCTAATAACTCATCAAGAACGTATACTTTATCAATAATTCCATCCATAAACATATCATTTCTCAGAGTCGTATGGGTAGTACACTGAGTAGTACACTGAGCAGTGCACTGGGTAGTACACTGAGTAGTACACTGGGTAGTACACTGAGTAGTACACTGAGTAGTAGTACACTGAGTAGTACACTGAGTAGTAGTACACTGAGTAGTACACTGAGTAGTAGTACAATGAGTAGTAGTACAATGAGTAGTAGTACACTGAGTAGTACACTGAGTAGTAGTACACTGAGTAGTACACTGAGTAGTAGTACACTGAGTAGTAGTACACTGAGTAGTACACTGAGTAGTACACTGAGTAGTAGTACACTGAGTAGTACACTGAGTAGTACACTGAGTAGTAGTACACTGAGTAGTAGTACACTGAGTAGTACACTGAGTAGTAGTACACTGAGTAGTAGTACACTGAGTAGTAGTACACTGAGTAGTAGTACACTGAGTAGTACACTGAGTAGTACACTGAGTAGTAGTACACTGAGTAGTACACTGAGTAGTAGTACACTGAGTAGTAGTACAATGAGTAGTAGTACAATGAGTAGTAGTACAATGAGTAGTAGTACACTGAGTAGTACACTGAGTAGTAATACACTGAGTAGTACACTGAGTAGTAGTACACTGAGTAGTAGTACACTGAGTAGTACACTGAGTAGTAGTACACTGAGTAGTAGTACACTGAGTAGTACACTGAGTAGTAGTACACTGAGTAGTAGTACACTGAGTAGTACACTGAGTAGTAGTACACTGAGTAGTAGTACACTGAGTAGTAGTACACTGAGTAGTACACTGAGTAGTAGTACACTGAGTAGTAGTACAATGAGTAGTAGTACAATGAGTAGTAGTACACTGAGTAGTACACTGAGTAGTAATACACTGAGTAGTACACTGAGTAGTAGTACACTGAGTAGTAGTACACTGAGTAGTACACTGAGTAGTACACTGAGTAGTAGTACACTGAGTAGTAGTACACTGAGTAGTACACTGAGTAGTAGTACAATGAGAAGTAGTACACTGAGTAGTACACTGAGTAGTAGTACACTGAGTAGTACACTGAGTAGTACACTGAGTAGTAGTACACTGAGTAGTACACTGAGTAGTAGTACACTGAGTAGTACACTGAGTAGTACACTGAGTAGTAGTACACTGAGTAGTACACTGAGTAGTAGTACACTGAGTAGTAGTACAATGAGTAGTAGTACACTGAGTAGTAGTACACTGAGTAGTAGTACACTGAGTAGTACACTGAGTAGTAGTACACTGAGTAGTAGTAAACTGAGTAGTAGTAAACTGAGTAGTACACTGAGTCACCAAAAAGATATATATCTAATGATGCGAGCTAGCGTGGGAAAATCGTGTCAAGTCAGCCTTTGATGTTATTATGATTGTTATCTATGCATTTCGTGAATCCCCCGTGCCTCTTGAACCCTCAATTGATCTCTAAAATAATGGCTTGTAATATGGAATCAAGAGCAAGAGGTAGACCTAAAGAAACACTCAGAAGAACAATACTTAGAGAAAGTAAAACAACCAATATTCATACTATTCAAGAACTACACAGAATAGCTTTGAACAGACAGAATTTGAGAGATATGACCTCTGCCCTATGCGCTATCTTCAGCGCAAAAGGAAAATGAATGAATATTGAATGAATGAATATTGAATCATGTTGTCATTGATATCCAAACCATGCACTCTTTCATAGCTTTATTTATTGAAAGTATCGATTCTCGTGAACCTACGAGACTACTTGATTTACATAACGTACATGTGCGTCTGCGAGGAGCGCGGTAGCCTAGTGGATAGTGAGCTTGCTTGCTATCATCTGGTTACAGCGTGCCAGGTTCGAAACCACGTCCGGACATAAAAATAATCCGGGTTGTGATTTCTCACTTGACACGACCACTCCTCCAGTCGACTCAGCTGTAAATGAGTACCTGACGCATGAGTTAGGGAAGGTAAAAAAAAAGCAAGGAAGGGAACTGGCCACCCCACCTAATAGTTGCTGCGGCTTAGAACATGAAGAGTTATCTTCATCCCCGACGGCAGATGCCATGGGACCTACCTTTACCTTTACCTTTACATGTGCGTCTAACATCTCGTATAATCGATATTTTTCTTGTAAATAATTATATTTACAATAAAATAAACACATATGTAAGATGCTAGTTTTTATTCGTTCAGGATCAATTTGCAAATATATTGCAAACAGTTGTATGTGTTTATATTATTAGTGTTATAATTTCTAGTCTCCGTTCCACTGCAATAGACTCCGATTACGTGAGACTATACATCATATCTAATATAATTTCCGATTTCATTTGATTGATTAAACACTTCTTATTAAGTATCGATTACATAATTATCGTCGACATTGACAAAGAATACAGTAGTAAAGGTAGTTCAGTTATTAATTACTGTTAACAATGTGCGATCCAAAAGTAAGTCAGTTATATAGTGGGGGCTTTCAATCAAATTTAGTAGACTGGAAGCGTATCATATTCACAGTATATCAATCAATGCAACATTATTTGGCTGTAATGATTTTCTAGGCAATATAAAAACGTTGAGTAGTATGTCATTGTTTTCTGAAGGGTCCAGATAAGCAACTGTCTGCGGTGGGGATCGAACTCGGTACTTTGGCCGTCACTGAGTGGCTGTGTACCATTCTGCCACAGTCACTTATATTTGCTGGTTCGATTGATAACTGGTCACTATATTGTGTATTGCCAGCCAATGCAAAGCACGAGAAAATGTGGAATTCGTTCTTTTCAAACCTATGGCCCCTTCAGTGTCGTAGAGATGACACTAGAAACATCTACATAAAAATCTCGCCATGTCACTGTTCTCAGTTTCTTGAGTATTGATAAATTGAATCCGGTCCAGTATTTGATATTATTATTTGATACTTTTCTTCATCTTCTTCTACCATCAACTGTCTCCTTCTGGGCCGTCCTGGACAGGAAATCATGACTATTCACGGGTCCACACCACGTAAGATTCCGACGTTTCACAATATCAGGCAATGTTCTTGTGACTTGCAAGATCATCTATCTTTTTTATTATATACCCTTCAGATAATGTTAACGATATAATTATGGAATGAAACTAAGCCACACACAAAAAAGAAATACAGAATCGAACAGCATTTTAAAATATAACATGACAGGCTTATTAGTAACAATGAACACTATCTTCAATAATGCTAGCATTAACGTGTTCAAAATGACAGCACATCAATTAACACACGTATTTTCAAAATTAATTAGAATAATAACAAGTCAACATTGTCAGTACCATGTGCTCCCCCCCCCCCATTATTTGTAATACACTAAAGGGATTACTGTTGCATGAAACTTGTGAGCTTGCGATTGAAATACTGGACCACTGCCTACAACTGATGTTGAAATACCAGAAGCAGTGAATGTAGAGTTGCAGGAGATGGCTGGTGACGCTTATATCGTCGTCAGAACCCGTCGCAAAGATTTTCTATGTCTTTGACATTCATATCAGGACTGTTTGCAGGACAGTCCTTTCTATTGTCACCGCTGGATGCTGGTTGTATGAAATTGTTATATGATGGTTGCTGTTTGGGCACATAGAAAGACATTTTACTTTGATTGGGACCTTACTGAAGAGAGAAGATGAGGAACATCGAACAAGGCGCAGATAAAGATACAACTGGAAAAAGATTTTTAAAAATCAACATTACGAAATGAAGAAATAACAATGTGAGAGGTAAGAAACATTTGTGTTGAAGATCAAGGGCAGACATACTTCATTGTGGTGACGTCACATAATGTGAACTAATTATCCAGCTACAAAGACTACAAGTTACGCAACATATCGGACAGGTATCTTTGGTATGAGAGAAGAGGGTCTCCGACGAAAATGGATGTGTCAGGCCATTAGCATAAATAAAACAGCAGCACAACGCATTCCCATTCTCTTGACTACATCCTGCTGGAAATCTAATAGGACTATAGTCCTGATACAATAGAGATCTAGCAGAAAATTGAAAATGAACGTTGAAGAAGAAGAAGAAGAAGATAAAGGGGACAACACACATTGCTCAGAATGCAAGATCACCACGCTTCAGAGTCTGAATTTAGGATACTTGCTGAACCAAAGTTAAGCGACAGAAGACAGCATAAGCCTTAGAGAAACAAAACAGAAGACTTTGGAATCAGCTTCTTGGCTAACCTAATGACAGTAGGTTATTAGATTTTATTAGGTTATCTCTGTATAACAAAAGAGACAAAACCGAATGTCACAGTTATGTGTACGGCACTCAATAATCAGTGAGACTGCTGTTATGCGTACCAAAATCGATAATCAATGAGATTTTTGTTGTTTTGTGTAGATCAGAGGTGGACATCGCTTCTTGTATAGGCGGTCAGAATTAAGATTTTCTCGTATGGTTTAGAGCCAAAAAACGTTTTAAAAAAAATAAAATTCTTGTAGTTATAAATAGTATTCTCTGAGATCTGAGAGAACACAAATAATATTCTCTGAGATCTGAGAGAACACAAATAATATTCTCTGAGATCTGGTGAAGTTAGAACTTTTTTTATGAGATCTAGTGGAGCTAAATGAGTGTTTTCTGAGATCTGATTGAGTTAGAAGTATAGTTTTCTGAGATCTGATTGAGTTAGAAATATAGTTTTCTGAGATCTGATTGAGTTAGAAATATAGTTTTCTGAGATCTGATTGAGTTAGAAATATAGTTTTCTGAGATCTGATTGAGTTAGAAATATAGTTTTCTGAGATCTGATTGAGTTAGAAATAATGATTTCTGAGATCTTTTGAGCTACATGTAATTTTTTTCTGAGATCTGGGTCCGACGTATAATGTATATCAGCTTTGCGGGCCAGAAAAAGTTGCCTGGTTGGAAAAGGGGGGGGGGCGTTTTTGACCTTTAGTTTGCATTTTGTACATCCCTAGTGTAGAGACGGTTGATGCTTGTGTTGCATATTGCACACCTCTAGTGCAGATATTTGACACTTTTGCTTTATTTTGCCCACTCCTAGAGTAGTGATTTGGCACATGGGTTGTAATTTGTCCGCCCCTAGTGCAGACATTTGGCTCTTGTGTTATATTTGTCCTACCCCTAATGTTGAGATGTGGCAATTAGGTTGTATTTTGCCCACTACTAGTGTAGAGACATTTGGAAAAAACAAACAATGGCACAAAAATTATACGGATAATAATCACAAACATGGCTTTATATGACATTGTCAACATCACCAGGTGCCGAATGGCGTAGGGGATCATGGATCTTCATATCTCTTTTTTTTCCAGTATCTTTTATCAAGATCGTTGGTGACACTTTGCCAAGCCACGCTGTCAGACTTTCTAAAGTTGTTGTCCTCTTGCCTTCTATCTTTCCTGTTGTGACTACTTTCTCCAGACTTCACTGTTAAGTAGTGTATCCAAAATATACAGATTGTTCCTTTCTGATATTATTAAGTAACCCTCACATCTCGTGACTCGTTCAGTTTTTCCTCGTTAGTCTTTCTAGCTGCCCATGATACTCTCAGCATTCGTCTATAAAACCGCATCCCTCAAGGTTTCCACTGTCCGGTTTTTTTATTGTCAAAGGCAAGCAACCGTATATTAGAATTGGTGTTATTTAGCTCTGAAGAACTCTATTTCTCACCTCTATTGATAGGGAAGTATTGTACGAGACATTATATACTGTATTTTTATGAGTGCTGCATTTGCCTGCCCTATTCTGTTTCCTGTCTCTGTTGAAATCTGTCCATATGATGTCAGTGTTGTCGCGAAATATTGAAGTTGGTAGACCTGTTTGAGTAGTGAGTCATTCACTTTCTTCTTGCTCGTTGGGACATTTTGTTTCTTGCAAACAACCATCACTTCTGACTTTCTTCTATTTAAGAAAAGGCATTTTTCTTTACTTTCTGCTTCTACATTGTGAATTAGTTCTTGTTTGGCAATGAAAACACTGTTATTTGGTATCTCAAGTTATTCATGTTATGTCTAGCCACTGATATTCCAAAAATATTGTCAATTGTTTGCAATATGTTTTCACTGTACATAGAGAACAAATCTAGCGAAAGTACACATTCCTGACATTTTGTTTCATCTGTTGAAAGGATCCAATTTGGTTGTCCACTCGTATAGTTGCTGTTTGCTGTCACTACGCGTTTTTAATTACTCGTAGAACGTTACTACCAATGTTTATATTGTCTAGCATGTGGATATCAATTAAGATATCAATAGTTAGATATTAATTAAGATATCAATAGTTAGATATCAATTAAGATATCAATGGTTAGATATCAATTAAGATATCAATATAAAATGTTAATACCTTCATAAGTACTGACATTAATTTCATAAGTGAGATATTATAACAGCCTATTAAGGTGCAGTCTGATAAATTATAACCATTCGTCATCTACTTCAGAATGTTCGCCTTAGGGGTGAAATAGTTGTATCAAATAAAGGCAGATGCCACTGTCTGATGAATCATTCAGCCACGAGAATCGAGTACAGAGAAGGAAATCTGGTATAACTTGAACTAAAACTAGACCCTCATGACGAGGGCAAGGGTTTACAGACATAATCGATTTTCGAAGAAACACATCAATCAGCCATATATTTTGAAATAAATTGGAGCACTTATCAGTTAATCATGTTTTAATACATATAGCGGTGTTTTTACATTTAGATGTTTTAAGAAATTATGTTTTTTGCAGTTTGACAAATGATTCCAAAACAATCATATTCTCCGTATGTTGTTTCAGACAAATACAAAAATTAAGGTTTAATTAAGGTTGACTTTCTCCCTGTTTCTATGGCTCCAAACTTCTGCTGGTAGTAAGACGTAGTTCGGAGAATAAAGAGCACTGGGTCTTTGTTAACAGCTTGGCTGCGATTCTGCACCTTTCGGCACTGCCTATACGACGTACATAAGACTTTCCTATTACTTTGGTCTATGACAACGGCCAGCAACGCTTCAATCTGGATTTACCGGTAGATCGCGAGAATAGATTTACTAAATGGCGAGCATTATTTAGTCTCTACTTGTGTTGCCAGGGCATGAAAGGGAAGCAAAGAATAGCAACATGGTTTATCTTCCATGCATGGCGTAAAAAGCGGCTAGGGAGGTTATTGGGGTAAGTTGGCTGTCCTATCCCATATTGGGTAAAAGTGAGATAGAAACAATGCTGAAATCGTAGGTGTCAGACCAAAAGGTGCATATATTGCAGCACAGGGTGTAGACAATGACACAACACATTCTGATATCCAGACTACATCCTGATAATCTACAGGAGTTTGAGAAAAAGCGCACACTAAGAAGTAGAAACAAAATATTTTTAGTAAACTGTGATTATGAAAATTAGTTGGACAATCGTCTGCAAGAGAGATCTAGCGGGATTTTGAGAATGAACCCTGATGAATAAGATCACTTCAACTTACAAATGGGAGTCTTAATTTTTGAATATGAACCTCATAAAAAAATAAGTACGATAACTGATTAACACTTGGAACCGATGCACTCAAATAAGTACGACCAATTACTCATCAAACGTCAACACTATTCTTATTTGAAAAAAAACAAAAAAAACATTAGCAACAGTCAGTTACTCATCAAACATCAACATTATTCTTACGTGAAAAACAACAACATTAGCAACAACCAGTTACTCACAAAATATCAACAATTTTACGGTATTACACCAGAGTCGGTCGACAGTTCCGGTTGATAAGAGGAAATAAGCCATATTTGTGTATTTTTTTCTCTCTCCAACTCTTTACTGGCTGTGATGCAAGCTATAAATATACTGACCAATTAAAGGCACGATAAAAATAAGAAGACATCATCAGTGACGTAGTTTTCTCGCCATGCAGATGAGCTTTAATGTTGGTATCAAGTCGACCCTCTATGGTACGGAAACCATGATTTCCATGAGTGCGAATGTGTCGTCCTTTATCGTTTATTTATACATTTCATTGTTATTGACAGACTTCGACAATTTATTTAACATGAATATCTTCGTGATTTTCATTGGTAACTGTAGTATGTTGTCAAAAGTGTCACCATTTAAAAGAGTGGAATTTCTGGGGTATGTCTAAAAAAGAAGAGACATTATCAGGACATTTAATATCTGTCGTGTTGTATTTTTGTTGCTGCTGGGATACGTCTATACAAGAGACATTATCAGGACATTTAATATCAGTCGTGTTGTATTTTTGTTGTTGGATGATGTAATTGTTTTATCTTAAAAAGAATAGCTAAACTTCAGTTTACTCAGAGGCTTATCGCATATTCAACGTGTTTTTATTATGGTATCTTGCTTAATGTAGCTAATTTATATATAGGCCTGTAGTTAAGAGTTTTATTACATTATTTGTTTGTAGTATAAATTACTACTATGCAAAATGTTATTACATAATTGTACATTTGCAAAAACTCTAGTAGTGGCCCTTATATAACGACATAAAAATCATAAAAAGAGAACATAGTATGCTCTCGATTTAAGAAAAATGTCATTTAACCGTTGGATAAATCAGGACTGTAATTATATAAATCTTGAACGACATCAGGATAGAAAAGGAAAACTGACGATTTCGACACAGATTTTATTGTGCGTGAGATGCTTAAAATATTTCGGGTAAATGATATGGTAACACTACGTAAACTTAATGTTCGTCTGCGCAGCCATTGTGATATTAATATTTCTAAAACCGCATTATGGGGAATTTTTGTAGGCAGCATTTTCACTTTTCGGAAATCACGTACGTGCAAAAATATGTTATATGAGAAACTCATCTCATAGCAGCACAATGCAAACATCTGAGACAGATGCGTAAATATAGGATGGAAGGTTATGACATCTTATATCTGGATGAATCGTTGGTAAAAGCTCACCATACATTTGATAAACGGGGCAATCACTTGATAGAACAAGGAAAAGGGAAATTCCAAGCAGCAAAGGTAAATGCATTGTAATAGGTCACGCAGGCTGTAGAGTAAATGTCTTGTCAGTGGGACATAAATTATTTTCCGGTCATTCTCTACAGATGATAGAGACACTACCATATTAAAATGAATGGAATTATTTTCAGGAATTGGTTAGTGAACTCACTTCTACCAGCGCTGGATAAGCCGTTATGTATTGTTATAGATAATGCGTCCTATCATAACGTAGTAGAGGATGAAGATAAAATTCTCACATAATCAAGCACAAAACAGGAAATCATGACATGGCTTGCAAAATAAAATATATCTTTTTGTTTCAATAAATTCAATCTAGGGTCGTTAGAAATAGTAGGACGGACAAAGAAGACGGATACATTTTATAATAGAGAAAATCTTAGCTGAACATTGTCATACTTCTTGTCGGCTACCACCTTACCATTCACATCTCAATCCCATTGAATTTGTGTGGGCTACAGTCAAAGGTCAAGTTGCCGCACTAAACAAGACTTTCAAACTTTGTCATGTAACAAACATAACACGGGATGCCCTCTCACAAATAGATATCGAGTACTGGAGAAAATGTGAAGAACACGTGCTTCAAGAGATAGAAACATTGGTAACGATATGGTTTGCATTTTATCTAGTCTTTAGCAGCAGTCGCTCTTTTCGAGTCTTCAGAATCCTAATAAAATAATTAATGTACCAATGTCTGTTGTTCTCACATCGAGCAAACATCTTATAATAGCATGGATTTATAGCAACATTAACTGGTACTTCATTGTTTTGCTTCTCACAACTATTTTTTTACAGTCACCTTTATTTATGAATGATAAAATACACATACTGCATTTAAAAATACATATACAAAACATATACAAATACTGCATTGGTTACCAAACTAGATAAAATAAGAAATGAAGAAATTAGGAAAAGAGTTAGTATAATATCATGTATCGAACATATTGAGAGACAGCAAGTAAAATGGTTCGGTCACCTTATGAGAATGAAGCCAAACAAAATACAAATAAGAGCATATAATACAAGAATATACGGGTGTAAAGCCAAATGTAGACCAAGAAAACGGTGGATAGAAAACATCAAGATAACCTTGAACAAACATGGACTAAATGCAACCACGGTGGCACATCTGGCCTTGAAACGACAGCTTAAGATACCACCCCCACGCTTAACGGCAAGTGTGAATGCGATCAACAATCATTCATCTGGGGAAAGACAATAGACAAAATAGATAGAAATACACATATTCCTCTTCAACACCAATGCCACAAGAAAAACATGCCACAAGAAAAACATAAGACTATTTGATTATCACATATAAAAACTGTTTTACATACACTCTCGAATTAATGATAACTATCTCACATTTCTTGTTAAATGTAGTTGTCAGCCGAGACTTCTTCTTCTTTCGTTCACTTGAAACATGTCTATATCTGTAATTCTGTCTCCTTAATAAAACTCACTGTCTTTTGTAGTTCATACAGTGTCCCATAGAGTTTTGATTCTTGTGTTGTTTCCTCTGGCCAATATGTCTGCCTCAGCGTTTCATGCTCAGAACACTATTGAAGTGTCAGCCGAGACGAATGTGTCGGGCCATTGAAGCAAATACAATAGTGCACAACGCATTTCCATTCTCTGGACTACATCATGCTGACAATCTGGTATAGACTTTGGTCCTGTTACAAAGGAGATCTAGCGGGAGTTTAAGAGTAAACGATGAAGAAGAAGAAGATATATAATTGGGATACGAACTTGCATTCACAATTTTGTGTATTACTGTCTATTGTCTATCCCTAGGTGGAAGCTGGTTGATAGCATCCACACCTGCCTTTAAGTTTAGGAGTGGAAGCTGGTTGATAGCATCCACACTTGCTTTTAAGCGTAGGAGTGGAAGCTGGTTGATAGCATCCACACTTGCCTTTAAGTGTAGGAGTGGAAGCTGGTTGATAGCATCCACACTTGCCTTTAAGCGTAGGAGTGGAAGCTGGTTGATAGCATCCACACTTGCCTTTAAGCGTAGGAGTGGAAGCTGGTTGATAGCATCCACACTTGCCTTTAAGCGTAGGAGTGGAAGCTGGTTGATAGCATCCACACTTGCCTTTAAGCGTAGGAGTGGAAGCTGGTTGATAGCATCCACACTTGCCTTTAAGCGTAGGAGTGGAAGCTGGTTGATAGCATCCACACCTGCCTTTAAGTGTAGGAGTGGAAGCTGCATGTTTCTGTTCAAGACCAGATGCGATGTCTTAGTCGTACTGAGTCCATGTTTGTTGGGGGGGGGGTTGTCGTGATGTTATCTATCCATCTCTTTGCTCTGTATCCAGCTTTTCTTTGCTTTGTTATATGCCCTCAGTGGTAAGAAGCTTTGGTAAATTCTTAGAAGGTGGCCAAACCACTTTATCTGCTGACGTTCTATATATTCGATACAAGGCATTATTTCTACTCTTTTTCTGATATCCTAGTTTCTTACTCTGTCCAGTTTGGTGACCATAGCTGCGTTCTTAAACAATTCATCTCACATGTAACTTTTCTCTAATGCGAGGCTGTTAAATAACATGTTTGACGCAAATGTGGAATAATTCTTGATAGAGCTGGTATCCCAAGCATTGACACGATCCTGATGCAGACACAGATTCGTTGGGCAGGTCATTTGGTGCCTATGTCAGACCATCGTCTGCCAAAGATACTTCTCTATGGTGAGCTAGAGAAGGGTATAAGATCTCAAGGTGGCCAAAGGAAGCGCTACAAGGACTCGTTAAAGGACGCACTGAAAGTCTTTGAAATAGACCACGATACATGGGAAGAACTTGCACAAAATAGATCTACATGGCGTTCTAAAATAAAAAAGAGCGCATCATCTTGTGAAAAGAAGAGAAATTCAGCAGCTCAACAGCGGAGAGCAGCTAGAAAGTCACGGATAGACCAAGATCCGTCTACAGTCGTTATTCCATGTCCAAACCGTCCAAGGACATTTATAGCTCGAATAGGGCTCATTAGCCATCTACGAACTCATAATCAAGGACATAACTAAAATTGAATTTTCAAAAGTGGATGTAACAAATGGTCATCATCATCATGTGATGGACGAACAACAAGAACAAACAAACATAAAAATGGTAGATATGTTGTGCGTATTACTGTAAAATGTAAGCGTCATTTTTTTCTGCTTATGCAATATTATATAGCAAAAAACTTCTGTGCATTTTCCAATCTGCCTATCAATTTGTAAGATATGAATTCATAAGGTCGTGTGACTAGCCACGCATATAAGACTAACTGCGAAATATGGTTGCTATGCATTAGGTAGTTTTCGTGAAAATTGAGCTCAAGTAAGCAACATTAATTTCGGAACAAACTATAGACAACATTAGCAACACATAAAACGCGCACGAAGACTAACTCAATAATATATTTCGTTTTACGAAATAATTACACACACAATAACAATTACAAAAACTATTCTCACACTAAACTGTCACAATTAGATAAAAGACCAACACGCTCTGATATAATAACAAGAGATTCGGAGAAAAGTTGAACCCATTTGTGTTTTAGATACAAAAGGCTATAATCCCCTACTCAATAAACACCAATGGAATGATCTGAAAGAATAACATAACATTATATAACATTTATATTTATATTAAACACATAACACCTCAGGGTCGAAGGATGCCACTATGGAAACATCAACGCAAAAATCCCACCATGTCTCTCTGCTCTCAGGTCCTTGTTTTAGTGTAGAGAATTGTAATCCTGCCAAGTCTTGAATATATTATCACATATATTGTCATATATAAAATATTATCAATCCATACTTTTGTTTCTTCTTCTCTTTTTCTCCCCTCAACTGTCTCTTGCATGCTAGTTTTGGAAAGAGTATGATGCCTCCTTACATTAACAAACCACACAAATTTGCGACATTTATTCAACATATTAACAACAGACAGAAGAATGGTCATAAAACCAATGCTTCATATGGAAATGAAATCTCCATGACAACGATGAAGAATAAAGGACATTACTTCTATGAATGTGTCCCTAATATAGCATTTACAGAATGTACACGTTTTCATTATTCTTTATTTTAATTTATAGAAACGTCTTAATACTTGTTTTTACAAATACATACCATTGATAACAAATAAATGAATTTATATTTTTAAGAAAGAAATTGTTTTAATCTCTAGCACATGACAAGAAATACATTACTATATAACGTAATTCATTAATCTCTTTGTTCTAGCTCAGGACGAGAAATATAAAGCTTGCGAATTTCTTTGTTCCGAATGCATGTGTTTGTACATTCTCTCTACTAGGCGCATTGCTGAGAAGAGATAAAGCAGACTTAATGAAGGCAGTAATAATGTCATTTCAAGATGAATGACAGTGAGGCTGATAACGTACACATACAGAGAATGTTAGAAATGGGAGCATCTAGAGGTGAGGGTAGGAAAAGTAAATTTTTTTGAAAATTCCCGAAGATCACACAATCAACACCTGAACGGGTCTCTGCGTCCATATACACTGGGATGCCTGCTGGAGAGGAGGGCGGAGCACGTATGGGAATGCAACGCGTGTTGTGAAGTCAGTTTCCAATCAAGAATAAAGAATTCTCTCTACTTGTATGTAAATATATCACCATCTTCATCAAGTGTGTCTCCGCAACGAATGTTAGCTGAAACAGACCTCCAATATCTTATTCTCTTGTTTTTGGTGGTGTCTTGTCTTTTAATGTGTCAATAATATTTTATTTACTTGATCTTTATTTCCTTTAATAATTATTTCATAATAAGTGTTGTTAGAACCTCGTGTTTGTTTTCTTCTCTTTCCATGATGTTCTTTCTCCCTATTCTTCAATATATACACTTCTCAAATGTGTTAATGATGTCATCGAATTGTTACTTTATTTTTCATGTTTTTCAGCATCACATTAACATATAATAGATGTAGCATTTTATAATTCTCATTTTTAGTTTGTTTGTAATTTTTTAGATGTTAATATTTTCCTCATGTCAGTCCTATTCTACTTTTAATTTCTGTTTCATTTCTGCCATCAATTTTGATAAGTTCTAGATATTGATAATGTTCTTCTTGTTGCAGTTTCCAACGATGTATTTTTATGTTTAGCACCTTTTCTTCTGTGACTTTGCTGATTACCATAGTTTTTAAATGTTTATATATAGTCCATATTCTTTACTTGATTTATTGATCTGCTTTATTCATATTTGTATTTCATATTCACATTATGCTAAATGAAGTGTCATCTGCATATCTGGTATATATTATATTCCCACTGATCTTGAGTCCTGGCATTCCTTATATATATATTTAAAGATATTCTACGTGTAGATATTAAATAAGCTTGGTGATAAAATGCATCCTTGTCTTACCCCTCTTCTTATTTATATGTATGGTGAGTAGCTGTTTTCACACCTTACTGATGTCGACTGTTCCAATATATATTTCTAATCAGTCTGATGTCTTTTTCATCTATGCATATTTCTTAAAGACATTCGATTAATTTTCAGATGGACTCTCTAAAATGTCTTGCTGTAGTCTATGAACAAATATATATATATATATATATATATATATATATATATATATATATATATATATATATATATATATATATATATATATATATATATATATATATATATATATATATATATATATATATATATATATATATATATATATATATATATATATATATATATATATATATATATATATATATATATATATATATAATATATAATATATATATATATATTATATATATATATATATATATATATATATATATATTTGGACTACTATATTTTTATCACCAATAGTAGGATATTAGGTATAGCTTCTCTGGTTCCTGTGTTTTTCCTAAAATCTAATTACTCTTCAACGACCTCCGTGTCTATCTTATTTTTAATTCTTTCATGTATTATCTTGACTAGTATTTTGGTTATATGACTGATCAAACGCATTGTTCTAAATTCTGTAAAATCCACAACTCTGGGCTGTTTAGGTAGTGGTATGAATATTGATGATTTCAGGTGTCTAGTTATGTGGCCTGTTTCATATATGTCATTGCAAATTTCTTTGATAGTCTCCACACCAAATTCATCTAGAGTTTTTAATCATGTCAGCTGTTATGTTATCGGAGCATGTGGCCTTTCACATTTTATTGATTTAATTGCATTTTCTACTTCAACTTTCAGTATTGTTGAGTCCATCATTATATGTATTTGTTCCGTTGGTCATCAAACAGCTCTGTCGCATGATCTGCCCATCTTGTAAGTACTTCTGTTTTATCAAATATAATTTCTCCGTTTTTATCTTTAATGCTGCCACCCCCATTTATAGGATTGTTCACGTTTGGAACTGTCTTATCTCCTTATGCATATCTTTCATCTTCTGTTATACTGACATCTCCTCTATTTCTCTGCGTTTTGTTTTTAACCATTGTTTTTGTCGTTGTTCTGCACATGTTGCGGATATCATTGTCTATATAAGTGACTACTTTTTGGATATATTTAGCTTTCTTTCTGACGTTTTCTATAATATTTCATGTCATCCATGTTTGTTTGCTCTTGTCTTTTCTTATTGTTAAAATTTTATTTGATGTTAGAATACTTCTCCTAGGGCTGTACAATTTTATTGTTCATTTTCGTTTCTGGATTTATCCTTCTGTATTGTTCCATGCATTCTATCATTAGATGTTCACATCTAATCCTTACATCTACAATGTATTTTTTATGTATGATTATTGTAGTGCTTATATCTCTGTCTGTTGATCATGATTTCTTCTATCATGTATCTTTTTAAGTTTAACATTTTTATTTTGCACAGCACTGGATTATAGTCATAGTTGATATCATCACCTTCACATGTTTTCATGTTTTTGAAACTAATTCTTAATCTCTTTTTTTATCATAATATAATCTACTTGGTTCCTCTTTCTGTCTCCAGGACTTTTGCATGTATATAATCTTCTGTTTTCATGTTTAAAGAATACATTACATATGGTCATGTTGTTCTCCCTGTAGAACTGTATAAGTCTTTCTTCTCTGACATTCCTTGTTTCTAGTCCAAATTGTCCTACATTGTTATATTGTCTTTCTCTCCCTCTTTTTGTATTTATGTCTCCCATGACTATTATAATGTTCTCTTGATTTTACTGGCTTGAGTAGTTGTAGGTCTTCGTAGTAATATTAGAGATTAATTGAAGATTTCTTCTTCAGTGTAGTCTGTAGTTTGTGTGTATATAATGACCAGATCAAAAGGCTTTGATTTATAGCATCATTATGATGTCGTTAGATCTCCAGTACCAGCTGATGTATTTTTCTATTTCTTTCTTGATCAGTATTTCTACCCCCCCCCCCCTTTTTCCGTTTAAGGTAATTTCCACGTGAATGTATAAACCTAACATTTTCCTTTAATTTGTACCCAACATCTTTTCATCTTGTCTTTGTTACTCCTAGAATATCTACATTGAATACTTCTGCTTCTAATATTAAGTTTTCTAGCTTCCATGACTGGCGTTTGTGTTATAATATTCCATGTTCATATTATAATATGTTGCTTTCCAATCTTCAGATGTTGTTGATCTGTTGCTTGGCTTTGGGGTGTACTGGTAAAGTCCAGTCTTTTCCATGGCGGCCAGTCAGCATTCATCGTTATGCCCTGAACGTGCCTAGTGTGCGCCACACACTTTGCTGTTTCGCCGACTGAGCCATTGATCCATTTGGATTCCTCCTCATCGTGCGCTGTCACATTTTTTTGTTTTGGAAAGGGATGAACATTCCCTGCTTTTGCCTTATGGATGTCTCTTTGCGATAACGTTTTACGCTGTTAAATTAGCCACTAGCTGTAGTAGTTGTGACGGCATTTTTTTTTGTCCGCATCGAAAATAGGTAGTTCACAAGTCGGAAAAAACTTGAATAATCTACATTCCTCCTATAATCAACTAAGAACAAAAACCACAGATCCTAAAGATGGAATTAAATTTGGCATCACACTTTTCCCAGTAACACACTAACTACACCATGGAAAGCAGCAATGTCAACTTGGAAACACGCCCATCATATTACGACAACCGGAAATAATATCAGGTAAATATAGCAGGTTAGATAACATGCCGTCTTCGCATAGAAAGTTGACCGAAATATGTCTTGTCTTTATGGTAATCTTTGATGACAAATCTTCTAACTTTGTCATGGCTAAATAACCTTTAAGGATTTACTTAGATATCCATCACAGCTAGGAATTGTCAGTTCCAAGTTGACCGCGAGATCGCGACTATACGATAGCACCAGTTATTCTGTGATTATGAATTATTATGTGGTTGTGGTCATAACTGATTGAATCAGTTATGTTGATGTTTGCAGTGAGTGTTGCAAATGTAGGCTAAACTATTTCATGCCTGAAGCTCTTCCTCTTTTATTTATTCTTGACCTGAGACTGGATGATAATCAACTGTAACAATCACATCTAGTGGCACCTCGTAGAAGACTAAGATCACTCATACAACTTGCTTGGCATAGAGTTATATTGCGCAGTGTAGCCACTTATTGTTTTGTATTGTTCTTCTCAGTTGCATAGTTCAAGTTGTGATTGATAGCAAAGGTAATGAATGACAGCGTTGTTCACGTTCACATGTTAACCGCTAGTTGGGAGAAATCAGGAAGTACGTGTTTGAGGCTCTGATACCAATTTTTTCTTCATGTGCACATTATAAATCACTGTCCGGGACTCCTGTTGTTGATTACTTGAACAGTGCAGACCATCGGGGTATAGGTGATGTTTATGTGACTGCCATTCAATCGTGTTCATCTGATGACAGGTCCAGCGATATGCACTTGAGAACCGATGTATCCTCCAATTTAACACACTACAACCTTTTGAGATTAACATTCGTTGTGCATATGGGTAGATATCCGGTTGTTATGTATTTTTTTCCGTGTGTCTTATTTTGTCTATATCTCTTATATCTCTTATATCTCTATATCTCTATATCTCTTATATCTCTTATATCTCTTATATCTCTATATCTCTTATATCTCTATATCTCTATATCTCTTATATCTCTATATCTCTTATATCTCTATATCTCTTATATCTCTATATCTCTATATCTCTTATATCTCTTATATCTATTATATCTCTATATCTCTATATCTCTATATCTCTTATCTCTAATATATCTATATCTCTATATCTCTTATATCTCTATATCTCTTATCTCTAATATATCTATATCTCTATATCTCTTATATCTCTATATCTCTTATATCTCTATATCTCTATATCTCTTATATCTCTATATCTCTTATATCTCTATATCTCTTATATCTCTATATCTCTATCTCTTATATCTCTAATATATCTATATCTCTTATATCTCTTATATCTCTTATATCTCTATATCTCTTATATCTCTATACCTCTTATATCTCTTATATCTCTATATCTCTATATCTCTATATCTCTTATATCTCTTATATCTCTTATATCTCTATATCTCTATATCTCTTATATCTCTATATCTCTTATATCTCTATATCTCTTATATATCTATATCTCTTATATCTCTATATCTCTTATATCTCTATATCTCTTATATATCTATATCTCTTATATCTCTATATCTCTTATATCTCTTATATCTCTATATCTCAATATCTCTTATCTCTAATATATCTATATCTCTTATATATCTATATCTCTTATATCTCTTATATCTCTATATCTCTTATATCTCTATATCTCTTATATCTCTATATCTCTTATATCTCTATATCTCTTATATCTCTATATCTCTTATATCTCTATATCTCTTATATTCTGCCAACTGTCTGTTTTGTTTCTTTTCTATTCTATCCTTCCAGTGTCTTCATCATTTATACTCTTCTGGACTTCCGAATTTTTCCCGTTAAGCAATTAAAATAATAAAGTGGACAGAGCCTTTTCTTACTTGTAGTGTTTTATATTTTGTGTTTTTTATATAGGCCATTGTGGTCGAAATTTAGATTGATGTAGCTATTATTTGTGTTACTGATGATTAGCAAAACTTCTTTACCCTTTTCCACGTTTCGCAAAATTATAATTGGAACATTCAATTCAATGTTGTTGTCACAATGCTTAGAGCAGTGATTCTAACTTTAATTTGGCACGTGAACTCCATCCAAACAAAATTACACCAGTGGGTCCCTTGCTGCCACAGAGAAGGGTCATTGACTTTCTCTACACGTCTACTCCCTAAATTATATCGCTATAATCATGTCCGGCTGTGTGACGAAGTGGTACAGAGCGCGTCTGTGACGGCCAAGGTACTGTGTTCGATCCCCGTCACAGGCAAATGTACATATTGCCAAGAAAATCGGTACAGCCAACAAATGCTGGGTTGATAGCTAGGTCCTGATTAGGATATACTACCAAAATAATAATGATTGTTGTTTATCGTTAAAATAGTTACCTACTTGTTGCTTATCGTTCAAGTAGTTACATATATACTATTTATCGTTCAAATAGCTTCATACCTGCTGTTTATCGTTAAAGTAATTACCATACCTGCTGTTTATCGTTAAAGTAATTACCATACCTGCTGTTTATCGTTCACGTCGTTACCATACCTGCTGTTTATCGTTCACGTAGTTACCATACCTGCTGTTTATCGTTCAAGTAGTTACCATACCTGCTGTTTATCGTTCAAGTAGTTACCATACCTGCTGTTTATCGTTCAAGTAGTTACCTTACTTTATGTTTATCGTTCAAGTAGTTACAAAACCTGCTGTTTATCGTTCAAGTAGTTACCTTACTTTATGTTTATCGTTCAAGTAGTTACCATACCTGCTGTTTATCGTTCAAGTAGTTACCTTACTTTATGTTTATCGTTCAAATAGTTACCCTACCTGTTTTTAAACGTTCGGACAAAATTTACTGGGTTTTGATTTCTCTCCTAATACGACCCCTTCTCCTATCGATCCAGCTGTAAATGGGTACCATTTGTTAGGGAATGAGTTAGGGAAGGTAAACATAGCAAGAACGGAACTTAACACCCTCTTAATTGTTTCTGCGGCTTAGTACATGAAGAGATATCTTCATTCCCGACGTAGGCCATGAAGCCTACCTTAAGTTAGCTTACATATTATTTATCGTTCAAGTACTTAACCTACTTGTTGCTTCTCTGTGACACGCAATATAAACATTTTCCTTTGCCCCCTCCCCGCATGTAAATTTTCGTGGCCTCCACACCACAGGAACCATGTGGTCACCATCGAGAACCATTGATTTATAACATAAATTATATATTCATGTTATACATAGGCGTCGCCTATAAAAATCCTTTACCCCCCAAAAATATGTCTATATATGACTATTTACATTCGGCTGTACCTGTCACGTGCTGTCACGTGCTGTCACGTGTATTATGGCATATACTTGTTTGAGTTAAAGAAACAACGTTTGTGCACATAGGAAATCTTGAGTGTATTACATATATTACAAACTCGATAACACGATTTTTGATAACGTAAATCACCGAAGCTAATGATTTAGACGTTCAACACTAATAGAAAATCGACGGGGTGTAAAATAATCGTGAACATAGAGCATACGTCAATAGATTGTTGTAGTGAGATGAAAGAGGATTAAGGACGTATCTGTCAAGTGTACATACGAGTTAAATGAATTTTAATGGTTATATATTCATGGTTCTGTTGTGGAGCGGTACATATCCTGTATTTACTACCATCAAGCCTTTTGGACTGAACTCTGAACATTTATTTGTTTAAATTTATATTGGTGTGGTTCTTATTGCATTTCTATCCACGTTGTAGTGGGTAATAATTTGTTATATCTGTTGTCATATCCCGTCCAATATTCAACAAAACTCGCTTCCATGACTACACGTTTCCACATACATCATTGTCACCTTGAACTTTGTATTATTTACGTGTTAATAGTGTATCTAGTGCCTCTGTGTTGGTAACATTGTTTTTACTGATTTCATTTTTTTTCACTGTTCGCTTTGTATATTCTTGTGAAAATCCTAACGGTTCGAAACGTTGAAAATATCTTGTGTATTTTTGTCCGTTGTAAGTTTTCGTGTTTACACATCATAACCTCTTAGCGATAGTCCGTCTTATTCAAGTGAAACATCCAAAACCTGTTTTCTACGTAAGTACCATTGTTGTTTACGTTTCATATAGTATTACCTTATATTGCAAATTCTGTATTGGATGGTCAAGGTAAGTAACGCAATTTCCGCCGTATCAGCAACAAATGTAGGTTGTGTATTGGAATCGTTGCGTAGCGAGTAAATTCATAGTTACGGAGTAGTGCTGCATCCAGATCATTCCACAAGAAATGACGCCAACTTAGCGCATTATTTGTCTAGGCAATCACAATGATGGGTTGAAAGCTGCATATAAATATGAAGTCAAAAATATGTTTTTGCGACGTATCATATACAGTTATACGATTACAGCAGATTGAAGACGTTCAACAGAAATAAGAAGCAGAATAGGGCAGGCAAAAACAACATTCAGAAAAATGTTCCTGTCATTAGAGGTGAGAAAGAGAGTTCTGCAGCGCTATATAACTCCTATACTAACATATGGGTGCGATTCTTGGGCAATAAATAAACTGGAAAGTGGGAAATTGGAGGCAAAAGAGATGTGGTTCTACAGAAGAGTGCTGAGAATATCATGGACTGCCAGAAAAACACTAATGTAGAGGTGTTGAAAGCGTCAAATGCGAAACGGACTTTAATCAATAATATAAGAAAAAGACAATTTTCATTTTTTGGCCACTTTATGAGACAAGGAGGTTTAGAGAACATAGTCACAACAGGCAAGATTGAAGACAACAGAAACTGGGGGCGACAACGTGAGAAAATATTAGACAACCTGGCTCGGGAGGTTGGAGACAGTTGGATAATACTGGAGACAGAGAGCTGTGGAGAGCCATGATCGTCTACGCCAACCGGCATGACACCTGATGATGATGATCATATACAGTACGAAAACCTTAAACCCAGCAATTTGTTTTGCCGCAATTATTGCCTAAGTAATACAAATACGCTCAGTAGTTTGCCATTGCTTATTGAAAATTTTGGATGCACAACTGCCGGCGGTTGAATTTAAACCCGATATCTTGACCGTCACAGACGCTCTCTGGACCACAATCTGACATTATATGTACAGTTTTTTCAATAATATAACAATATCTCTAATGGTGAGGTACGCTTTCTTCAACCGAAGACACTAGTCCGATTATAATTATATCAGAACTTTTAATCATAAAAAAAGTGGAGGTGACGGTTCTGGTATACTAGTCACCACGACGCCGGAATACACACACACACACACACACATACACATATATATGATACAGTTAGTGAAAAAACACGAAGGGGTGTATGTCAAATATATTAAATAGGAACGATACGCTTCCTTTCCATTAAGAATAAGAACAGACATACACGCACACATACACATGCATACACATAGGAACGATATCATACCCTTAGGAATAACAACAAACACACATATACATATAAATGAGCATAATTGTATGTAATAAATACAAATATTCCATAACATTATAAGTGGTTAATTCTAGAAAAGTTTTTCTATAACGGAAAACATTCTCTAACTTGATCTAACAGTTAACATTGGAAAATCGACTAATGGATATTGAACATTTTGTGCCTCTTCAGTTGAAAATTGTGCCAAACTATATTTTGGTCAAATCTAAATGATTATGCAAAGGAAAAATTAATAATAAAATCTTGCTGTTAGTCGCTTGTCATCGACTTTTATGTGTGGTATGGCATTCAACGTTTTTACGTGATTATAATTAATTTTCTGTGTTTAATTTGTTGTTATTTTCTTCTCCTTTCGATCGCGTGCAATATGTCTTTAACCTCGATGTTCTACATTCGATCAACTTCACTGTCTTTTGTAGCTCATACATGCGTCCATAGAGCTTTTGTTTTAGTGTTGTTTTTGTAGCTCCTACATGTGTCTATAGAGCTTTTGTTCTAGTGTTAATTTTGTAGCTCCTTCTTCTTCTTCTTCGGCGTTCGCTCTCAAATAACCACAAAAATATTTCGTGTGATTTCCGCCAGGGAGCGTGAAGTACGTTGTGCTGGAAGTTCCACAGTAAAACTGTGATTATTTGCACCCCGGTTGGCCACTTGTGATCAGGACGTCCGAGGTCCAGCACATCCGTTTTCGTCATTCCTTTATTTCGGGTTTGGTCCCTGTGTCTATAAAGCTTGTGTTCTAGTGTTATTTTTATAGATCATACATGTGCCTACAGAGCTTTTGTTCTAGTGTTGTTTTTGTAACTCATACATGTGTTCATAGAGCTTTTGTTCTAGTGTTGCCTGTTCACATGTACACATGACTGTTCTACGTGTCCACATAGATGTTATGGTTCTCCATATGTACACATGGCTGTGCTGCCTATCCACATGTACACATGGCTGTGCTGTCTATTTACATATACACATGGCTGTGGTGTCTGTCCACATTTACGCATGGCTATATTGCCAATACAAAGTTGTGAGTACACAAAAGTAATGATAAGACGAAAGGTAATATATGTTATGACATTATAAACCAGCATCATAGCACACGATTACCCATAAGTGCTCAGCTGCCTCGTCAGTGGCTGACAAGAAATCACCTAATTAATGTCGTCATGCGTACATGCTCAGTAGTGATTGTGCCATTCCTCAACCTTCCCAGAACATGATCTCTGCCATAAAACTTTATGGTGGCTGTGTGAACCACGAGAGTAATTTTACTTAAAATCATAAATAGCCAGTGGATTCGAACTTCCATTTTACTGGTCAGTAAGTGAATAACAACATTACACAACCGCTGCTTGTTTTCTGTGTATATGTGACTGCGTAGTCGGCGGTGTCTCACCCTGACGTGTAGAATTTCAAAATATTCTGATATGTTCATAATGAGATAGTCATCTTGTATTAGTTTTCTGTCATTGATGTCTTGATTAAATGTCCCTTTAATTACCATTTTTTTCAGCATTTCTACGATTGTTCTAAGCTTTGCATGAAATACATTCACATTATCTGTCAATGATTGTAAAAAAATATCCACTGTGAAACACCCTTTTTTATGGATACATGAAACAAGGATGAAACTTGGATGATTCCGACTTGAAGAGTTAAAAAAAATGTAGTAGAAACTCAAGAATGAATAGAGACGGTCGACAGTAAAAACTGTATTAGAAAGAAACTCAAGAATGAATAGAGACGGTCGACAGTAAAAACTGTATTAGAAAGAAACTCAAGAATGAATAGAGACGGTCGACAGTAAAAACTGTATTAGAAAGAAACTCAAGACTGAATAGAGACGATATGTAGTAAAAACTGTATTAGAAAAAAACTCAAGAGTGAATAGAGACGATATGTAGTAAAAACTGTATTAGAAAGAAACTCAAGACTGAATAGAGACGGTCTGTAGTAAAAACTGTATTAGAAAGAAACTCAAGAGTGAATAGAGACCAACTCTGTAATGTGGATTGAGAAAATATGCAGCAGCAGCAAATCTTCAGAAGCTGGACAAAATTCAGAATGCAGGTCTTCGAATTATAACAGTAGGATTAAGAAGCACGCATATGTCAATAGAATCTATAGCAGGATTACACTAAATCTAACAGACTGCAGGGATGGGAAAATCACAATAATTACTGAAATATGTGGACGCCTGACACATCGCCCTATGCATTAGAAAACACACGAACTAACAACAACAAAACTGACTGAAATAACCAAGCCTCAATTATCTATCAAAAAACCATTTTAAAGTCAATGAAGAAGTAAGCAGCAACAATCCTGATGAATGGGAACAGCTAGAAGCATATTACAACATCGCAAACACTTTACCCATATATACTGCAAATCGTACAATCCCAGGCATTGGCAGCAAAACTATGGAAACGCCTACTGCCGTCAAGGCAAAAACACTTGATACTCTAGACACTCAATACCTCAGCTCACAATGAAACAATGTCTTCACAGATGGATCATCAGAGGATGCAATAAAGAAAGGAGGAGCTTGGATAATAATACTCATACCAAACACCCAAAAACTAGAACTCTCAATCGCTACTGGCAAATTATCAACACACTACAGGGTAGATTTACAAGCAATCTTAGAAGCATCAAAGGCTCTAGAAGCTCAAAGTAGCTTATATAGTATTTCTGTGCGACTGTGTGTCAGTACTCCAGACCATCCAAAATGAACCTAAAGATCGTCTAACAAAAACAACTGTATAATATTTTAATCAACTGTCTGATAACAATAAAGTTGCGCTGCAGTGGATCCCTGCATACTGTGGAATTACAGGAAAGAAACAAGTTGACAGACTGGCAAAAGCAGGTGCACAAAAGGAACAGTTCCAGCACAGAATATCACTGACTGGAGTAAAAACTTTCATCACAACAAAATAAAAACATACATGGAGTCAGAGAAGAGGCAGAAACTTTCAACAGGACCCGATTTCTTCTTCTTCTTCTTCAGCGTTCATTCTCAAACTCCTGCTGGATCTTTCCCTTGTAGCAGGACATTGCCACACTAGATTTCAAGCAGGATGTAGTCCAGAGAATGGAAATGCGTTGTGTCGCCGTTTTATTTGCGCCAATCGCCCGACACATCCGTCTTCGTCGGAGGACCCCCATTTTAAAGCTAAGCAGACCATAGTAAACAAAAATGTTTAGGCCCTGCACAGGACACTGCAGATTACAAGCACTTATCCACAAAATTAATGCAGTACAAACTGACCAATGCCCATTTCAAAAGGATCTCCAGACTCCAGAACACGTTCTGCACACTCTTCCATGACGTGAGAATTAAAATATTGCCACAAGAGACAGATCTGAAGGTAAAGCTGTGCGACAACCTTGAGGATCTCTTGCTGACGACCGAATTTATGGAGGCAGCTCGCCTTCCTGTATAGACTTATGTGAATAGGAAACGATTGATCGCAGAAGAAGATTTAAAAATATATATATACTTGAATAAATACACATTTGAATCACTAAATTTGAATGAATACAGACTTGAATAAATACATACTTGAATAAATACATACTTGAATGAAAACATACTTGAATAAATACATACTTGACGGAATACATACTTGAATGCGTGCGTACTTGAATAAATACATACTTGAATACATACATACTTGAATTCGTGCATACTTGAATAAATACATACTTGAATACATACATACTTGAATTCGTGCATACTTGAATAAATACATACTTGAAAACATACATACTTGAATGAAAACATATTTGAATGAATACATGCTTGAAAGAATACATACTTGAATAAATACATACTTGAATAAATACATACTTGAATAAATACATACTTGAATAAATACATACTTGAACGAATACATACTTGAACAAATACATACTTGAATAAATACATACTTGAACGAATACATACTTGAACAAATACATACTTGAATAAATACATACTTGAACAAATACATACTTGAACAAATACATACTTGAATAAATACATACTTGAATAAATACATACTTGAATAAATACATACTTAAATAAATACATACTTGAATAAATACATACTTTAATAAATACATACTTTAATAAATTCATACTTGAGTGAATACATATTTGAATACATACGTACTTGAATGAATACATACTTGAATACATACGTACTTGAAGGAATACATACTTGAATGAATACATATTTGAATGAATACATATTTGAATGAATACATACTTTAATAAATGCAAACTTGAATAAATACATACTAGTATAAATAAATACTTGAATAAATACATACTTCAATAAATACATACTAGTATAAATAAATACTTGAATAAATACATACTTCAATAAATACATACTTGAATAAATACATAATTGAATTAATACATAATTGAATGAATACATAATACACATCATTATGCTTGACACCCTCACAACAATACATATGATTCCAATAACAAGAACCTACATGTACTGACAAAATAATATTCAATTAGACACCAACCAATAAAGACACACACGTGCAGGGACTCGCACATGCGTGATCGCAGATAAACTGACACGTGTATAAGTGCGTGCACACATATTGGGACACTAGAACACCTGTATAATGAAACAATATTGAAACCTTATTATCAGCCATGCGAGCGATGGTGTATCTAAACCAGGTTCTGTAATTGCTCAATAATGGGTCGCATCCTGTGAACAGGTGACGATCAGAAATGATTTCACATCCAGTAATGTAGAAATCACGCAGATACATTGTCTTTTTCTTTCCCTCCACGGAGCTTACTTTAATTTTTCGATCCATTATGTTTGTACATTATTTCATTTCCAGTCCAGCTTAAAAAAATTATAAACTAATTTATGGTGCCATTTTTACTCCGCATAGTTTTTAATTCAGTTGGGTTAGCTTATGAAGTGCACATTTGAAGTGCTAGCAATGTACCTGTGCACATTTGAAGTACTAGTAATGTCCTTGTGTATATTTGAAGCACTAGCAATGTCCTTGTGTATATTTAAAGTACTATTAATGCACCTGTGCACATGTGAAGTACTAGCAATGTCCTTGTGCACATTTGAAGTACTAGTAATGTCCTTGTGTACATTTGAAGTACTAGTAATGTCCTTGTGTACATTTGAAGTACTAGCAATGTCCTTGTGTATATTTGAAGTACTAGCAATGCACCTGTGCACATGTGAAGCACTAACAATGTCCTTTTTGACATTTGAAGTACTAGCAATGTAGTTGTATACATTTGAAATACTAACTAGCAATGGTCTTGTGCACAGCTGAAATACTAGTAATGCACCTGTGGACGTGTGAAGTACTAGCATTGTACTTGTGCACATTTGAAGTACTAGCAATGTGCTTGTGCACACTTGAAGTACTATCAATGTCCCTGTGCATATTTGAAGTGCTAGCCATGTACTTGTGCACATTTGAAGCACTAGCAATGTACTGGTGCACATGTGAAGCACTAGCAATGTACTTGTGTACATTTGAAGTACTAGCAATGTACTGGTGCACATGTGAAGCACTAGCAATGTACTTGTGTACATTTGAAGTACTAGCAATGTACCTGTGCACATTTGCAGTGCTAGCAATTATTGATAAAGAAAATTCATGCAGCAAACAGAATTTCAACAATGTCGCTCAGAAGGCACCTAATCGCCTGGCACCTTGAGTCAACATTTCTGCGACAGCATCCCTGAAAATGATGCGATTTTAGTCAAAACCTTTAACATGTATATTCCCTAGATACTAAGAATATGTACCGGTCTATTGACACACAGACAAAAACAACATGCACTCTGCCCATCAATTATTGACAGCACTGGTTACTACATGTACTTCTTTTGTTATATCAGATTTATTGAACTCTTTGTTCTTCTAACGTGAAGTAACTCTCAGAAGGATCGAGTAGGGAATGTGACAGAGAAGATCGAACTAGTAGGGAATGTGACAGAGAAGATAGACCTAGTAGGGAATGTGACAGAGAAGATCGAACTAGTAGGGAATGTGACAGAGAAGATGGACCTAGTAGGGAATGTGACAGAGAAGATGGACCTAGTAGGGAATGTGACAGAGAAGATGGACCGAGTAGGGAATGTGACAGAAGATGGATCTAGTAGGGAATGTGACAGAGAAGATCGAACTAGTAGGGAATGTGACAGAGAAGATAGACCTAGTAGGGAATGTGACAGAGAAGATGGACCTAGTAGGGAATGTGACAGAGAAGATGGACCTAGTAGGGAATGTGACAGAGAAGATGGACCGAGTAGGGAATGTGACAGAAGATGGATCTAGTAGGGAATGTGACAGAGAAGATGGACCTAGTAGGGAATGTGACAGAGAAGATGGACCGAGTAGGGAATGTGACAGAGAAGATGGACCTAGTAGGGAATGTGACAGAGAAGATGGACCGAGTAGGGAATGTGACAGAAGATGGATCTAGTAGGGAATGTGACAGAGAAGACAAAGAGAGATGTTGCTGGATGGGTTGTCATCATAGCATGGAAGATTATCTCCAATTGAACTTATTAAATCATCTCACAACAACAGTATTATGCAAGGCCGTGCTGTGCTATGATACAGAGAGAGACGACCGTAAGTAGGCGGCATATTCAGCGACGTCAAAATACAATTTAGAATAATTCAATAATTTAACACATAATTTTGGGTGCGGCATTTAAAAAGACTTTTTTCACATTGAGAAAATGTACCTGACGCTCCTGATACACATTTTATCATGTTGGTCATCTAACACTGAGAAGTCAGAATGGTTCCAAGTTGTTACGGGCGTTAAACAGGGATGCATCATGTCCCCATTACTTTTCTGCGTCGCTATTGATTGGGTCTTGAGAAAGAGCACTGAAAATGAGCTGACAGGAATAAAATGGATTAATAATACCGTTCTCGAAGATCTTGACTACACAGATGACCTAGCCCTTTTGAGCGCCAACCACACAGATGCTCAATCTAAGTTTGACAATCTCCAACGCTACTCAAATCAGATAGGGTTGAAAATCAACACATCAAAAACTCATATACTAGATTTTACGAGATCCAACGACAACATAGAAATTCAAAATGTTCCATTATTAAAAGTCAACAATTTTACACATTTAGGCACCAATCTAGCATTGGATGGAGACTCATCAAATGAAATTTTACACCGTATTGCCCTTGCAGCGGGTGCTTTCAATAAACTACGCAACATATGGACGTCAAACACACTAAGAAACACCACAAAACTCAAGTTGTTTAACTCCAACATCATCCCTATTCTATCATATGAGTGCGAAAGTTGGAAAGCCACAAAAGCCACAGATAAAAGACTCGACTCCTTTGAAAACAAATGCCTACGTACCATTCTGAACGTTAAGTGGATTGACTTTAAATCTAACACTACTATAAGAGAGGAAAGTAAACAAACCTATATATCTTCCTTCATTAGACAAAGGCGTTAGACTTACATCGGCCATGTTCTCAGAATGAACAGTCTAAGAATTCCCAAGCAGTCACTATATTGGGTGTCACCTGGAGTAAGAAGAAGAGGGAGACCTAGAGAAACTCTACGAAGAACCATTAATAGAGAAGGCATGTCAATGAACCTAAACAACACGCAACAATTGAAAGACCTGGCAACACAAAGAATGAAATGGAAAGCTATGGTTTCTGCCCTATGCGCCGCCTATGGCCCTGGAGGAACATAACATCTAACTATTCCATAATGCCAGAACACTCTATGTATTACATAACATCAACACTCTATGTATTACATAACACAAACACTCTATGTACTAGATAACATCAACACTCTATCTATTACATAACACAAACACTCTATGTATTAGATAACATCAACACTCTATCTATTACATAACACACACTCTGTGCACTGGATAATAGCAACACTATCTATTACATAACACACACACTCTATGTATTAGATAACATCAACACTCTATCTATTACATAACACAAACACTCTATGTACTAGATTATAGCAACACTTTAACCAATAGACAATGAAACACAATTTAATCATTATATCATTAACTTTCTAACGTTAGATTTTTCAGGCCGACATGCGCAAGTATGGCAGCCAAGCTATAAACTATGATTTATTTAATTCGGTTATTTTGATTGCATCTTGTTAACCAGTATTACTTTCAGAACGACCTCTGAATTATAAAATAATATCAACATTCACAATTCGAGCTCATAATGCCTTCAACATTCACTAAATACAAAATACTAAATATACAATATAAATTACTAAATATAGAATACAAAACACTAAATATAAAACTAATTTCGAAAAACTTATTCAGAGGAAATACCCATTATGACAATGCCTCATGTTAATCGGAAAGTACAAAAGAAAGCAGCACCCGTACAACAAACAAACAGGTACAGACACCTCAGGTCACGTTCAAACTTACTACCTAACATATTCACCGGCATGATTGATCGGTATTCACAATGATTGAAAAATCAATGTGGAGTCTTTTACTTAAGATCAAGTTCTAATATCGGTTTCCAGCACACTAGAGCATAAACACACAGTTAACTTAAGAGTGTAGTGTACTTTATAAACCTTGAAGGAACAGTTTATCAGCTAGTTATAACTTATACTTTTCATGTGTTGTGAATTCCTATTACGGATGTTGGCTCTGACGTAGTACACAGGTATGCATTCATAAAGCTAGAGTTATATTTTATTGCAATATTCATAATTTAATTATAAAACATTAAAGAGTTATGTTAAATTCTCATTCATTAGATCCAGACCTTATATCCAGTCAAGTGAATGGTTCCAGCTTCTTCTTCTGCTTCGTTCTCAAACTCCTGCAGACTAGCAGGATGTAGTCCGCAGAACGGAATGCGTTGTGTCATAGTTTAAAGTATTGCTGCGATATCTGCGCATTTCGGCCTGACACATCCGACCTCAGCATCGCCTTGGGCCACTGACCCTATATGGGATGGGACAGCCAACTCTATCCCATAACCTCCTTAGTCGCCTTTTACGACATGCTTGGAAGGTAAACAGTGTTGCTATTCTTCGCTCACCTTCCGGGGCCCGGCAACACACAGGCGTTCCAGCTTCTAATGGCGCATATTGTGGCTGAGATAAGCAGAAGGTATTCTTAGACATGTCTGCGAACCTACTCGCAATATTCGCGGTAGGAATGAATACCCACTCCGCCTGTATTACATACTATACCCACTCCACCTGTATTACATGCTATATTTACTCCGCCTGTATTACATGCTATATCTACCCCGCCTGTATTACATGCTATATTTACTCCGCCTGTATTACATACTATATCTACCCCGCCTGTATTACATGCTATATTTACTCCGCCTGTATTACATACTATATCCACTCCGCCTGTATTACATGCTATATCTACTCCGCCTGTATTACATACTATATCTACCCCGCCTGTATTACATGCTATATCTACCCCGCCTGTATTACATACTATATCCACTCCGCCTGTATTACATACTATATCCACTCCGTCTGTATTACATACTATATCCACTCCGCCTGTATTACATACTATATCTACCCCGCCTGTATTACATACTATATCCACTCCGCATGTATTACATACTATATCCACTCCGCCTGCATTACATACTATATCCACTCCGCCTGTATTACATACTATACCCACTCCGCCTGTATTACATACTATATCCACTCCGCCTGTATTACATACTATATCAACTCCGCCTGTATTACATACTATATCCACTCCGTCTGTATTACATACTATATCCACTCCGCCTGTATTACATACTATACCCACTCCGCCTGTATTACATACTATATCCACACCGCCTGTATTACATACTATATCCACTCCATCTGTATTACATACTATATCCACTCCGCCTGTATTACATACTATATCCACTCCGCCTGTATTACATACTATACCCACTCCGCCTGTATTACATACTATATCCACACCGCCTGTATTACATACTATATCCACTCCGTCTGTATTACATACTATATCCACTCCGCCTGTATTACATACTATATCCACTCCGCCTGTATTACGTGCTACACCCACTACACCTATATTACGTGCTATGCCCACTCTGCTTGCAATAGAGGCCTACGTGTTATTTTTTTATGTAGTCATCACACTCAACAGAAGTTATGCACAAAATAATTTCGGTCACTATAGTTGAGCTGGCAGAATGTCAGGGCGTTCATTGACAATAAAAAGGAAGTGGTAGCCTATTCTGTTCAGGACGTAGCCATAAACCCAGAAATGTTTAGCAGTAATGATTTTCTTGGCAATACATTTCCATACTTCAAGTAGTTTGCCATTGCTTTCTGAACGTTCCGGATGTGAAATTGCCTGTGGTGTGATTTGAACCGGGTACCTTGACCGTTACAGACACGATATGTCCCTCGCCGTTACAGACACGCTATGTCGCTCGCCGACACAGAGCAAGATCATTGATAATAACACTGCTGGTAATATTATTACCTGCATTGATGTGTTATTGTTATTCGTCATAAGCGATGTGCTTGCACACACTTGTCATTTTTTCTGTATTGTCCGGTGAGGAAACTTTCCAAAATGTCAACAATGCCTTCACCACAAGCATTCTTATGATGAAGATAAATCTGTGATGGATGTAGTACAACTGATGTCTCAAGGCTATTATGATGTATGTAGACTTGTTGACTTAATGAACATGCTTCACAACCATACTGTTAAAGTGTCTTAATGAATATTATTCATATTATTCATTAACCAATAGCAGACGTAGGAATGATGCAGTTATATCACACTCACCGCCTTTGTTTCGAAATATCTGGTACCCATTTATTCAGGACGGTTTAGATGTCATTTCTTTTTTTTTTTTTTTGTGTGCTTGTTCTCTAGCCTGCAAATTAGCAGAATGTAGTTCGGAGAATGGAATTTATTGTGTCGTATTTTACAGATTTGCTGCGATTTATACTTCTTAGCGCCTGATACATTCGACTTCAGCATCGCTTCTATGGAATAGTACAGCCAAGTCCACCCCTAATCTCCTTAGTAGCCTCTTACATTATACATAGAAGATAAACAGTGTTGTCATTCTTTGCTCCCTTTTCGGACTCGGTCAACACAGGAGCGTACATGTCATTTGCATTCTAAATATTACTGAAGTTGAAGAGAAACGTGGAAACTTGGATCACACATCCAACAAAAACCGCACACTAAACACTGCGATACAGATGTTTCCAATTCAAAATATTGGATTTGTTCAGTGTTGAAGCTTCAATATTTATTTTTTGGTATTGTTAATTTTGTCAGCTTTATGTCTGTTCAGTGTTGAAGCTTCAATATTTATTTTTTGGTATTGTTAATTTTGTCAGCTTTAGGTCTGTTCAGAAGAAAATGCACCAGATTTTTATTGTATCCTTGTACCGAAACGTGTTACAGGTAACTTCCGTGATTTAGAAAGGTTAACGTTTGTAGATCTTTATAGAATCCAATACGTTCTATCGTTGATAAGGTCGATATATTATAACAGGGGTTCTCAAAGTGAATGATATGAAACTGTTCATGGGCGCTAAGTATTCAAGGGATGCTTGGGCGATGAAGCTTTAGAAAACACTAAACCAATAAGGAAGCACAAGACAAATTTGAAGGAACTTTCTACTTACACAGATCTCAAGATTGAATCAATCATCCACTTAGTAAGCAATACTAATACTTGAAATGGCAATGACAGTCATAGCAAAGTTGAATAAGATTTGGAAGAGTAAGAAAAGTAAGAGCATAATAATAAAGATAAATCTATTCAGGTCGCCAGTGCTAAGTATACTTTTATACGAATGTTTAAGTTGGAAACTCAATGCAGACAAGGAAAGAAGGATTCAGGATTTTAAAAACAAGTGCTACAGATGTTTGTTAATAACTAGCTATATAGAACACAAGCCAAATACAGTAGTACTCCGATTATCAGAATTAATTGAGGATATGATCGAGTAGGATAATCGAAAATTCGGATAATTGGATATAGTCCAGCAATGAAGCAAAACAGTGTACATACATACAATCATACATTGAAATGAGCGGAATTGTATTGATAAAAGTACAGTAACTATGTATTGCAAATAAACTACATACACTACAGTACTGTAAAAATATGCAAAATTACATAAATAGCTCATATATATATATTGTGATATGAAACATAAAACACAGTTTTATATAAATTAACACCACTGCTGAAACATCAGAACATCCACATGTTCTCCAAAAGAAAGTTAATAAATAAGTGTTCATGTCGATACTGTGTTACCAATGTTAGACCTGGACACAGACAGAGAAACTAGAACAAGAACTCGCCGTATGTGAAATGAAGTACCTGAGAACAGCACTAGAGGGCAACAAAAAGAGATAGATTAAATAATGACACTGAGAAATCTGATGAAAACAATATCGTGCAAAAATAATATATACAAACAAAAGATCAAATGGTTTGGCCAGCTAATCAGAATAGAACTAGATCGCATTCCATCGATATCCTTCAATAAAAGATCATTTGGAAAGAGAAACAGGAAAAGTTCCAGATGCGGATGAATATATGATGTCAGAGAAATCCTAGATCACCAAGGCTGCACTATGGCAGCGGCATCCCATTTTGCTAAAGAACTGACACTTCGGCTCTCCATGACATCTAGCGGAACACATGCATAGGACAGGAAAAGACCTATATAATCTATTATAGAAGAGAACATACCTATTTATTCTATATTAAAAGAGGCGTATGCCTGTTAAGTCAATCTAATGGATGTACATACGTATTTAATCTATACGAAGGGATTCACAAATCTATTTAATCTATACGAAAGGAGATACAAATCTATTTAATCTATACGAAGGGATTCACAAATATATTTAATCTATATGAAATGACATAGCAGCATGAAAAGTTTGAGGACTACTGAATTATATAACTTAATCCTGGCTGCTTGCTGACATGGTGTAAATCTACCTGTCTATTCGTTAAACCATGTATTGCCTTTCAGCGTCAGGGGTAGAAAAGTTTTCTGGAGATGGCCCTCAAGTGTTCTCAGTATATTGTGGAATTTGTTGCCTCTTTTATGTCAGTGGTCCATTGTTTTCGCGGTCGGCCTCTAGGTCTGCCTTCGCTGTATCTGTGTAGCATAGTTTGATGTAGTATGCTGCCTGATGGTAGTCGGCTGATGTGTGCAAACCATTTGTTCTGTTGTCTTTTAATATATTCCAAGATTGGGTGGTGTCTGTTATTTGTCTAATGTCTTCATTTCTCACTCTGTCTCTTAGCGATATTCCTAGGATTCTGCGTATGCATGCCATTTCAGCTGTCACAAGCTTACGTTTGTCTAATGCTGCCGGTCCATTTTTGGCATCTTTGGCATAATAATCATTGTTATTAGTGTTATTTTGGTGTTTAAATCTACAGTTTTTTCCTTGAAGATTGGTGTCATTTGTCTTAGGGCTTTATGCTTTACTATATATATTGTGTATTTCTTGGCTTCTCTTGCCATCTGTTGTTATATTACTTCCTAGGTATGTGAATTTTGCCACTTGTTTAAGTCTGTTGTTTCCAATATATATATATATATATATATATATATATATATATATATATATATATATATATATATATATATATTGGTGATTCTTTCTGTTGTTCCTATCTTCATTACTGTGGTTTTTTCTATATTTATCTTGATGTTAAAGATTTGGCACGTTTGACGTAATCTGTCTATTTGTCTTTGTAGTTGCTCTTCTCATGATGTAACTAGTGATTGGTCGTCTGCAAACATATATATATATATATATATATATATATATATATATATATATATATATATATGACTCTTGGATTGCAAGCTACTTATGGAGTAACCAGGGTACAATGAGGTCAATATTCTACTCTCTTTCAACCTGTGGGTGTGGGTAAAATTTTTAGAGCATGTGTGGGTGTTCTTTATAGAGCATGTGTGAATAATCTTTATAGATCATGTGTGGGTAATCTTTATAGAGCATGTGTGGGTAATCTTTATAGAGCATGTTTGGATAATGCTTATAGAGCATGTGTCGATAATCGTTATTGATCATGTCAGAGAGCATGTGTGGGTAATCTTTATAGAGCATGTGTGGGTAAGCTTTATAGAGCATGTCAGTGTACAGAAAAATGATTACATCAAAGATGACGGTTCACATCACAACACACCACACATCATATGTATGCATGTCTGCTAGGTGGTAGAATAGTCAGTGGGTCAGTAACACACACATACGATTCGGCCGAACTTGCTCGTAGTCAGAAAGTTAATCGTACACTTTGTACTGGTGATGCAAGTATTTGTATCAATGATGTCTACAGTGTGTGTGTGTATGTGCGTGCATGCGTCTGTGTGAGTGAGTGCGTTTTTGTGTTTATGTATTTATATGTGTATGTGTGTTTATCAGTATATGTATTTGTGTATCTTTGTGTAGGAATGTCTGACCAAAGTATATACATACACACGCACGCACACTTACACATACATATTCATACATAAATACATGCACGCGTGCAACGCACGCACGCGAGTTCACATACACATACATGCGCGCTCACACACTCGCACACACATTCATAACCACGCGCATTTGCACTTGCATATACATACACTCACACGTGCTCACCCATGAACGCACGCCCGCACACACACATATATACATAGACCAATATGTTTACCTTATAATAGAATATGTTTACCTTGTAATAGAATATGTTTACCTTATAATAGAGTTTTGACTCTAGTGTTGTCTCTCTAAGCCAGTATGTTTACCTTATAATAGAATATGTTTACCTTATAATAGAATGTGTTTACCTTATAATATAATATGTTTACCTTATAATAGAGTTTTGACTCTAGTGTTGTCTCTCTAAGCCAACAAATTTACCTCATCATCTCGCATTTAAGACATTCTTGAAGAAGATGTTCTGCAGTCTGTGGTGCCTTCCAGTTTTACACTTTCATTTCGTTTGTGTATGACATTCTGATTGCTGTGGTTCGACTCTTGCCTGGTTACCTCCGTGTTCAGCACTTGAACATACTAGAGCAGACTGTGATCTTACTCAATTATAGAAGAACCTGACCAGATGACGTTTTCAGCCTCTGTTGGTAGAACAAACACCATCATAGCGGCAACGATCTGGTGGAGTTTCCACTGTATATAGTTATAAAATGATACTCTGTTAAATGTTAATATTAATAGTAATCTAATCTTTAAAAAAAAGTACAAATACTATTAAATATAAATTATAAAAACAAAACAATATCACGTTTCAGCCAATGGGTCTCTGTCAAGAAACAACCATACAACAATGAATATGTCAATAATTATATAAATAAATTGGAAAGAACTCACCAAAAAGAAAGAATTCTTGACCCGTTACATATAATTGTGTTTAATTCTTTTTCCATTTTATGTGTGCCATAATCATGACAAAGCTAATATGTGAGAAAATATAGAAATGTATGGATTGACATCAAGGAATGATCAGGGTTTGAATTCAACATCCTCGTCTACAGCTCTGGTAGGTAGGTAGTTAATGAGTTTACCTCTCGTTTGGAGATTCCAACCAGCGGACAACACAGTCCAATTTTGTTATATCAGGACACACTACCATAACATATTAGAGGTAAAAAAGACCTCAAGTTTTTCAAGACGACAGAAGAAAATATATCTTTCTGTATTGGCGCATTTTCCGCAGCAAACCTACGATCCAAAATAGTTCTGGGATATGATATTACTACGCCTAGTCAAAAAGTCGATATGATTCTGTGTATTTGAATTTTAGCAATTTGTTTTTCTTTATCAATATTTCTTTCTTTACCATAGTGAATACTGTGCTACTGCTGTCTACTTTTCCCCCCAAAAAGTATCATCATTATCAAGTGACACATATTCTTTCCAGCACGTAGTCTTCCTTATTGGCAGGCGTGATGGTGTAAACTTTCGCTTCTGCCGCGTCAGCTTCTATGACAGACCTAGCAAGTCGATAGAAGAATCTGTGTGCTAATATTTATACAATGAGCTAAGTTTTATGATAACCTGTGTATACATTCAAGGGGGAGTAAAATTCAAAGGATATTTTGTGTGTGATTTTTTCGAGGACAAGCAAATATCTACAATTTTCAGAAAACACTGTGTACTGTTACCGTACTTAACGTAATAGGAGCTAAAAAATGGAGACCACCAGAATAACTACATTAAATGTATGTGGTCTCGGCCGCAAAACATCAGAGCTTATTGAATTTATGACAAAGAAACATATAGACATTTTAGGCATTGCAGATACTAGAAATAAAGGAGGTAACATACAAAAAACGCTACAAAACCACGTACTAGTATGGGGTAGACAACACCCTGAAGGCAAAATTTGGTGTAGGTTTCCTGGTCAACACAAACAAAACGAAATACATCACAGACATAAAGTACATTTCGGAAAGGATAATACGGATACATCTGGTAGAGGAGGAAAGAACAACTACACTAATCCAAATATACGCACCGTGCAATGACAACAACACAATATAAGAAACTACTGAATTGTGTGAAAGCCTATCAGATGTCATAAACAAGATTAATAAGAAAGATGAGTTATATATCAATGGTGATTTCAATGGGAGAATAGGGAAGAAAAGAGCTTGGCGTGAACACTGTTTAGGCAATGTCTGGGACATAACAACATATCGAAATAATAGCGGGGAAGAGCTGATCAATATATGCCTAGAACATGGACTTCTAATAACAAATTTGTTTTACCAACACAGACGTAGCCATATGCACACACGGTATAAATGGGACAACATACTACGCTCATGGCAAATTGATTTCATTCTCGTTAGACAAAGACAAAAGAGACACATAACTGATGAAAACGTTTTCACAGACATTGATACAGATCACAGACCTGTTATACTCACTGAGAAAAGAGAACAAATAAGACCAACACAAAGAAAAAAAACAATACAACGGCAGGAAAAAGTTCTAAACTTCTAAGTTCTAGAGAATACCAAAAAAAAGTGGTAAATTATATATAAGGAAATAACTCAAATTTTTCATAGCCTATAAAAAGAAACTGATAACATCCAAAAAGAATGGGACATTTTCAAAAAATGCAATGTTATCACAACTACAAAACATATGCGGCCCAAGACATCAGAAAGAAACACAAGAAAACACCATGGGGGAGTGTGGAGATAAAGAACAGTTGTACAACAGAAATGTTTCCAGAAATGGCTGAAATCCAAACATCGAGACGACTATCAACAATATCGACTTGTTAGAAAAAATGTCAAGTCTGTAATCAAATAAGCAAAAGTTAATTCATGGAACAAATACGGAGAACATTTAACTGACGTATGTAAAACACACCCACGAGAATTTTTCAAAAGTATTAATTATATGCGAGTAAGAGAAGAGAGCTATAATCCCATGAACAGCATCACTGATAAAAATGTCAAACCATTAGTGAATGAATAGGAAAGCAAGATAGAAATAATATTTCCAGGAATTATACAATACAACAATAACAGAATATAGACCCACCAACGCTCAAAAAGATATAGAAACAACATTACCATATATACTAAATCAAGAAATAGAAGAAGCCTTAAAACATAGCCCAGGTAATAAATCACCAGGAAAGGACGGTATACCAAGCGAAGCAATAAAAGAGTGTAGAAACATAGGGGTCCAGTGGTTAGCCAGATTATTCACAATAGGCTGGTCAGAAAGAAAAGTACCAGGCGATTGGCAAAAATCAGTAATTGTACGACTATGGAAAAACAAAGGTAGTAAGAGAGAGTGTGAATCATATAGAGGCATCTCCTTATTAAGACAAACATGTAAAATCTACGCAAAAAATAATTCAACAGAGAATGCGATACATTGCAGAATCACAGCTCAACCCTCTCAATTTGGCTTCAGAAGGGGAGCAAGCTGTACAGACGCACTTTTCACACTGAGACAACTGAGTGAAAAAATCAATCGAATACAATCAAGATTTAAACACAGTATTTGTAGACTAGGAAAAGGCATTCGACAGAGTAGATAGAAACATTCTATGGGAAACCTTAGAAATTTAAAACAGAGGACAACTGTTAGATAATATAAAGCGATATATAAAAAATGCCAAGGCTCAGTAAGAACAACAGATAAAATGACAACCTTTTGAAACAAGATCTGGAATAAGACAATGCTGTTTACTTTCATCCCTACTTTTCAATATATACGTGGACAGAATAATTAAAGAAGCTCACATCAACAAAGAGAAAAACATTGCAAATAAAATTAACAAGGAATTTAATAATGAAATCAATGAACTATTATTTTCCGATGATCAAAGTATAATATACAAAGATGCGAAAATTTTGCAAAAGCACATCAATGCATTGCTATTAGCATGTCAGAAGTACAACATGAAAATTAATGTACAAAAAAAAAGTTACACAAATTAGCAAGTCTGCAATACCAATGGATATAATAATAGATAACACCAAAGTGAAACAAGCCAAATAATGTAATTATCTAGACAGCATTTTTTCCGAAGATGGAAGACTAGACAGAGAAATAAAAATAAATTGCCAGAAAGCAAACACCGTGACCTACCAACTTTCACCATTACTTCTTCACCTAAAGATCAAGATGGAAATAAAAAAGATAACAGATAATATCTACAATTTTTATACCAACACTGTGCTACCAATGTCAAACATGGTCTTTAACAGCTTTGCAGCAAAGAAAAATCGTCACATGTGAAATGAAGTGTCTGAGAAAAGCTGCAATGGTTACCAACCTAGATAAAATTTAAAAAATGAAGAAATTAGGAAAAGAGTTGGTATAATATCATGTATCGAACATATTGAGAGACAGCAAGTAAAATGGTTCGGTCACCTTATGAGAATGAAGCCAAACCAAATACCAATAAGAGCATATAACAAAAGAATATCCGGGCGTAAGGCCAAAGGTAGACCATGAAAACGGTGGATAGAAAACATCAAGATAACCTTAAACAAACTTGGACTAAATGCAACCTCGGCGACACATCTGGCATTGGAACGACAGTTTAAGCTCCCACCCCTACGCTTAACGGCAAGTGTGAATGTGATCAACCATCATTCACATGGGGAAAGACAATAGCAATTGTTTTTCCTATGGATCTCTTGAATTCTCCGCGGTCTTGAGCAAGTTGTACTGCCTCTTATAGTGATATCCGCAGACATTCTTGAATGTCCGCAGACATTCTTGAATGTCTTGAATGCAGACATAAAGTCTACACACTTAAAACTCATTTTAAAATGTCTAGCGCTGTTAATTAACGAGATTCTGTTAGTAGTTTTAATGATATGGTGTTGAGATATCGAGTACCTATTTCATCTCAATCACATGTTCTCGATACCCTGTAATCAGAAACTGCAATTGCTAATCGACTACTTGCGATCTCATAACGAGGGCAGTTATCTTCCCAGACTCTCAGTTCTGATTTCGAAAGGTTCTAAACGGATTGCTTAAGCATGAGCGGATGTCATTTCTAGACGTTTCTATTCAATCTTTCGTAGTCTTACATCCTGCACTCGTAGTTATTCTCGGTAATAAAGAACCTGGCATCGAAAATACATATAACAGGGACTTTAGACCTGGATAATAGTGACTAGTTAAATCAAGTCTACCGCAGCTATATTGAATCAAGTTTAGTGAAATCAATGAAGAAACCACATATTTTAAATGCTATCAACCAGGTATAGAATAAAAGTTTAGTAGTATCAATGAGAAACTCAATAATCGTCTCAAAGAACGATATGACAAAATAATCACTATATCAAAAATAAAAAAGAGTGCATTTTAAACATTATTTTCCCTTCCTAGTCTTCAGTTTTATGTTCCTTTGCTTGTCCTTGATTATTTTGCGTATTTACACTTCCGGTAAAACGGCGTGACTTATAAAAGAAGTGAAGTTTTCCCTTTTCCACGCCACGCAGCGTGTTTTTCATTGACCGACGGCATGTACGTGGAGATGAAGTGGTCAGTATCACTCTGGTAGCTATTTCCTTAGGCTGGGTCGACCTAGAAGTCGTAAATTATAGTGATTTAAAAAAAAATGTTCTAGTTGAACTGGAAATTAAACATTGGATGACTAGAACAAGAAGCCAGTTCACTAACAACTAAGCTACCGCGACCCCTATTTTGTGTGTTTACACTTCCTGCAAAACGATGTGATATGATAGTTGTATTATTTCTGCTTGCAGATAGAAGTTTCGGAGTGGAGACTGTAGCCATCAAAGAAAATTTCACTCACTGAATTTTTTTGTCTAAGGGCAAAGCTAGTGAAACGTGCTATTGATGGATATTCAATGCAAAATTGTTTGGCCGATCACGTAGAAATCTTCGTGCTAATAGACAAGAACGTATATACAAATCAAATCTAAACAATGATTGAAAAAGTATAAGTATTTTAATTATAAGTATATTAATAAATTGTTATAATATTGTTATGTCTACACTCTTTATTTGTTATGATATCAGAGTATCATCGGTATATAAGCTGTCTTTTTTATGCTGATGTTTCAGTTACAACCACATTAAAACCAGAACGAGTTATTTACCATATTATTATTATTATTAGCCTATTATTATTATTATTATCTTCTTCTTCTTCTGCATTCGTTCTTAAACTCTTGCAGATTAGCAGGATGTAGTCCGGAGAACGGAATGCGTTGTGTCATGGTTTACAGCATTGCTGCAATTCAGCCCTACTCATCCGATTTCAGCATGGCTTTGGTTCACTGACCCTATATGGGATGGGACAGCCAACTCCATCCCATAACCTCCTTAGTCGCCTTTTACGATATGCGTGAAAAGTAAACAGTGTTGCTATTCTTTGCTCTTCTTTCGGACCCCGGCAACACACGAGCGATTTATTATTATTATCATCTTCGTTAGTATTATTATTATTATTCATATTATTACTACTATTATTAATTTATTTTTATATTCCATTCACATTAGTACGGTCTATATAAGGAAATACACTTGAAGAGAGAAAGGGTTCAGTACCTGATGGGCTCAGGCGCTATTGGGACAAGGACGCTCAGCTCGAGAACGCCTTGCTCTCAAATGCGTGGTGTGAGACTCGAACTTGGACAAGGGGTACACGATGTCGGTGAATGACACCTCGGCTAAGAGGGCGAAAGAGCCAGGGTCCAACTCCTCTGTTGAGTTCTTCCCCTTAAGGAACCAGGCTCACGGTTGAGAAACGGTTCAGTACCCAATGGGCACAGGCACAGCACGTCCAATTACACGAGGCAAGTTCATAGACAGTGGAACACCTCGTTTGAGTCAGACTAAGAGCAAGAAAATCGTCTGGGCGAAGAGTCTCCACTACGCGTGCCTGGAGACAGATATAGAGGCTGTCACGGGCTAAGGGTAGCCCACCCGAATTGTTAAGGCATGCCGAAATCGGATGTGCTAGGCCTACAAGGCGCATAACGGTGGCACAACGTAATCACGCTCCCGGCGGAAATCGCACGGATATCCGTGATGGTTACAATGGAGCGAACGAAAAAGAAAAAAAAGAAAGTACGGTCTATAGCTCCCTGTACAGGAAGGACTGTTTCCAGTGTGCCCGCTTTGTTTCTGATCTCTTACAGAATGGATTATCTCCCACTCAAGTTTAAAACTTAAATTGATACCATAACACAGACCAGAAATGCTAATAAATCTCATAGTGACACGCAACTTGAGATATTCTAAGTAATCCTCCACCTGGGTCACACTATAGCCCACTAAACAGCTTCGAGTACTAATACACAATAATAAATTAAAAAGCTGAACTCTCGTTGAAGAAACACTTTGAACTGAAACAAACTATTCCTTTTCTGCGTTCGTTCTCAAACTCTTGCATATTATCAGGATGTAGTAAGGACAACGGAGTGCGCTGTTATGGTTTACAGATTGACGGTGTTATCTGCAATTTTTTTTTGTTCTCGCACACACGACTTCATCATGGCGTCTTGATCACGTTTACCCTATATGGGATAGGACAGCCAAATCAACCCCAAATCACTCCTTAATCGTCTTGCATGACAAGAAACAACGTTCCTATTCTCTGCTCTCCATTCTGTACTGGCAACATACACGTACGGAACAAAAGGGAAATACCATTTTATTTCACGAATAAAACTATGACAAAAGTATCACGATTAAAACTATAACAAAACTATCACAATTAAAACTATGACCTATGACAAAATTATTACGATTAAAACTATGACAAAACTATTACGATTGAAACTATGACAAAACTATTACGATTGAAACTATAACAAAACTATCACAATTAAAACTATGACAAAACTATCAAGAGTGAAACTGTGGCAAAACTGATTTTAACTCACTGGGAAAAGTGAGATAATGTCTCGAGCTTCGAACATAAAGAGAGGCGCCATTAAGAACACATTATTTATTAGGCAGACATAATTAATATGTACAATATCGACACTCAGGATGTTTTTGTACTCAAAGCGTGTAGACGTATCAGCTGTGTGGTGAAAAGTAAACAACATTAATACAATCAAATGGTTGCAGGCTCCGATATGATTTGATGTTTTTTACACAAAATACTGCCATATCAGCCCGTGTGTTGTTAGGTCCCGAAAGTGAAACAAAGAATTGTGATACTGTTACCTGCCATGCACGTCGTAAAAGTCGACTAAAGAAATTCTGGAAGTGAAGTTGGTTGTCCTATCCCGTAAACGGTAAAAGTGAACCATTTTGATGTCGGATTTGTCATGCCAAAAGTTGCAGATATCTCAATATAGCTATAAACCATGACACAACCTGTTCGGTTACACGATTACATCTTTCTAATGTGCAGGAGCAGGAGTTTGAGAATGAATGCAGAAGAAGAAGTGTAATCTGCGTTCTATTTACACCGGATGTGGGCAAACTGTTTGGGCCGTGGACCGGACACAATTTGTATCAGGCCAGAAACACTACCTAAACTCTTTTTACAGTTCCAAGAATACATCTTCTTTTAACTCTGGGATCAAGGCATACCGTACTTTTAAATATCTCTCTACAGTTTTAGTAACATGTTTGTATCTTTTAAGTTTGGGACCCACCGTATTCCGTACTTTATCTCTCTACAGTTCCAAGAAGCATGGTATTTTTAAACTTTGGGACCCACCGTACACCGTACTTTTAAATAGTCTCTATAGTTCCAAATAACATGGTTTAAAAAAAGCAAACATTGAGACCGGCGTATACCATACTTTTAGAGCAGTCTGGCAGGTAAGAAAGACGTGACTGCATTTAACACATTAGAGGCCATGCGAAGCTTGGCCAAGCATTATAATACTGCTTTCTGTATACTCCTAAGATGTGGAGTAATTTCTGTAAGAAAAGAGTGCCAGAGAACCTACCAACCCATCCCTAAATATCACAAAGGAAACGCAATCTTTATTGTTCATAATTGTTGGTGATCGAATAAAATAACAAACACAAGCTTTCAATCTCTCAGTTTTCGAGTTTATTTGCTACAAATCTCACCATATATAGTTTACCACAGAATTCAATGATTGGTTTAGTCGATTTTTATCAATTAACTATGTTGTTTGGTTTCTGCTACGTTAACTTTTGTTGTGAGACACAATTCGTTTTCTAAAATGATTTTACAATGAACACTTGAAGGTGTAAGAAAATGAGACGGAACAAGTTCATGGACTGGCAACATCAGGAAATTGTCCGTACAATAAATGTTTTTACACATCTAAATGACTCAGAACAAAAAATGTTTGAGATGATTTTTGTGTTAAAGAAGCAAAAAATTTGCTTATGTCTTGATGTGAGAACACCTGATAGGTCATATGTCGTATTAAGCAAAATCATAAGGTAACGCTTGAATTATGTTGATCTAATGTGGGTCATTTTCTCACATGGCACCTCATCGATTTTCGTTGATACATCAAATTGTATTTCGAAACTTTTGTATAAAGACTTGTATCTAGTTTCTCAAATAGTTTCTTTTATGTCTTTTAATAATTACACAGTTTGTAATTATTTCAAACGTTGAAACTTCGTCACGGTTGATTTGGTCGTGTTAAGTGTTGTTCGTCCATAGAGGTCGACGATGACCATTCTGCCCAACTTTGATGATTATGTTGTCCGGGGTGTGCTCGACAGTCATTAATGGAAGTGTTAAGTAAATACATTAAAACACAGGTTATTATTATAAGTAATTGTATGTTCATATATCTTAGTGTATTCAATCAATGTCTGTGTATTCATTTAGCGCATTTTTTGGGTATAGTAATTAATTCATTTGCCTTGTGCGCTAGAGGTTGAGGGATGCAGGCAGCAGGTAGGTGGACGGAGTAGATATGCAGTAGGTAACACAGAGTAGACTGAAGTCTATCATCTGCAAATTTTCAGCCTTTGTTACTATGTTATTAACCACATAATTTAAAACACGATGTGATCAATGGTGCTTGAAATGAAAGCTTAAAATTGTGATAGAAATTAGAATATTCATGCCATGTGTCATGTAAGAGTCGACTAAGGAGGTTGTGGAAAATGAGCCATGCTGAAGTTGGATGTGTTTCTTCTTCTTCTTCGTTCATTCTCAAACTCCAACTGGATCTAGCTGGATCATGGTCCTGCTAGATTTCCAGCCGGATGTAGTCCAGAAAATGGAAATGCGTTGTGTCGCCGTTTTATTTGCGCCAATGGCCCGACACATCCGTCTTCGGCGGGATAGAGGATGTGTTTCAGCAAATCTGTAAACCATGACACAACTTGTTCAGTTATCCGGATCACACCATGCTAATCTGAAGGGGCAGCAGTTTGAGAATGAATAAAGAAGAAGAAGACGTAAAACACAAGGACGATCCGGTCTACAATGTTGTTATTACGTAAAACACAAGGACGGTCCGGTCTACAATGTTTTTATTACGTAAAACACAAGGACGATCCGGTCTACAATGAACGCACATAATATCAGACTGGAGTGTATGGCTATGAAAAGAATACAAGTAACAGTATACACGAGAGTTTGAACCTTTCTCAATAGTAATTTTTTTTTCACACAACTCACCCCTAATTATTTATTTAATTAATCCACAACTCCTGACGACTTTTATTGAGCTGATGGTATACACCAGAAATATTATAAAATAAACGTAATCCATTAGGCTACACTGTGCTATGACATTTTCCTTTATGTTTCATTTATAGTTAGGCTTATTCATTATGTGGCACTTATCTAGGACATCTTTCGACATTTTCTCTGTTTTATTTATAGCTATGTATTATGTGACATCTTATGACATTTTCCTCTAATGTTTCATTTATATTTATACATTGTGTGACAAGTACCTGATGATCTTATGCCATTTTCTACTAATGTTTCATTTATAGTTATACATTATGTGACATATACATGGGACATCTTATGACATTTGACCAGTTTACATATTATTTTTAAATTGCAGATACAATTTTATGCTGCAGATGGTAATCACAACCGAGGCTAGTGACAGAGTTTCTTGAAAAAGACAGGCATCTGATTTTTTATCAAGTTTTTTTGTTTCTCAATATAATCAAAATTCTAATTGTCATGTCTTGCACGTCACCAGACATGGACTTTGATGTTGAAGGTAAAATGAGGAATAAATATTATATAATCTAATATTATGTTTAATTACACAACTTTTATCATCTGCTTTCGTTGTTAAGTTTCCCTCCAATGTTTATTTATGACTACCTTTATTTCGCTGCTCTTCAACTCTTTGTCCCTAGTCACTTCTTACGTCATACATGTCAGTATTGCTACTCTTTTCACATTGTTCAGGACATTTCGTTTCAGTTGTGCTATACCTTTCTCCCTTTTTGGTAACCCCTTGTTGCAGTGTTGTCATACCTTTCTCCCTTGTCAGGACTACCTTGTGGAAGTGTTGTTTTACCTTTCACTCTTGTCAGGACTACCTTGTGGAAGTGTTGTTTTACCTTTCTCTCTTGGCAGGACTACCTTGTGGCAGTGTCGCTATAATGTTCTCCCCTTTCAGTACCGCTTTGTTGTAAAATTATCATTCTTTTCTTACCTTTCGGTAATAGATGGATGTTGTGGGTACAATAGAGTGAAATAATTCAGAAAGTTAATTAGAGCAAAGGTGCAAGACGACTTTCGTTTTCCTTTTTTTTTAATAGTCTGTGTGTTACCGTCTGTAAAGACAACAACACATAGTAACAATGGGGCTTGCATGCATTTCAAAAGAAGCGACTAAGAAAGATTGCACATGATTTTAGCGACTTCATCGTGTAATACGTCCAAATGACCCAAACATACCATGCTGATATCGGTTGTGTTAGGCCCAGCTGTAAACCATAATATTGTTCCATTCTGCGGACTGCATTCATGTAATGGGTATGAGTTTTAGAATTAAACATAGAAGAATGTTTTGGAACTGAACATTATTTCAAGACTATGTTTTGAAACTGAACATTATTTCAATACTATGTTTTGAAACTGAACATTATGTCAAGACTATGTTTTGAAACAGAACATTATTTCAATACTATGTTTTGAAACTGAACATTATGTCAAGACTATGTTTTGAAACAGAACATTATTTCAATACTATGTTTTGAAACTGAACATTATTTCAATACTATGTTTTGAAACAGAACATTATTTCAATACTATGTTTTGAAACAGAACATTATTTCAAGACTATGTTTTAAAACAGAACATTATCTCAATACTATGTTTTGAAACTGAACATTATGTCAAGACTATGTTTTGAAATTGAACATTATTTAAAGACTATGTTTTGAAATTGAACATTATTTCAAGACTATGTTTTGAAATTGAACATTATTTCAAGACTATGTTTTGAAATTGAACATTATTTCAAGACTAGGGAGTTGACTATGTCATAGATGTATTTGTATGGATAGTTTATGCAGGAGAAAAGATCATTGCCGAAATGTAATATGAAATTCTGGCCACGTGATACGTGATAGTAAGTCTGAAGAAGATATACATTATTCACGTGTGTTCAATGTGTGCATATCAAAATGTAGCTCTTATGATATGTGTCAATATCAAAATATAGTTCTTATGGCTAGGACAAATACTTTCATTCGTAGACATTAGTCTAATTTTCAAATATTAAAAGCCGTGACAGTACTCAATAAATTTAGAGAAGGTGGTCGTATCATGACCTTCGAATTAATACTTGTTTTCTACACATCTGAGACAATCTGTTAAATATACTCTGTTTCTACGTTTCCTTCAACATCAATGTTATTTGTCCTTTGCAGAACCATGTCTTCACTCCCACTCTTAAGAGCGTGTAGACCCAAGCTTCAAGTTCAGAATTTCTTCGATAACCAGTATTCATGGTAGCCGTGGTCTGTCTCTTGTTCTCTAACCTTGAACATATACTTCCTTGATTATTCTTTCTAAATAACTGTGCGTTTTTTTTATATGTGCAAAATGTTTGCTTTCATTAAAATGTTCCTTTTGCCACAATACTGTTATAATACTCTAACAATACTCTTACAATACTATTAGAATACTCTTACAATACTGTTACAATACTGTTACAATACTCTTACTTCCTCCATGTTTCCTCTTACAGTATTTTTTACACATTGTAGCCTACAATTCTCTCTTTATCCTTTCCGTGTTTTCTCAATCCATTCTGACACACTAGAACAAAAGTCTATACCCTCTCGACACTTTCTGAAAGCATTTTAAATTATGAATGAATGTAATGTATAAAAACACACAAACCTTTAACCTCGCAATGTCCTCAACAATGAAATAAAGATATTTACTTTTTTTAAACAACTTTCCCAACCATTAATTAAAAAACCCCACACGAAACATTTACTTAAAAACCCTCTACCAAACATTTATTTAAAAACTTAAAACTTGATAAAAACTATCACACTTTTCACCGAAATGAATCTCAAGTCTCACTAAATAGATACAACTGAAAAGAGGATATTGACAATGTATCGAAGTTGTTTCCAATGTAGAGTTCTTCAATAAATTTCAATACCCTTAGGGTTAAACAATCCAAGAATATCATTAGAAACAAAATGTTTTCTCTAACACAATTTTCTTCAGAACATCTGATCCTTAGGAGACAACATTTCTTAAGCGAAAAATAAACAGTTGTGTCTTCTTTTATTTTGTCTGTTTACGGAATGTCTTTACCCTCTCGGGCAGATTCAGTGAGCATCTATTAAATCAGTCGAAAGAACAAATCGTATCATCTTCGAGCAGTCATCTCAAAACTTGTGTATCTGTATGTATTATTCAACATCACTATGTGTCGATGCAAACAGCGTATGTGGTCATTGATATCCACAACATTTTATTCCTAGTACAGCTTGTCAAGTTCTCTGTTCTATTTCTGCGGTTTCATGATGTCAAAATATTCAATATTCTCCATACTTGAGAACAACAAGAATATCTCACGGCAGTGATGAAGCGTCACAAACTTGTGTGGTTTAGCCACGTGATGGGGCACGATTCGCTTGTCATAACTATCTTGCAGGGAACAGTTGAGGATGGAAGAAGAAGAGGAGGTCAGGTGAAAGTATGGACTGATAATATTACAGACTGGACATGATTAAGATTATCCACACTTAAACAAAGAACTGATAACAGAGAGGGAGTGGCGATATTTTTGTGATGGTTCCAGATTGGCATCCCTACAACCCTGAAGGTGTATGTTTCTAAAGTGCCACTCTACGACCTTGAAAGGTTATGCTTCTAGTTTCACCCTACAACCCTGAAGGGTTATGTTTCTAAAGTGCCACTCTACGACTAGGAAGGGTTATGTTTCTAAAGTGTCACCCTTACAACCTTAAAGGGTTATGTTTCAAAAGTGACATCCTTACAACCCTGAAGGGTTATATTTCTAAAGTACCACCCTACGACTATAAAAGGTTTATGTATTTGATGATAATAATCTGTGAGTCTATGTGTCTTTTCCTCTCAGTTTTGCTTATTTTTACATTGTATTTTAAGTCACTCTTCTTATGCTATGACAAATAAATGAGAACTGTTTTTTTTTCTAATGTTGGCAAATAGCTTTCTTTTTGTGTCAAATCTCCTTAGTACCATCTCAACAGATTTTTCAATTCTAGCTATCCATGGGATTCTCAGTATTATTCTATGTGCATTATTCTGTCATGTGACGTATTCTTTCCAGAACGTTGTCTTCCCAATGAACTCTCTGAACCTCTCTCTGTCTTGGGCGATGCGGCTTGTATTTTCTAGTGATTTATTCATGTTATCTTTAATGTCGTCAGTCCAACGTCTTCTTGGTCTGCGCTTTCTCCTCTCCCAAGTACTCCTCCCTCCATTATTTGTCTTTCTAAACAGTTGTTTCACTTTATATGACCAAACAGGCGTTGTTTTCTTTTTGTTATTGTGTTTAGTAACCAACACTCTGGAATATTCAATATGCATTATTAATGTTTGTTAATTAAATTTACGAGGTTGCTTCATAAGGAAAATCATAAAAGCGTGATAGAATTTACAACAACCAATCTTTTTTGGATTATATCAACCAATATATATATATATATATATATATATCTATATATATATATATATATATATATATATATATATATATATATATATATAGAGAGAGAGAGAGAGAGAGAGCCTTCTTGTTCACACGGAAAAAACATCACCTCTCAGACATCTTCAGATTTACTCGCATGAGAGTTAAATGTGAGAGAATATTGCTTGTAATCTGTCAATGCTGTTGCTAAGGTTGTCAAAGATGTCCTGCATGTGTCATTTTGGTGCAAAATAATGACATAATGGTAGTTTAAAGTTTTAGCTGTCCCAATATTGACATGCGCCAAAGATAACCAGTGGTGTGTTATACATTTAAAAAAATTTAGTATAGAGGTGGAGTCTAGAAATTAAACGGCGAATGTGAACAGTAGTGAAACAGAAGTTTAATAATGTGCATATCTTTGCTGTCTCCTTTCTGTATGCGAAATATAGTGACTTGTATTGATAGGTAGCTTATGTCAAATTACTATCACATCTTCTTCTTCTTCTGCGTTCGTTCTCAAACTCCTGCAGATTAGCAGGATGTAGTCCGGAGAACGATATGCGCTGTGTTATGGTTTACAGCACTGCTGCGATATATGCGCCTTTTGGCATGACACATTCGACTTCAGCATGGCTTTGGGTCACTGACCCTATATGGGATGGGACAGCCAACTCCATCCCATAACGTCCTTAGTCGCCTTTTACGACATGCGTGGAAAGTAAACAGTGGTGCTATTCTTTGCTCCCCTTTCGGGCCCCGGCGAGTATCACTTCTGATGATTTGTATAGTCAAGTTACATTTTCCACGCCATTGTTTCACTTCTGACAATGTGTATAGTCAAGTTACATTTTACACGCAATTGTTTCACTTCTAACGATTTGTATAGTCAAGTTACATTTTACACGCAATTGTTTTACTTCTGACGATTTGTATAGTCAAGTTACATTTTACACGCAATTGTTTTACTTCTGACGATTTGTATAGTCAAGTTATATTTTCCACGCCATTGTATGAGGAATACGATGTAAGGCCCATATATTTCATTGACCAAAGATATTCCCGTGAATGATGTTATATGCATCATGTACTCCTCCTTTAGCTTTCCAGAAGATTTAGTACCCATTGTCTCAAGGAATGTTTTAGGAAATCATTTGGCCTAGGAGGAATTGGTGATGTAAAACATTTCTATTTGAGCTCAAAAATAAACCTTAGAACTAGAATATGAAGCATTGCTCTATCTCTGAACTACCGGGTTTACTATAGCTTGTATAACTATCTTATATTCCTAGTATTACACATTATTGCCTTCATGTGTAATTTCAGATTATATGATCTTTAGGATAATTGTCGCCGTTGGTACATATTTAGTTCATTTAATAAATTTTAAACTGACTCCAATTTTGTTTTCTGTATTCAGAACCATACAAGATTAAACCAGATCTGTTTTCTGTATTCAGATCCATACAAGATTAAATCAGATCTGTTTTCTGTTTTCAGATCCAGACAAGATTAAACCAGATCTGTTTTCTGTATTCAGATCCATACAAGATTAAATCAGATCTGTTTTCTGTTTTCAGATCCAGACAAGATTAAACCAGATCTGTTTTCTGTATTCAGATCCAGACAAGATTAAACCAGATCTGTTTTCTGTATTCAGATCCAGACAAGATTAAACCAGATCTGTTTTCTGTATTCAGATCCAGACAAGATTAAACCAGATCAGTTTTCTGTATTCAGTTCCAGAGCAAGATTAAATCAGATATGTTTTCTGTATTCAGATCCAGACAAGATTAAACCAGATCTGTTTTCTGTATTCACATCCAGACAATATTAAATAAGATCTGTTTTCTGTATTCAGATTGAAACAAGATTAAACCAGATATGTTTTCTGTATTTAGATCCAGATAAGATTAAACCAGATCTGGATGATATCAAGAGAAAACTTTACCAGAAAGAATGTGATTCCCTCGGCATCACACCAGTTGGTGCCTTCATGAGAAGTCCCAATCAGGAGGAAATTTCCATCCGTCACTACGGCTTAGGACCTGTCGGAGCTGGGGCTCTCTCTGTTCCTCTTATGGTAAGATATGCTTTCTGATGCTACATATATATATATATACGATGATCGCTGAAGAAGAAGATTATATATATATATAAATATATGAGTCATGTGATGGAACATGGCGAACGGACGCGACAACTGTGGACTACTGAAGCATTTGTATATGTTAACCAATTAGTGTTTTCAATGATTTTTCGAATATTTCCTATTAATTTGATATTTCTGGTGTCTTATCGCAGACATATTTACTTGTTTTTGTGTGACGAGTGGGCTGTTGATGTTTACAACAGTATGAGTATCCGTTGCACTTAGTATCGAATACACAATATTGAGTGGTTACCTACTGTCACTCTGATGATGATGTTCCTCCTTCGGAAGCGAAGATGAGCATGGCATGAAAAACATTAAATGGGAAAAGAATTGGTAATTAATTAATTTGGTTTGTGAGTTCGTAGATGCCCGATGAGTCAGATTCGTGCACGGAAAGTTCTATTGCAGTACATGCAGGAATGCTGAAGGTTCGGGACTTCTGACTTTTACACTGTCACTCTACTGTGGTACGGACTGTGATTAGCTTCACTCAGAGTGTTATAATTTGTGTGTGTGTGTGTTCCTTGCTGAACATATCACAATTAAAATTAGTTTTACAACTGTGACCACTGAAGTGTGCTCACTGTGTCCCAGAGCAGATAGTTAGGCAGTTTTATAAGCGTCCATCAAACCCACCAGTCTAAGTGCAGAGACGTTGAAGCAGAGACGTTGAAGCGATCGACAGGATCGCATAGCTCGCCAGCACCAGAACTCATACTGTGTCAAGACCTTGCTACTCCTCCTCGCGGAGTACCCAAAGCAACAAATTATTCTGGCCGTTAGCAGGATCGCATGATCTCCAGCTGCGGTGGGAACCTGCTGTGGACTTGGAAACTTCCAAGAAAGAATCGACTATTCTCATCTGCATTTCGTCCCGAGATTACAGTCAAGCTTCAGCAAACTTTCGACAGCCTTTTCGTAATTTCCGCCAAGCCTCAATAACTTTTCGTCAGTCCCTCGTCGTGATATAAACAATATAGTCCTTTTCAGGACTTGGGTAACAAGCGACGTGACTATGCATCCCGAGATGGTCTGGTCGAATCCAGCATTAACAAACAAACCAGTCTAAGTGTGTTAGTACGGAAGTACTTCGGCTAACGAAGCATACCCTGAAAGAAAATCCCCACTGCCTAGCGGGTTAGCACGTGAGTGTCCCAGGCTATGGATATTAAGCCCTCATAAAACTTCAGGAGGGGACCCTACGGCAATTGATAGTCACATTCAACCATCCTATGGTAATTCCAACAGTTCTGCTTGATGTCAAGCGTATCAGTTGTGCATTTCATTTTGTAATTCACCAACGAAACCGAGAGCAGGTTAGTATGAAATGTGCAAGGCACTTTCTCCATATAAGCACAGATGGGTCCAAAGGGTAGGAAGGCCCAACGGGTGCAGGAATAGTAATACCTGACAGGAACATCAATAAGAGCTTTAAATTATCAGAACATACATCAATATTCACGGCTGAACTAGTTGCAATTTTAAAAGCTCTAGAAATAATAAATGATAACCCACCTAAAAATGTAACAATCCTGACTGACTCATTATCATCAGTTCAGGCTATTCAAAATAAACATGACAGCCAAAGGCCAGATATAGTAGAAGATATACTACGCATAACAACAAACCTAATTCAAGTTGGTACGAGGGTTAATGTAATGTGGATTCCAGCCCATGTCGGAATACCAGGAAATGAAGCAGCGGACAAAGAAGCCAAGAAAGGACGAACACAAGGAACAGAAATCTAGGTAGGACTTGGCAGATCGGAAACCAGAAGCATAATAAAGGACACAATACTTAAGGAATGGACAGTAAAATGGGACAACAGTGCAAAAGGAAGACATGCACATGCAATGCTAAAAGGACCCACTAGGACCACTCAAATCAAGGAAGAGCTGAAAATACCTGCCAATAGGAAACTACTACGACTTAGACTGTGAAAATCATTACATTATATACTCGAACCAATATGTGAAGACTGTGAAGAGGAAAATACAATAGTTAATTTCCTACTCCACTGTTATAAATATAACCATCATAGGCAAGACCTAAAAGATTACTACCTAAACAATAAAATACCATATAAATTAGAAAAGGTTCTGGGCCATGATGTACCATCAGATAGACTAAAACTAATTAAACAATTTATAACCAGGACTAAAGCCCTAATTTAAAAATCTAACCAAGTCAAAACAAAGTAAGTCATTGTTTGTCGTCAGTCTTTCTACAGGTCTCTCTCCACAGCTTTCAACAAATACAACTGAGGAACTCTCACCACAGGATACGACTGGCAATATGGCCAATTTTTGGCATAATCGCATGCATGGTTTTCAAAACTCCCCCAGACATTAGTGTCACTCTTAAATAAAAAGGAATACCGCTGGAAATAAACAGCTTCATACAACTAGCAACATAACATTCTTTTGCAATAATAGCGCGCACGGTTCTCAATTCGCCCAGACCATAGGGTCACACTTAGATAAAAGGCATCTTGGCCACAAATAAACATCAACTCCACCTAGCAATATAGATAATTCATAGCAATATCACGCACGGCTTTCCAAACACCCAGACCATTAGGTCACATTTAGATAAAAGCTAATACGGCCTGATATAACCAAAATAGACTTATGTCTTAGGTTGAAAGGGTCGTGCCTCAGCTAAGAGGCTTTAATCCCCCATGTAACAAACAAACAAATCTATATAAGCCGCCCGGGCTTAGCAAAACACGTCAAGAGAGAAGCAGAAACAAATAACGCCATCTCAGATTTGAGAACATGCTTAATAGTTTGCTTTCTCTTTCCGTGTTTACTGACTGACTGCAAAACGCAAAAACTCATACATAAACATACGTATATATATATGTACATGTTATTTAATTTGTTTATATATATATATATATATACTATTGAAACATAAACACTAAATTCAGGAAATAGTCTTATGTAATTTTAAACATAGTTATCAGTGTCAGAGGACATACATTCGTCCTCATACACTAATTTAAAAAACAACTCTTGATCTTCATCAGTTACAAAACACTTCTGTCAGTTACAACAATCAGTAACACCTACATCAGTTACATGAGCTCCATTAGTTACACTTTTATCAGTTACAGCATCTCTATCATAACTAACTTCGTCTATTTCTTCTGCATTTTCCCCCCAGAATCTTTGTATATCTATTCTATTGTATTTTGATCATATCGATAATGTAATTGTAGTACGATCTTTATTTCCTACAGCTGGATTCTGCTATGACTAGCTTGGACTTGGAGGGTAATGGCATCGGCAGTGAAGGTCTGATCAATATCATGGAGATGCTTCTTGATCACTGCAGCCTGACACACTTGGTATGTGCAATATAGAAAATATACAAGTATTTCAGAGTTTAGATGACTTGAATTTGATGTCAGACAACATCTGAATATATGATGTGCCAAAATATCAACACAAAATATCAACACCTGATCGTAAAAACGACTAAGATTAGGGGAGAGTTTGTTGTTTTATCTCCTGGACGGCAGGAGTGACCAAGAAATTATGCTGAAGTCAGATGTGAATCAGAAGTCAACTCAAAGAAATCATATATCGCAGCTAAGTTGTAAAACGCGGCACAATACATTATGTTCTCCAGACTGACTCTCTTGCTGATTCGCAGATATTTGAGAACGAAATCTCAGAAGAGAAGGATGTGTAATATTACTGTAAGTAAAGTAAAGTAACCAATAGCATTTATTAATACCGTAGAGGTGCGATATCTTAGCGATCTCACATTTCAGACGCTCTGCAAATGAGGGAGGCAGCCATATTCTCTCCCTCGCAGACTTTACTTCCCGGATTAATCCGGTACCCATTTAAGGCTGGGTCGACCCAGATAGCCGTTACGATCTGAAAAACGCAGGACCACTCATACGCGAAGCCAGTGCGCTAACCACCGCGCTAATGCGGCTCCCTATATCACTGTAAAAATGTCTGTGTCTACGCTTGTTTTAGCTATCACTTTAAAAAATGTGACTAATAATTAAACACTTCTCCAAACAACTATTTTCATTTCTTGGATCAGGTCATAAATTAGTGGAGCAAGATCACACACAACAGGACTGTTTAAAATGTGTTACTGAAAGAACGACCATTTTGTCCACAAGAGTTTTATATATCACTCTGTAAATATATATCCGTGATTACGTCAAACCACTAACACTCAGAAGAGAACTCTGTAGATCAAGTTATGTAAAAACCTCTGTCTATCTATTCGCTAAACCCTGTGTTGCCTTTCAGCGTCAGGGGTAGAAGAGTTTTCTGGAGATGGTCCTCGGGTGTACTGAGTATATTGTGGAAATTTGTCGTCTATTATATTTCGGTGGTCCATCGTTTTCGTGGTGAGCCTCTAGGTCTACCTTCGCTGTATCTGTGTAGCATAGCATGTTTGCTGCCTGATGGTAGTCTGCTGATATGTACAAACCATTTGATCTGTTGTCTTTTAATATATTCCAATATAGGGATGGTGCCGATTTATTGTCCCCATACCTCACTCTGTCTCTTAAGGATATTCAAATGAATATGCGTAAGCATGCCATTTCAGCTGTCACAAATTTACGTTGTTCTTGTGCTGTTATTGTCCATGTTTCGCATTGGTAGCACAGCGTTGGCATAATAATCGTTTTGAATAGTGTTTTTTTTTGGTGTTTAAATCTACAATTTTGTATCTGAAGATTGGTATCATTTGTCATATAATTGAAATTTTGTGTGTGAATTTGAAATGTTATAGGCCCAAGGGATTCATTTTTGTCATTAAAATGCAACCATTGGTTTCAATTTTCGTTCATTTGCGATATATATAAAAAGTGTACTTGTCAATACACACAGTTTTTTAGATGTTTACAGTCAATTATTGGACCTCATGTACACATGAATTGTTTATAATACAATTGGCATGACGTATGACCTCATGTGTGAAATTACACTATTTTGTACTCTTGAATACAAGACAGATTGCGTTTAAGGTTGTATCCGGTGTAATGTCTGAAGTATTAAAAAATTGTGTCTCGATAGACAATAGTTAATATGCTGACACAGATCAAAGGATTTCATTCGTTTATAAAATCTGGACTTGATGTATAAATATAAAGTATATATTTATTAGGTCTAACCAAATATAACATCATTAATAACATATAACATCGTTAGGCGGTTAATGAGGTATTTGCATTTGTTTGATGTCAAAGATAGTGAAACGTGCTATTGGACGTTTCAGGCAAAATTTCTTGGCCGACACGTAGCAATCTTCGTGCTAATAGACGTATACGTGAAGCCTAAACTCTCAACATGGATTGAAAAATCAACACTCTAGAAGTATATGAATAAATTGTTATATTATTGTTATGTCTACATTCTCATTTGTTATGCTATCTTCCAACATATTGTGATTATCAAATCATCCACTAGAATATGTATATATATATAAATATTTGATCATGTGAATTGTCTCAGAGTCTGAAAGATAATAACCTGGGAAGTCGAGGAGCATCTCTGATATGCCAGGTACTGGAGGCTAACAAACTGCTTGTGAGTCTAAATCTATCAGGTACGTTATATGCCGTCACGTAGAACAAGAAAAAGTTAAAGTTGTAGCGTTTTGATATCTCTATTTGCGAGTGAACTCTTGTGCGCTCGCATTGTACTTTTTAGCCACTTAAAAAGCACTATTAACTTTATTATTTTTATTACTTATTGTTATTATTATTATGGTTGAGTTTTTGGTCATCGTCGATTCTGACAGACGAACATCATTTGCGAGTGGGCATGTTTCTACAATGAATACACTATATTCTGAAATCGGGCCCTTCTTTAATCTCATGAATTGATAAGCGTGTCTTGTGCAAGGGTCATCAGTAAAGTAGTCCCATTAGTTGTGAACAGATAGCTCTAGACAAGCCCGTAGCCTTTCCTACAAATGCATTGGTCTTCCTCAGTTGTGATATAGATGTGTAGAGTGTATATATTTTGAATGGTTGGAAGTGGTGGCAGCAGGTGTTGTCGATTGTCAGTCTTGGACATTGGAGCAGTAAATGTCTTTTTCCATATGGTACTTACGCAATAGATTTTTCTGTGCAGGTATTTTTGACAGGGGAATGACCTAATCTCAATTGAAATATCAGACTCTGGTTTAGTTCGTGTGTTGTCAAAACTTGAAAGGGGAGCAAAGAACAGTAACACTGTTCATGCATGAATGCATGACTTTAATACAACCAGATATAATGAAACGGACTATCACTATGATGTAATCAGAATGTAATGTACTAACATTTTGATATACTCAGAATGTAATGTACTAACAGTGTAATGTACTCAGAATGGAATGTACTAACACTATAATGTACTCAGAAAGGAATGTACCAACACTGTAATGTACTCAGAATGGAATGTACTTACACTATAATGTACTCAGAATGGAATGTACTATCACTATAATGTACTCAGATATAATGGAATGTACTAACACTGTAATGCACTAAGAATGGAATGTACTTACACTATAATGTACTCAGAATGGAATGTACTTACACTATAATGTATTCAGAATGGAATGTACTAACACTATAATGTATTCAGAATGGAATGTAGTAACACTGTAATGTACTAAGAATGAAATGTACTTACACTATAATGTATTCAGAATGGAATGTACTAACACTGTAATGTACTCAGAATGGAATGTACTATCACTATAATGTACTCAGATATAATGGAATGTACTAACACTGTAATATACTCAGAACGGAATGTACTATCACTATGATGTACTCAGAATGGAATGTACTAGCACTATGATGTACTCAGATAGAATGGAATGTACTAACACTGTAATGTACTCAGAACGGAATGTACTAACACTATAATGTACTCAGAATGGAATGTACTTACACTATAATGTACTCAGAATGGAATGTACTTACACTATAATGTACTCAGAATGGAATGTACTTACACTATAATGTACTCAGAATGGAATGTACTTACACTATAATGTACTCAGAATGGAATGTACTTACACTATAATGTATTCAGAATGGAATGTACTTACACTATAATGTACTCAGAATGGAATGTACTAACACTGTAATGTACTCAGAACGGAATGTACTATCACTTTGATGTACTCTGAAGATCACGCTGAGAACAACATAACGTTCCACAATATGTCATTAAAAAAACATACTACATTGTAGTCACATTCCTTTCCTACAAAAATCGATCTTTGATCACAAATCTTTCACATTTACTGTTTTCCCAAAACATGAAGTGGGTAAAATATGGCCATTTATTTCTCGGTCGTAGGCATGAGTTAAATGCACCAAACTCTGAGATTAGAAAATATAAGATAAAATTATATCTGAGCCAAACTGTTAAACGATTGCTAGAAGGTGACAGGAAAGCAATGATTACGTCAAACCACTTGAACAATTAGCTGAAAACAGTATTGTTCGACGCCAGCTTAAGTATATTATACAAAATTAGATACTTCTAACTCGACAAGGCATACATTGAAGATACATTTATGAGCGTTACAACTACTCGCCACCTTTTGGAACCTCAAACGATTGCGAAAGGGTGGGGGGGGGGGGGGGGTTGTATACAACTTTTTAAAAAAATTGTTGGTCCCCACGTCACAAAAATGTCCCGACTAGTTATAAAGTTTCCCATCACTGTTCCAAGTAGAAGTCTTAAACCTGCCCACGGTCACCACTAACGTTTAAGAAATATCATAAATTGTCTGGAAAAACCCAGATCTAATGGAGGAATAAGATCCAGCTAGGACAATACTTTCCTAACGCTGAGCTTCTAAAAATATTTTCTTTTCTGCGAATCACAAGATGTGGCACTCTCGCCAAGAACGAGAAGTTGAATAAGACTGGCATAAACAATAATATATTTTGTATACATCTTCATGTATATATTTGTAATACAACAATTTTTACATGAATAATGTGTATTGTTTTTCATGATTATATACCGTGCACATAAAAAAGGCTTTAAAAGCCGTATAAGATTGATTTCACTGTACTCGGTTTCCCATATGTCTCGGCACGCCGCCTGCCGAGAGTACCACTCATAGCACGTAACTCCGTAGCTTCAAGTGATAATTACAGGGATCTTCCCAAGGGAGATTCCATACCATGCACATGTACAGTAATAAGTCACTTTAATGATTTTAATACTACAAAACCGATGTATTATGTAAAAAAAAATGCAATGTACAGCTACACCAGAAGTCACGACCTTCTAAGATTAATCACGGGTCGCAACAGAGGGAAAATAGCAAAATATCTGAAGATTTACGAAATGTAATTTGTTAGAGGAATGTTTTGGGAATGCGAGTGACTGTTAAAAATGAAAATGGTGAAGTGCTGAAAGAGATTAACACGCATTCTAAGCGCATTGTCAACATTAGAAAGACGCAACCAAAGTATTTCTTGCGTGTAATGTTAATCAAAATGTTCGTAACACATGAGAAATCAATAAGGAACGATGCAAAGAAAGATTGAGTGCAATATTCATCACTATCTAACTGCATTAGATTGAAAAATGCGAACATCTCACTTCGCCAAAACAGAGTGAATACTTTTGTAGTCATCCATATTTAAGATATCAAAATTACGAATCAATCAATCAATCAATCAATCAATCAATCAATCAATAAACCCGTAACCTGTCAGGGTCGTAGGGTACCAGATTGGATGCTTCAGCACACAGAGTCCTCCAGCGATTTCTATCTTCAACAATGCGGATGAGTGCGGAAAAATCTTGTCCTGTCCATTCCTTGAATTTGTATGTGCACATCTTTATTTTTGGGACAGTTCTCTGTAGTATTGTTTTTGACAAGGAATCATGTCTGCTTACATGTCCAAGCCATGCTAATCTTTGTCGTTTCGCTATTGAAAGCAATGGTTCTTGTACATCTGCATACATCTCTATTTTATTTCTTACGAACACATCTGTCTTATGCTCCCTATAGGACATTCGTAGAATTCGACTGTAGAATTTGTACTCGAAAGCATGTAATCGTTTCTCCATGGAATCTGTTCCAAACCCGGATTTGATGTTCTACTTAAGAATGACTTAGCGATACGTCGACTCTTACTTGTTATTTCTGGCATGATATAAAAATTATGTCCGTGGTTCAGCCAGCCACAAGGAAGAAGGGTACCAGGATTCAAGCTCTAGGCAGGTCAGGAAATGGCGCTATCTTTACTGAGCAAGTGAGGTAGACGACGCTATTCAGGCTAATTGTGGTCATCCAGTGAGCTAGGAAGCTAAACACTAATAGAAAACTATGCGCTGTGACGAATTATAATTCAGTTTACCTTGACCTTTATCTGGAAGATATAATGTGGGATTTTCTTCTGTGTATTCGTTCTCAAAATCCTGCATATTAACAGGATGTAGGATGTAAAGCGCTGTGTCATGATTTACAGCTTGACTGCGATATCTGCGCATTTCTAACACCTTCGACTCAAAAATTATTTCTAAAAGAGATACAATGCGTATAATGTTGACTTTCTTGAATATTGATTTCCTCACACGCACTCTGGTAGTCTGAACACGACGACACGTTGTCTGTGTAGAGTATATAGCAGATATCTTCATAGCTTAGCCAACGATAACCAGGTATCTGTGGGAAAAAATCTTGTAACATTCTGATCATTAGGCAAAGTGTTTGACGACTTCACCACGGAGATGCCCAGATCAATAATAGTCTACACAAAGGTATGACGCAATCTTCGTCTTCGTACCGTCTTAATCATCTGCAGATTATCAAGATGTAACACGGAGAACAGAATGCATTGTTTGTCATGGTTATAACATCCGACTTCAGCATAGTTTTTGAGACACTTTCACCTAGTATATAAAATGAGACAGCCAGCCCCGCCATCAAAATATCACTAGTTTCCTCCTAAAATATGCATGACAGATCACAGTGTTGCCATTATTTGCTTCCATTTTAATTCATCAACACACTAACTGCATAGTGATAGCTTTCTGGTTATCTGCTGGTTTTTCGCAAATCTTTCTTCAAAATATGCCTGCAGTATGATCTAAAACGTTATCATATTTTTTTTTATATTGTGTATATACACCGTGTCGCCAGTTCACGAAAAAATTTAAGTAATCAAAGATAAGTGACGAGATTTGTGGAAGGTGAGTAGGACTATTATAGAGAAGGGTTTGTTTATTTTCTGCAGATGGAAGTGTTGCTGTTTGTTTGATAACCCCAGAAATTGAGAGCGATTAGCTCTTACTTCCTATGTGCAGTGGAGTAGTTTTTCGTAGCTTTCTTTCATAGTCAGGAGACTTCAGCTTTCGGAAACGTGCAATGCCTATTGAAGGAGCCTGCAATTTAGAGGGGGGTCTATAATTGTATAGATGACATGCTACAAAGCTTTCATAAGAGTGCCTCAATATAACGGTATGTCATTTTACTAAGGTTTTCTGTTGATGGGTGGATTGTCTAGTAGGCCAATGGTGAGACCCACAGACGCAACCGCATGCCTGATGGAAGTATTAAAATTGCACGTAAATAATGATTTTTAGAAAAATTAAGCATATTTCTTACACAAAATCAGTTTGTTTACATTAATTTAGTTGTGTTGTCTTAAAATTGACAAATGAAATACGTTTTACAAATTCTTCAACAGCCAATGATTTTGTGGATACTGATGGTTTGGTCTTCGCCAACATGTTGAAGGTGAGAACTGTATGTTTAGTAGTTTGAGTTCGCTTTCAAATAACGAAAATCAGTTTTTCTTGGATTTTCAAAGAAGGCAAAAATGTTGTACTATTGTTTATGTTGCGTTATTAAGGTCTAGACATGTCTTTTCGGTACGACTTTGCTTCGAGTGGGATTTTCTAGCCAGTCAGACTTATCTGTCACAAGAGAAGTGTGTAGGAGTTCTTAAACTTTCGGGTTTATTATCCAATGTCGCCAGTGTGGCTATCGGGGGTTTGGACTTCTAGTTAAATGTGCAAAGAATAGCCTCACTGTTTTCTCTCCAGGCACGTCGTAAAAGACGACTAAGGAAAGTTGGGGGTGAGTCATGTTTAAACAATCAGTCACATCTTGTCTCACTTTCGTAATTGTATCTTCTATCAAATAATCCACACGGACGACAAGTCAATGTAGGCAGAGTACATTACATCTTAATCATTTTGTAGCAAATTTCTAGGTGACGTGTAACAGCATATGCGGTTATATGCCATGTGCATGGATTGTGGGTATTCGTGTAGATTTGTGTTCCTATCAAGATTTTTAAAATCACAGCCTCAAAACCAGATTGGTATTTACACACATTTTATTGCTGTCAATGAGCTTGTCTATACTTATAATGTTATGTAAAATTACGAACGATCTGTATTCACAGGAAAAATAAAACACTCAAGATACTGGATTTGTCAGAGAATAAAATTCGGGCATTTAGCAGGGAAACATCTTGGAGAAGCTTTAAGTAAGACATGTCTTTCTGAATACTTCATCATCATCCTCATCAGGTGCCATGCCAGCTGGCGTAGGCGGTCATGGCTCTCCACTGCTCTCTCCACAGTATTATGTATCAAGGTCGTTATTGTTTCCTTGCCGTGCCAGGTTGTCAAACTGTCTAATATTTTCTCACGTTGTCGTCCTCTGTCTCTGTTGCCTTCTGAATACTTAAGTTAGTGAATTATTTGGTATTTTGAATCAAAATGTCACTGACAATTATCGCCTGTGTATTTTGGAGAACCATATGGGAGCAAAGTTGCCTGTCATGCATGTCGTAGGAAGCAACTAAGGTGGTTTTATGGGTGGTGTTTGCTGCTCCATCTCATAGAGTGTCAAAGTGACCCAGCAGTATTAGTTCTAATAAGATGTATCAGGCAGAAGGGTGCATATATAGCCGTCATGGCGCAACCATGATGCAACGCATTCCATTCTCCAGACTGCGTCTCTGCAATAGTTTGAGTATAATGTGTGCATTGTTGCGTTATGATTACTATTATACTCATTATATTCAAGATTATAATCATTACATAACGTTAGAGAGTGAACGTAGATCAAGAAGACAGGACTGAGAAAAAAAGGGTTTGAGGGATTTTAAAAACCGTAGAAGATTGACTTCACTGTACTCGGTTTCCCATATGTACTCCGTCTCTCTCAACGAAGCGGCACGCCGCTTGCCGAGAGTACCACTCATAGCACGTAACTCTGTAGCTTCAAGTGATAATCCACAGGGATCTCTGAAAAAATCCACCTTATAAACAAGACGACACGAGCCGGATTCAAACCCGTGACCTCTTGAACACAAGGTGAACAGCTTAACCACTACGCGAGGGAGATCCCCAAACGGAGAACTTTCACCTTCTCTCTTTTCCAAGTTTTTTTAGGTCTTCCCCGTCTTATTTTCCCTGTGGGTTCCATGTCATTGTTTTGTTATATATTTTTCTGCCTTCCTTACAGTATCTCACATGCATCTTTATATTTCCAGACCTGATTTCTTTGTAAACACGATTCTATCATTCTCTCATTCACATTTCGTAGTTCTAAATCTTATCTGGCCGTTTAATCATCATTAAGTGTGGTCTCCACATCAAAACCTGCAATATACACTCATTGTCTCTTGTCCAGGTAGTGTAATATCATAGATTGTGTATCCTGACCATCACATGATATTTCTTTTCCACGTGTATCACTGTCTACCTCTTTCTCACATGCTTTCAACTCTCTCTTCAAGTAAGGCCTTCATCAAGCTTTCATGTCTTTTAATATATCCTAAAGTATTTAATTTGTTTGATGTGTATACTTCCTTTAATAGTTCTTTTATTTTATATACCAATTGTAGTAAAAATATCTTTGTTTTCTTCTCTGAAGTTATCATATTCTTCTATATAATGTGTATAATTTGATTGAACGATAACAGAACATATAGACACATTAAAAATAACGTTGTATGGCTAGTGTGTAATTTTATACGTTGAAATAAATAGTACAATACCTGAAATATCTAGGAAGTTAGTGAAGAATTTGCAAAGCTACCAGAAAAATTCACAGCACATAGAAGTCTCATAGAAATCTGCCTATTTGTCTGTGTAGATGCTCTTCCGATAATGCTACTAGTGATGTGTCGTCTGCAAATAGCAATTCGTTTAATTTATCCTTCAGATTGTTTTCTTCCGGTGTCTTTGCTACTTTGCAGTTGTGATCTATGTTTGTTATAAAAAATGGGGGAGGGGGGGATAGTACACATCCCCTGACTCACTCCCGAGTGGATGTGAAAATTATCTCATGTGCCTGCACTCGTTCTTACTGCGCATTGACTATTGGCGTATATGTTCTGACATAGGCTTATCAGATGATGTGGAACTCCGTATGTCTGTAGTGTTATCCATAATTGTGCTTTATCCCCCTCAGTCAAAAGCTTTCTCTTGGTACTTGAAAGCCAAATATACGACTTGGTTATGTTTTCTGTCGCTCTTTCTGCAAGTTGTTTGACGTCGAAGATTGCATCTGCACACCTTTTATTTTTCCGAAAGCCCATTTGTGTGTTATTGAGCTGTGGTTCTATATATGCGCACATCCTTCGTTTACTTTGTACAGATTTTTCCTATGTGGTGTAAAAGTGATACGTCTCTATGCTTAGTTGCAGTTCCTCTTACTGCTTTTTTTCTTCCAGATGGAAAAAATCACCGCTGTATTCCACTCTTGTGGTGTCTTTTGTGTCTTCCATATCACATTGCACAGTCTGTGCAACCACGGTATACCTGTCACTGTTAGCAATTTTATTAGTTCTATAGGTATGCCGTCTATTCCTGGTGATTTGCTGTTTGGTGCATGTTTAACTGTGTCTTCAATTTTGGATTTCAGAATGAATGGTTCTAGGTCTTCTTCTATTATATTTATTGTTGTGATCTCTTCTCATTCCTTTAAGTTTAACAGTTTCTTGAAGTAACTTCTCCATCTTTTCATGATTTCATGAGGCCTATTTACTATGGTGTTGTGTTCATCGTTGAATATTTATGTTGGTTCATAAATGTCTTTTTTACTTCTCATGTTTTGTACTATCTTGTAGAACATCTTTGGTGCGTTTTGTCTACCTTTGTTAAGCATTTATCCATATTCTTGCCATGATTTAATTTTTAGCAGATTTAATGATTGTCTTAGTGTTAATCTTTGCTGTCTTGTATGTTAAGTAATCTTCAAGCGTTTTGCTTGTTGCCAATTTCTTTTAGTTTTGTTTTTTATCTTTCGTTGTGTTCTTTACCTTTTCTGTCCATCAAGCTGTTATTTTTCGCTCGTGACTTTATGGTTTTTATATCCGCATATGGTTCCTGCTGTTTGTATGATGGTATTTAAAAAAAAATTGTATTTAAATATATATATATATATATATATATATATATATATATATATATATATATATATATATATATATATATAATATATATATATATATATATATATATATATATATATATATATAGAGAGAGAGAGAGAGAGAGAGAGAGAGAGTAAGGGGACGAGAGGACAATAGTGAAATACACTGTAATCCATTGTTAATATTACACGAACAAACAAGTGATTATGATGAGATATAAAACACATTTCAAGAATTGACAAGTAACTTTATTGTATTTTGTTCGCTTCAATTCTGTGTTTAGGTCAAAATGAAACATTGGAGACACTGGACCTCAGTTGGAAACCAATTCAGAGAAGGAGGATCGGTAAATCTGTTGGAAGGAATTAAGGTTAGACTGTACTGTCCTGATTGTACAAATGTAAAACTCATATTTGTATTTCAGAATGTCTAATGAAACGCAGAAAATATCTTTTTTCAGGACTACTGCTGTATAATCAATGACATCAAATACTCCTACCATTCGTGTACAGACGAGCCCGAATAGGGAGCAACAAATATGTGGCATAAAGATACTTTAATTTGGCCTAAAGGGACTTTAATTTAGCCTAACGAAACTTTAATTTGCCTAAAGGAGACTTTAATGTGGCCTAAAGAGACTTTAATTTGGCCTAAAGAGACTTTCATTTGGCCTAAAGAGACTTTAATTTGGCCTAAAGAGACTTTAAATTTGGCCTAAAGAGACTTTCATTTGGCCTAGAGAGACTTTCATTTGGCCTAAAGAGATTTTAATTTGGCCTAAAGAGACTTTAATTTGGCCTAAAGAGACTTTCATTTGGCCTAGAGAGACTTTCATTTGCCTAAAGAGACTTTAATTTGGCCTAAAGAGACTTTCATTTGGCCTAGAGAGACTTTCATTTGGCCTAAAGAGATTTTAATTTGGCCTAAAAAACTGTAAGCAGTCTGCGAACATACACACAGCATGTATAACGACTATATAAAATTGTTAAACTCAAAGAAATAGAGGCAAACGGATAAGACGAACACAATTTATTATACATCGGTCGATAGTCAATTCTGTTGTAGTACAATATCATACTTAATCAAGCACATCAATGTACACCTAATTTTGACATGATACGAAGACATCAAATAAACTGCCTATACATCACCGAGTATCGAAGACTTCAAACTGCCTATACATCACCGAGTATCGAAGACTTCAAATAAACTGCCTATACATCACCGAGTATCTAAGACTTCAAACTGCCTATACATCACCGAGTATCGAAGACTTCAAATAAACTGCCTATACATCACCGAGTATCGAAGACTTCAAACTGCCTATACATCACCGAGTATCGAAGACTTCAAATAAACTGCCCATACATCACCGAGTATCGAAGACTTCAAATAAACTGCCTATACATCACCGAGTATCGAAGACTTCAAATAAACTGCCTATACAATCACCGAGTATCGACTTCAAATAAACTGCCTATACATCACCGAGTATCGAAGACTTCAAAACTGCCTATACATCACCGAGTATCGAAGACTTCAAATAAACTGCCTATACATCACCGAGTATCGCAGACTTCAAATAAACTGCCTATGCATCAACCGAGTATCAAATACTTCAAACTGCCTATACATCACCGAGTATCGAAGACTTCGAACTGCCTATACATCACCGAGTATCGAAGACATCAAATAAACTGCCCATACATCACCGAGACTTCAAACTGCCTATGATGTGATAATTGCAGACGGCTTCATCTCTCAGATACGTACAATCTTTTCAACAGCAACAACCAGACGTCATCTCTCAGCAGTAATGTTTCAATAACCAGATGACTCTATCCATCAGCGAAATACAATGTTATGATAACCAGATGACTCTATCCATCAGCGACATACAATGTTATGACAAGAAGCATCCTAATAATAAATGGTCACGTGTGTACATATATAATGTATGTTCAGTTACTCTGTATGCAGCCATCCCGTTACAAGAAAGTATGTACAAATGTGGGATATCAATGTTCGCATCTTATGACTCTCATACTCCGCTTAACAGTTTGGATTCAACATGGGTAACGTGATAATCAAATCCGAATATTAAATATGACGATACGACATCGATACTCTCTCTTTTAATGGTAGTTTCAGAAAATATGTCATCTAGATTGAGGTTTAATTAAAATAATACATAAAAAAATAATAAAATAACAAAATAACAAAATAATATTATTTTAACAAAAATAATATATAAACACTATTTACAATATATGTTGTAAAAGTATTCTATTGTTTGAGTTTATAGAAATTCTCATCAGCCTGACTGTGTGGCGGAGAGGTACAGGACGAATAGTGAACAGTAAAGTAATAGATTCAATTTCCACCGCACGCTGCCATAAAGAAAAAAACTGGTTCAATATACCATTATAGCACTCATATTCGAATACGTATTCATAGTACTACATTTCATAGAAAGTTTCTCAATTTTTTAACATTACATTCGAATATCCTCAGATAAATGAACTCTGTACAATCTTCTTCGTCTTCTTTCCTTCCTCTTTTACCCTTTACGGGTGTCGAGGGAGATACAATGTTCTTGTTCTCGCTTTTCTGGCAGCTTCAGATAATGTTATTTGGTGTTCGTGTAATGTCTCTTTGATGTTGTCGATCCAGCGTACTCTAGGTCTACCCTTGGCTCTTCTTTCTGCTTCGCCTCTCTTCTTATATACTTTATAAAACTAATGAATCACACGACATTCTTTCCAGATGACCAAACCATTGTATCTGTTGGTTTTGTATGTATTGTAGAATTGATATTGCACCAACACTTTCTCTTATGACATCGTTTCTAATTCTGTGTCTTCTGGTCACTCCTATGGCTTTTCTCAGACATCTCATCTCTGTTGTAACCAGCTGTCTCTTATGATTTGTTGTTAAGGACCATGTTTGACATTGGTAGCACAGGGTTGGAATGAAGATACTTTGGATAAGATGTTTTTTGTTGACATTGGTAGCATTCTGTACAATACAAAACACAGAAATTGATGTCCTGCTCTTTATCACTTAGATAAATGAACTCTGTACAATACAAACACAAAAATTGCATAATAATGTTTGTTTCCCACATCTACAACTAATTAACAAAAAGGCAGCGAGTTTTTCATCCTTGATTGTCAGAGAAAACTTTTATTTTATTTTAGGAAAACATTGGACTCAAGTCGTTAACGCTAGCCTTTAACGCCTTTAACAGAGGTCAATGCAAGAAACCAGTAGACGCATTGGGCTTATTAATATCTGGAAACACCTGCCTTAAATACATTGATGTCTCGAATAATAGATTAGGCGATATCGACATTTTGAAAGTGGCCAAAAAGTCTGAAGATGAACGAAACATTGGAAACACTGAAGGTTGAGATTATTCAATACAATACTTTATATGCTTTGTTCAAAATCTTGTAAATTTACGATTTTCATATCGCTTCTGGTATGCAGATATATATCCATTGTTGCTGCATATATTGTTCCATATATCATTTATATATATAATGTATTTATATCTTATGATCTATATATGGAGCATTATTTTAGTGTAGAAGTGCTCAATATATAAGTACTTTAACTTTGAGAAACAAATGACTACTGCAGTTCGTACCAGTTTTACACCTGGTGAAATATTCAAGAAATGAAAATTGGTTTCACTCCCACATATACAATATAGTCATATCTGTCTCCCAGTTATAAGTGATTTTTTTTTTCTTTTTGGTCGACTTAAAGATGCACCGTGGGATGTCAACTTAAATGATTCACCGTGGTATGTAGGCTTAAATATGCACCTTGACATGTCGACTTAATAATACTCCTGCGCCCGTGTGTTGCCGGTGCCCGAAAGGGGAGCAAAGAATAGCAACACTGTTTACCTTCCACGCATGTCGCAAAAGGCGACTATGGACGTTATGGGATGGAGTTGGCTGTCCCATCCCATATAGTGTCAGTGACCCAAAGCCATGCTGAAGTCGGATGTGTCAGGCCGAAGGCGCAGCTATCGCAGCAATGCTGTAAACCATGACACAACGCATTCCGTTCTCCGGACTACATCCTGCTAATCTGCAGGAGTTTGAGAACGAACGCAGAAGAAGAAGAAGAAAGATGCTCCATGAGATGTGAACTTAAAAGATTCACCATGGTGTGTTTACTTAAAGATGCACCGTGAGATGTTTACATAACATATCCATGTACTTCGCATACACATTTCTCACATCGTGAATAAATGTACCCGAGAAAAACATAATGTGATGCAATACTTTCTTGCTTCCCCTAGCATATTAATCTCCCAATCAAGATTTGATTTATCGATTAATCTCCGATTCAAGATTTGATTTATCTATTAATCTCCTATTCAAGATTTGATTTATCTATTAATCTCCCATTCAAGAATTGATAAGCCAATCCAAGCTAATGCACTCAGCGCATTTAAGATTACAAATAAAGACTACTTGTATGATGAGATTATGCCCCTTTCATCAGCGAACGTAACGCGGAGTCCAGTTTAGTTATATCGGAGCTGTCACCATAAAAATGGTAAATATCGTGGTTCAGGTAATCTTGCAGCTACAAATTCTGAGGCATACTTATCACACTCAATGCTGCCAGTGCTTTGCCGGGGCCCAAAAAGGGATTAAAGAATAACAACCATTTTTACTTTCAATACATGTCGTACAAGACGATTAAGGAGATTTTGGGATGGATATGAGTACCATATCCCATATAGAGTAAAAGTGACCCAGCGTATATGCTGTAGTCGGATGTGAGAGATTGTAAGACTCAGATATCGCAGGTAAGATGTAAAAAATTAAATAATAAATTTCTCTCTCTGGACGGCATCCGTGCTAATCTGCAGGAATTTGAGAATGAGCGCAGAGGAAGAAGACACAGCATAAATCATTGTTGATAAATAGTGACTCATATCTTATATAGACTACGAATTGTCCGCAACAGATTGAGAAGTCATGTGTTCAGAGTGCTCAAAATTGGCAAGACAGACCTGTACAACTGTGGACTGAGCTCAGAAACTACAGAACACAATCTTCATGCATGTCAACTTTACCAAGAAGAAAGGGAGAAGACACACGGATGCGATACTTCCAACCCTGAAAAGGCTTACATCGATGACCTGACGCGAATTACACAGTTCATTGAATCTAATGGCGTTATAACCTGATAACTGACTGAAGAACGATAATGTAGGAGAACATATCTTTATACGTGCTTATAATTTTGAATAATAAATAACCTGAGATATGCAGATAACACTGTCCTATTCAATCAATCAATCAATCAATCAATCAATAAACACGTAACCCTTCAGGGTCGTAGGGGTACCACATTGGATGCTTCAGCACACAGAATCCTCCAGCGAATTCTATCCTCACGGATGCGGATGAGTGTGGAAATATCTTGCCCTGTCCATGCCTTTATTTGTCCTCCTCTGCTTTTCGACCCTCGACAGTTCCCTGCAGTATTGTTTTTGCCAAGGAATCGTGTCTGTATACATGTCAGAACCATCCTAGTTTTCGTCGTTTCACTATTGAAAGCGATGGCTCCTGAACATGTGCACACATCTCTACTTTATTTCTTACGTAAACATTGGTCTTTTGTTCTCTATAGGAAATTCGTAGAATTCGTCTGTCCATTTAGCAGGATGTGAACAGGACCTACATATAGTCGATAAATCAAGTAAAGAATATATATTGACTGGATATACACATTTAAAGAAAAAAAACAACATGTTAATCAGCAAAATCACATACGAACAGGTACTTAACATAAAATACATGAAGAGAAACTACAACAAGCAGAACATTATCAGTTTCTCGGACACATAATTATAATTGATGGTAGATGTGAAACAGAAGTGAAAAGGAGAATAGGAATGGCTAAAAGTACTTTCAATGAGAAGGAGAAAAATATTAACATCTTATCAAATAAGCTAAAAATGAGAATTATGAAATGCTCATCTATACGAGGAGAAGGGGCAGACCAAGAAGACGATGGACTGACGACATTAAAGATAATATGAATACATCGCTAGAAATGCAAGCCACATCGCCCAAGACAGAGAGAGGTTCAGAGAGTTCATTGAGAAGACAACGTTCTGGAAGGAATACGTCACATGACACATCTATTCTATATAAATGTATGACTCAGAAACATGGACACTAAACAAACAACTAGAAGACAGAATTGATTTCTTTGAGATGTGGATATATAGAAGAATGTGGAGAACATCACGGAATGAGAAGAAAACAAGCAACGAGGTTTTAACAACATTCTTCTACTTCTTCAGTGTTCATTCTCAAACTTCCGTTGAATCTCCTTTGTAGCAGGACCAGAATCCTACTAGATTTCCAGCAGGATGTAGTCCAGAGAATGGAAATGCGTTGTGTCGTAGTTTTATATGCGACAATGGCCCGACACATCCGTCTTCGGTGATTTAACGACACTTAATATGAAGAAAGAATTATTAAAGGATACAAGCAAACAAAATATATTGGTCATATAAACAGACATGCCATCTTGTTGAAGGTCTTACTTGAGGGTAAAGTCGAGGAAAGGCAACCAAGGCAGAGATACAAATAGAAGAGTAATATCATAAGATGGACAGGTTACAGACTAGCAGAGTGCACCACCAAGACAATAGACAGGGGGGTGTTGGATATTTGCTGCAGCCAACCTTCATTGGAGTGAATTCAAATCGAATGATAAAATCAGAGAAGAGACACATCACAATTTCATCACAGATGTTATCAGAAAACGCTGTTGGTCCTACATCGGGCATGTCCTACACGCAGACATCAACATAATACACCATCAATCTCTTGAATGGATACATACAGGCAAAAGAGCCAGGGGTAGACGAAAAGAAACACTCAGAAGAACAATACTTAGAGAAAGTAAAACAATCAATATCCATACTATCCAAGAACTGCACAGAATAGCTTTTAACAGACAGAATTGGACTCTGCCCTATGCGCTAACCTCAGCGCGAAAAGAAAATGAATGAATGAACCTTCATTGTCGAGACGGCACTTAATGATGATGATAGTGTTGAAATATTTTCTATTTAACAGTCACACAGTTAGTAATTCTCACAATCTTTGAACATTATCTTTAGATCGGTCAAAATCTGGTCAGTTTTCGAGCCACCAGTGTTTTAGTGAAAGCTGTGCTAGCCAACGATACAAGTGGGATCAAACGCCTAGACATGACCGTAAGTACAAATAATTATGTTGTTATTTCCCTTTGACCTTTAATGTGATTCGTGTTTGTGTTTTCTAGGCAGCACCGAAACGAGGTATTTTGGCGCTCTGTGTATGCTCTGCCCCCTTCCCTCCTCCCCAGAACCACGCTCTTTTACATAAACTAATTTTATATCCTTACGGCGACCCAGATAATGCTTTTGGCTCCCCAGGCTCCCCTAGCTAGATTCGTAGCTTTGTCAGTCAATTAATTGTACCTGTTGTGGTTAGAAACTCTGTTTTCAGCCTCACACGCAAGTCCATTTTGGTTATTTCAAAGTTTATTACAAGAAATAACGGAGGTTGCATTTCAGGTAATACTACTACAATGACATTAAGCATTTGTAGTTGTCTTTAGTTGATGGGAAATATGTATTTTGTTGATTACTAAATCTTCAAATCTTGGGTAGTTTTTTTAACTGAACTTACTTACACTTCTATAGCGTTATAACGTCGCTGTACACTGTACTTACACGTTTCCATATTAAATACTTACCTATATATATATATATACATATTTATAAATGGATATTCCATAACTCTATGTCTTTAATGTTCGCTATAAGCTCCTCAATGACGCATACAAATGAAATAGTGTAATGAATGGCACTGTCATAGTTTAGGTCAAATGGAGAGAACACGCTCGCCTCGAATATATTAAAAGTAATCATATGGTCCAGCAAAGTTGACCATTCACATGATTGGTTAACCTTATTCCTATGACCACTGAACAAAGTTCCAACACATGTGAAGTAATAATATTGTTGGAGATAATGTTGTTTCATATCAATCGACGTTTAATCCGTCTGAACAGATTCATTATTCTTTCTTCTTGCCTGTTGCTAATGTTGAGTATATATCTGTCTATGAATATTATTTACATCTGCTTTTCTTAAAATGAAATCAATCGGTCGTTGAATTCTCAAAGTAGCTATAGTTGTAACGAAAATGCTGCAACATTCATATATAAATGTTTCATTCTTACATTAAATTGCATCCGTCTCAGTAAGCTCAGTTTATAACTGAGTCAATTGTGTACCATTTTTGTTTCGAACTCGATCATAGAGATTGTTTCTTTTCCTTCCATTTGTAGAAAACAAACGTGGAAGCCATCTGTTAGTTGTTTCTTGAAATACTTTAGTTATATGATGAAGTGTTTAGTTTTAATTTAGTTGTTCCTTTCGTGCCGCAGACCTTTGGATTTTCCATGTGCTGCGGACCGATGCATGCATTTTGTTTCTTATATGGTCTTGCAGCATTTTTTTAAGTATGTTTTTTTAGAGCTGCTTTAGGTCTTCCTTGTTTTATTTTACCCTAAGGTGTTCACGTATGTTTTCATCTAGTCTTACCACGTGACTCAAGTATTTCCATCTGCGTTTTCTACTGACGTTTGACATGTATTCTTATATGGTGGCCTTTTAGTCGTTTTTTTTAAAAATATTATAAGAGAATTTCATGTTTTCTTCGCATATCTAAACGTGTGATGGGGGTATTCTTGTGCAATTTTTTGATATGACTACTTTTCATTGCTTCAAGCATTATATGTTCCTTCCGCGCCGCATAAGGCAGAACTAGTTCTCTATAGAGCATTATCATACCGCCCTGGGTGCGTAGTTGTTACATGTTGTTGATAAATATCCATAGATATCTGTTCCAGAAAGAGTTTATCTTGGGTTTTCCTCTTTGTCTTTTATATCATCTGCTACCAATTAAATACTTATAGGGACAATATTTATTAATTTTAAATACATGTTGGGTATAAGTCCCCTTGTTAACCTTAGTGTTGTAGAAATATATTGCTGTTTGTAGTCTTATAGACATTGTATTTAGACAGTATATGTGTTCACGTATTGTCTTTATCCGTCTGAATGTCTAACCTTTTCTCGAACAGACCAGATATTATACAGTAGTAAATCTGTCATTAGATTACATGCCAGTATAGTGAGATGTCTATCTTGTGAAAGTCACATACAGTGAGTATTGAGTTCGTTTCCCTTTCTGATGCAACATTTTGATATCGTAACATTGTGCTTTACGCTGAGGGGACAAGATAAGCTTTAGCCGTTACCATGGTCCCAGCTGCCAACTTGTACCCCGTGCTCTTTTTATGAACAAGTGGTACATGGAGTGTTGCGAAAAACAATTTTGTGCATGACTTGACCATTTCCCTTTGAAAGCCAGAATTAGGCAAGCATGTTAGCCAAGCATAATTGAATCGACCTTTCGGATGACGGAGAATGCACAACTGGTTGCTTCAATCATCCATGGCTCAGAAATTGATTTCTATGCAATCTCTAACAGGAACGGACGTGTGGCAGGAAATCTAAAGCTCATAATTTAAACTCTGCTTGTTGCGGAAAGGTAGACCTGTCACATAATCCTAGAACTATCCCCCCCCCCCCCCCCCCCCCCCCGTCAGATACCTTTTTCTCATAACATTGTACACTGCTGAAAGTTAGTCTTCAGGGTTTGAAATACAATTCTGTAGAATCCAGCCCATGGTTGGTTGGTTACTGATCCAGTGGTCCATGGGCTCATGTCCTTTGACCCAGAACCAGCCCATAGAACATAGGAAGTAAGAACTAATTGTTCATAATTCCTGGGCTTCGATACAAGAACAACATATACACCAAGAAGAATACTTTAGAATCATAGCAAGAAGCAGAGAACATAGAATCTGCACAGTAAACTGTAAAATAAATAGGAAATATAAGATACATGACACATCTAGTCGATTTGTGAATATTATTTCCTATTCCAACATTTGTAGATTGTTCAGACACATATAAAAGAGATTGTCAATGGCCCGGCAAAGCATGACAGATGAATAATCTATGACGAGTGACAAATACAAAAATAATAACACAATTAAGAAGTTATATTTTCCAGCGGTAACATATGGCAACATTGACGTGGGCAATGACATCAGCAATAGAAATTAAAATATCGGCATTTCAAATGAAATGACGCATTTAAGAGGAAAGGACGCAGTAATGTCTTAAGAATATCATGGGCGGAGAGGCGAATAAACAGAGAAAACAATACAAACCTAAATAAAGAAGACGATTGGCTATTCGTCTTCTTCTCCAGCGTTCGTTTTCAAACTCCCATTAAATTTTTCTTAGGACAATTGTCCCACTAGATTTCCAGTTGGATGCAGTGCAGAGAATGAAAATGTGTTGTTTTTGTCGTTTGATTGGCTGTTCAAAACCGTAAGATCCACCGTGGCTAAAGTCAGTACTACAGGCCTTCTAGCTGAATTAATTTGGAACCCGTACGTTACGCTTTTGCTTATTGTTGGGATTTTGATTGATCGCTATTTACATACTTGGAGTCGCATGTCAAAAATAGCCAAGGCCAACCAATAGAACTCACGCAAATGGGAAACTAGTTCATGTTTACGTTTTAGTTGACAGGTCTCCTATATAGTCGATGTCACGGATCGCCATTAATATATTTCGGACATGTGACTATGCACAAAAACTCTAAGAAAAGTCTCTAAGAGTCTTGCAACAAAGGAAAATCGTCACATGTTAAATGAAGTGTCTAAGGAAAGCGGCAATGATTACTAAACTAGAAAAAATAGGAAATGAAGAAATAGGAAAAGAGTTGGTATACTATCCATGTATTGTAGATATCGAAAGACAGCAAGTAAAATGGTACCGACACATTATGAGAATGAAGTCAAACCAAATACCAATAAGGGCATATAATAAAAGAATACATGATATCTCCGGATATAAAGCCAAAGATAGACCATGAAAACGGTGGATAGAAAACAGGAAGATATACTTCAACAAACATGCACTTCACACAACCAAGGCGGCACATCTCGCCTTTGGACACAAACTGAGGCTCCCTACGCTTAACGGCATGTGTGGAGGGAAAATATATCATATAGAAGATTAAGCTGATTATTAGTAAAGTGTATGTTCCTTTTGTTTGATTCGCTTTCATTAAATTCGGCACTGTCACGCTCGTGTTCCTTATATACAATGTAAGTTTTTCCCACAACTTTCTATTGTATAACAAGGCGACTTTCAGTGGTATGCAATGTTTTGAGAAGAAACCTGAAGCTCAGCAAGAATTGACGTGCGTATGCAAGAGGGCATGCCCCTATCATTGTATATATTCAAGGGAGAAGATCTATATGTGTATGTACAGATCATGCCCCATGATTGTATGCTGACATTCAACAGAGAGGATCTATGTGTGTACGTATAGGGCATGTCCCATGATTGTATACAGACATTCAATCTTACACATTCCTGCAACGTGTATTTTCTTCTTCTTCTTCTGCATTCGATCACAAACTCTTGTTGGGTAGCAGGATGTAGACACATTAACGGGATGTTTTGTGTCATGGTTAACATCTTTTCTGCGGTAATTGCGGCATTCGTTGATCTATGCGACTTGTGCTATCTTGGACCACTTTTACCTAAAGGTGGGACAGCCAACTCCACCCCACAAATTAGTTTAGTCGCCTATTACGACATGCATGGCACATTGCAGTGTTACTATTCTTTGCTTTCCTGTTGAACCACTGAAGGGGATCATAATACCCATGAGCTGTATCAGTGTTGACCACATTATAAAACACAGTCCATCTGACTGAATGCCTTCAATACAAAACAGTCCATCTAACTGAATGATTTCAATACGACATAGTTCATTTGACTGAATGCCTTCGATACGAGACAGTCCATCTGACTGAATGATTTCAATACAACACAGTCCATCTGACTGAATGATTTCAATACGACATAGTCCATCTGACTGAATGCCTTCAATACGAGACAGTCCATCTGACTGAATGACTTCAAAACGAACAGACGTTTGATGTTATGAATGTGCGTCATCATCATCAGGTGTCGTCTCCGCAACGAAGGTTGGCTGCAACAGACCTCCAACATCCCCTGTCTCTGTTTTGGTGGTGCACTCTGCTAGACTGTAACCTGTCTATCTTGTGATGCTACTCTCTCACTTGTATCTCTGCTCCCTCTTGATCGCGTCCCTTCGACGTTATTAATATTCCCATATTTTGTACGACACAGTCCATCTGGAATTTTTGCTTGTGGAGATAGGTCTATCCTGACGTCCATTTTCTATGTATTCTTATAGTACCATACATATTTATTAAGCTTCCCGTGTAGTTTTTATATATTCATTTTCATATATTCACTGTTATAAATGACATTTTTTTTAAATATGACGTTTTGTTAAATTAAGTTACCTGTCAATACGGCATTTGTTTCCGTGTTGGAATTGTGACGTAGCGATATATGTCGTATGCACTTATGTTATCGCTACATCATGCACATGGTAGGTTTTTTTTGTTTTAATTTAACTTTCTAGCAGAAACACAATTCAAGTTTTACGTGGACTCGAACCCATGATTTTTTATATGTGAAAAAAGGGGTTCTAATATTTCAGTCATGCACCACCTCATTATTTTAAAAATTTGAAATAAATCGTGCGGTTTTTTCCAACGTTTTCTGATCACCTGATGATTTGGTTTTATTTGTCGCGGGTAAAATATTTTGTACAAAATTAGGCAAGATTGTCTCTGAATATTTGTCAGTTGTTGACAAGGAGAGTGGCTGAGTGCGGGGTTCTACATTGTTGAAGCATCGTATGAACATTCCCTTTTGACAAATTATAGAAGGAATTGTCCCTCTCAGATTTTATTTTGTATTTCATAGCTTTATCTGGTAACTATTCATGTAGAAATGTTTAAACATATTTTGTACGTTAAATAACAAATGTGGATCTCCATTCTGCAGGATTTGCCTATCGCTAAGGACGCCATTGATGACATCGAGTCGTTACGGTCACGTGGTGTTGTTATCGTCCATGGGTGCTTTCACCAGAAAGAAACACTTTTTGAAAATGGACCTCTTCCAGAACGAGAAAAGAAGGGAGCCAAGGAAAAGGTGAAAAAGAAAAAGAAATAAAGTATACGAGGCTCAGAGCAGAGTTAGTAGAGAATTATAGCAGAGGTGGAGGATTATAGCAGAGGCAATGGGGGATTATAGCAGAGCCAATGGGGGATTATAGCAGAGGCAATGGGGGATTATAGCTGATACTTGGAACATGTAGTTAAAATATTAATCTCTTATTTTGTATACCTTGCCTCTCAGGTACAACGAGAGAAATACATATATATATATATATATATATATATATATATATATATATATTCGCTAAAACCTTTGTTGCCTTTCAGCGTCATGAGTAGAGGAATTTTCTGGAGACTGCCTCTTGTGTGCTGAGTTAATTGTAGATTTTTTGGTCGCTTTTATTTCGGAGGTCCATTGTTTTCGTGGTCGGCCTTTAGGTCTTCCTTCACTGTATCGGTGTAGCTTGCTGTGGTATGCTATCTTATTGTAGTCTGCTGATGTGTGCAAACCATTTGATCTGTTGTCTTTTATTTTATTTCAATATTCTGGTGGTGCTGGTTTTCTGGCTCTGTTCTCATTCTTCACTCTGTCACTTAGCGATATTCCTAGGATTCTGCGCAAGCATGTCATTTCAGCTGTCACAAGTTAACGTTTATAAATTTATATATATATATATAAACATGACCCATTGCTCTATCAGGTGCCTCGAGAGAAATAGAAATAGTATACACGATACGTTGCCCTCTTGGGTGCCAGGAAAGAAATAGACATAGGTTACATGATACCTTGCCCTCTCGGGTGCCTTGAGAGAATAGATATAGATTACATCATACTTAATTACCCTCTTCGTGCCGAGAGAGAGAGAGAGAGAGAGAGATAAAAGTTACATGATGCTTACCAAACCCTCTTCGGTGTCTGGAGAGAATTAGTTACCCAGGTTGATGAAGTTGGTGTGTCTTTATTGAGAAAACGCTGGTGTTGCCAAGGCCCGAGAGGGGAGCAAAGAGTACTATCGTTTTTTTACATTTCCATGCAAGTTGCAAGAGGTGACTAAGGAGGTTAAGGAGGTTACATGGTGGGATTGGCTATCCCATCCCATATAGGGTCAAAGTGACCGATAAAACGTGTTGATGCCGGATGTGTCAGGACGGACGGTGAAGATATGGTAACATAATTGTAGATTATGACACAGTGCATTTCAAGGCTATCAGTTATCAGTTATCATTTATTAGTTATCAGCACTACATATCTGCAGGAGTTTAACAACAAACACCGAAGATAGAGAAGAACATTAGGCACACATATAGAAGCAACAGTTAGAAATGTATGAATGTGTGGAAGTCAATGCACATGAAGGAAGTACACACATCTAGCAAGACATTGAATCGCTGGTTGTGTGTGATTGGTAAGTTATGTAACCGTTCTCAATCCTGGAGAGGAGTCAATTATAATAACCGTCAATTAAAGAAGTGAATGTTTTTTATTTACAGTGTGTTCACTCAACATTGCGAGTGTAGTAATTTCATGTATGTATAATATATTCAACATTGCGAGTGTAGTAAGTTCATGTATGTATAATATACTCAACATTGCGAGTGTAGTAAGTTCATGTATGTATAATATACTCAACATTGCGAGTGTAGTAAGTTCATGTATGTATAATATACTCAACATTGCGAGTGTAGTAAGTTCATGTATGTATAATATATTCAACATGTTAAAGAAATATTATCAAATATGTTTGCTGCGTATTGGCAACATTGTCCAGTTTGGGAGTAAAATACTTTTTTCCGATGAAAACAAAACCATAAATAATTTTTATTTAAATGTATCACAATGTAACATTTTTAGTGTAACTAAGTAAATGAATATAAATAAAAGTAAGTACCGGAAGTTTTAGAAAACAAAATCAGACGGCAGTAGATCGTATTTGAACCAGTTCCATTCAGTTGGCATCTTTTCGTCTCACCGTTTGCGGCAACAAGTTTTTCGAATTCGATCACGCCGCATCTGTAATAAAGAAAATATTTTCGACAAAACTTCTAACGTGTATATTCACATGCTATTGTGAACACGGAGTGGTCGAGCGACACAAAGACATCAACAAAAAGAACAATAAAAACTGCACAGGTATATCAATTCATTGAAGAGCACATTCATTTAACAATAGTATGTACCATTAGAACTCTGTACTACAAAGACCATTATGCCTACTTGTAAACATAAATAACACAGAAACACTCAGGGAATTTACACGTAGGAAGTCTTGATTCAATTAGCATAAGTTTTACAGATGCGATGTGATGGAATTCAAAAAAGGTGGTGTCTCCAATTGCGAGGCAAAATATTTGCCAGCTGCATGGATCTGATTCCAACCCCGTCTACTGCCATCTAATTTATTTTTTCCTATAAATAAACGATGTTTTCTAATTATAGGTCCATTTATTACCCGTTTAAGATCTGAAGCTACTATATTTCTGCTTATGTGCTATTTGTATTTACAAAAAGACCTAAAATCCTTTATAGTACTAATGCCTAATGACATGTTAAATGTTTGTGTTTCTCGAGGAATTTACATAAATGTTCAGTGTGTACAGTATGTGCACTGTTGTCTTTGTTTTGATCGACTTGTCCATATTAATAGTAACTTGATAATATACACGCTGAAAGTCTTCACTAAAATCGAGTCATTTGTAGAGATGTGTTGTGGGAAAATGTGGAAAAAATTTGGACTGAAGTTGCAAGGCGAATGGGTGCAAGCTGAAAGGACCTTGTTAAACCCCGTCTACTGCCTTCTGATTTTTATCTATACCTCCTCGATGCTTCATATTTACATTGATCATTTTCCCATGCTTCTTTTCTCATGCTACAATGTCTCGTTATCAGAGCACGACATCTGTAGCACCTTCTTGAGCACACAACGTAGTTTTTCTTTTGTAATTGTATATTGTTCCAAAAAAAAGAGAGAAACGCAACTTTTTGCATTTACTTGTATAAAAGATATTCGCTGATTGGTCATCATTCATCCTAACAATTTTTTCCGCCAGGTCATTAACTTCTCGTGGTTACCTGAATTGTACTTACATCATTATCGTGAGGTCATGAAAGCGGTCAAGGTCAAAACAACTATTTTGGCAATAATGTGTGACCGGTTCATGAGAATCCCGTGAAACTTACTGAACACACAACTCTCTGACGATATTATTGGATGCCTACATAAGATGACGGTCCTAGAATAAATTCATTTGAAAATTCAATGCGAAAGTATGGCGCATATCACTACAGAAGAACGATACATCATCACTGGACGCATACAGTCTGGAAAATTTAATGTGGTTAGAAACACCATTAGTCACCTTTGGAGGTGATTTCAACAAACTGGCTCAGTGGCAGACCGGCTGCGCAGTGGAAGACGCAGAGTCGCAACTCCAGACAAAGACCACTTCATACGGTTGTGTCATCTCATTATCGAAATGCATCTGTGTCCTCCACAATCCAGTGAATGCCAGCAGCTAGTCGAATTTCAGATCAAAACGGTGAGGAACCGGCTGCACTACGCTGGTTTTTTTAGTTAGAAGACCCTACATAGTTCCTGTTCTTACGAACCTCTATTGCCAGAACCGACTGCAGTAGGCGAACCAGCATCGTATGTGGACCGTTGGACATGACTGGAGACGGGTTTGGTTTAGGCAAAGTCTGAAAGTTTCTTCATGCCAAGGTTAAAACATTAATTCCAAACAATAAAGTTGTGGTACAAGTTTGAAATAATGTTGTGTTTTCTTTATTTATGAACAGTGTATAGTATATGCAGGTTAACAAGAACATCTCAGCAGTGATGAAACGTCTCAAGCTTGTGTGATATGGTCACGTTATGTGGCACGATTCCTTTTCTAAAACTATCCTGCAGGGAACAGTTGGAGGTGGAAGAAGAAAGAGAGGACAAAGAAAGTATGGATTGATAATATTAAGGATTGGACAGGATTAACATTCTCCACACTTAAACAGGAAATTGAGAATAGAGAGGCATGACGTTATTTTTTTTATTGACGTTTCCGTGTTTCATCCTTACGACCATGGGGGGAAGGGGGTTTTATGTATGATGATGATGAACATATGAATGAGTTTTTAACATGTCCGGAATCTGTTGATGTTGTTCAACAGCTCATTCATTATAAGCGTACTTTCACCCGTCTCCAACTTCAACACAGTAACTTTAATGTTTATAATTGTTACCCATTTTATGCAAGTAAAGATGTATGCATATTTACAATTATTTCATAATATATGAATGTAATCCTACTTAAAATGTAAACATTTTCAATGATTACTTTTGTATTGAAATATTAACAAACGTAATAAAATTAATGACAGCTGTGGTTTATGTGTCTTTAGTGACTTGACATACACCGTTTCAAGGTTGAAATGTATGCTATGTAATTAGTAGTTATGATTGACTGTTATTGAACAAATAACAGTGCATTTACGTATACATAATTATGTGATTGATTGGAATATGTATTATAATATATATATATAAGGCTGGGTCATTTTACGGGACAGAGATAGAGTGCCATCTTGGGAGTTCATGATGAAGTCACCAAGAGCTTCTTCAGCATCAAGCCTCGAAAGGTACTCCAATGTACTCATGTTTCTTCATATGTACTCCTTACCTCTCAACAGAGCTGCTCCTTCCTGATTAAAATATAGCATAAAAGAGCATGACTCCGTAGCTCACGTGACTAAGGGGAGTTTCAAAGAAAATTCTTTTAGACAAGAATATGTCCGGTTTTGATTTCCCAACCTCATGTTTCAATACAAAGTACTTTACAACTTCAACACTTATATCGCCAAGCTGGTGTAGGATGTCAATAGAAAAGAGAGCAAATGGTATAAAATGTTTTCGACATGTCTAGAAATGGACTAGTCCAGTCACATAGTTATCCCATTCTCCCAATTGGAGATGGTAACATCAGGAAATTAAAAACTGAAGCTTAGTATTATGATTATTAATTAGCTAAACCGACACCGTACACAAACTATATTTATTTCCAAAAAAAAACGAATTAAATCACTAGTGTCAGGGGGTCCAGAGATGAAATGCACACCAGAGTGCACCGGCCGGCGCTCCATAGCTGGTCGTGTATCAGGGTCAGTGAACAACAGCTCGCCAAGACCCTCAGTACACTTCAACGCAGCGGGCCTGGTAACAGGAGTGCAGCAACATTGCTGTAGCCTGGCCAAGTACTAGGGATCGAAGATACGGGAATGCCAACCCGGCCCAAATAAATTATGGCTGAAGACGGATGTGTCAGGTCGAATGGCGCAGAAACGCAGCGTGCTGTAAAACATGACACAACGCAGATCACCCTCATACGTCCTTCTCAGGACGGTCAGCGGAATGCTTTCAGAGGGTCTGCCGCAAGGCGTACGACAAAGAAGACTAGTGTCAGGAATCGCCCAAAGATTCGCTAATAATTCCTTTGAATTGATAGAAACACACATAATCCAAGTCCATTAATTGTGTATCACTGTCTTGCACGGTTTCCTCACTCTGTAAACCTCAATTGTGTATCACTGTCATACACCTTTTCCTCACTCCGTAAACCTCAATTGTGTATCACTGTCTTGCACGGTTTCCTCACTCTGTAAACCTCAATTGAAATGGGCTGGTCATGTCACAAAATAATTTCAAAATGCACATAGATACCTCACCACCATCTCTCTACATCAGGTTCAATCATTTTTAATAATTAAATAAATTCTAATTTCTCTTTCCATTTTAAATTCGTTCCTTGAAAAACGTCCCAGTTTTACCGCGACGTAGAATTAGTCATTGTTCCTATATGTATTGTCATTTATATATTACGTTATTTTTACTATTGATGGTTAGAATATCCAGTAACGTTGTTACATTTATGTAGTATTTATCATTTCTCTGTTTTGTTACTGCGGTACTCTTTACTTTGCTCGATATCCTCTGTCAGTTTTGTTTTTTACATAAATATAAATATAAACATAAATATTTACTTAAATATCGGCAGTAACCGAACGAACAAATGGTAAAGTAAAATAAATTAAACTGGTTACTAGAAAAACTTACCGTACCTTTGTTGAGAATTGTCCTGTTTAGTTTTATTATATGTTTTTTATTTACCTTTTTTATATATATTTTTATTCAAAGGTACGGTAAGTTTTTCTAGTAACCAGTTTAATTAATTTTTTTTATCATTGGTTATTTAGAAACTTGGTGCTTTCTGTTGTGTTGTATGGTTGTGAGAGTTGGACACTCACTGCGGACATGGAGAGAAGATTACAGGCTTTCGAGTATATGCTACAGAAGAATTCTACGAATTTCCTATAGGGAACATAAGACCAATGTGTACGTAAGAAATAAAGTAGAGATGTGTGCAGGTGTCCAGGAGCCATTGCTTTCAATAGTGAAACGACGAAAACTAGCATGGTTCGGACATGTATGCAGGCACGATTCCTTGTTAAAAACAATACTGCAGGGAACTGTCGAGGGTGGAAGAAGTAGAGGAGGACAAATAAAGACATGGATAGACAACATCAAGGAATGGACAGGGCTAGATATTTCCACACTCATCCGCATCGCTGAGGATAGAATTCGCTGGAGGACTCTGTGTGCTGAAGCATCCAATGTGGTACCCCTACGACCCTGAAGGGTTATGGGTTTATTGATTGATTGATTGATTGATTTACGCAACATTGTTCACCTCAATAACATGCACGATAAATCACAACTTATGAACGCTATCTTATTGTAATTTCTATTCACTTCAATTATAACGCATTTGCTTGCGGGAACGAGACGTGACGTTTTATACAAACAACACACCATTATTCACAACAAACACACACAGATCAGGTAATAATCAATGCCTAACAATGTTAAATATTATAGGTTTTTTTAAACTTGTCATTCATCCATCCCGAGTGTTTGTGATATTTTTTTTTCAATTTATCATCCTTAAGTACCGTCTTCGCAACGAAGGTTGGCTGCATCAGACCTCCAACATTACCTGTCTCTTATTTTGGTGGTGCACTCTGCTAGACTGTAACCTGTCCATCTCTTAATGTTACTTTACCAATTGTATCTCTGCTACCTCTTGCTCACGTCCCTTCGACTTTACCTTCAAGTAAGGTCTTCAACAGATAAAGATGATGTCAATGAGGCTGAGAACGGGCACATAGTGAGAATATCAGAAATGGGAGTATCTAGCGGTGGCGGAAGGAAAAGTAATTTTTTTGGAAAGTCCCGATGATCACACAATAAACACCTGACCGCGACTCTGAGTCTATATACACTGGGATGGCTGCTGGAACGAAGGGCGGGGCACTTATAGGAATGCCCCGCGTGCTGTGAAGCCAGTTTCTAATCAAGAAGAAGGTCTTCAACAAGGTGCCCTGTCTTTTAATATGTCCAAAATATTTTTTGGTTTGATCTTTATTTCCTTTAATAATTATGTCTTCATACGAAGTATTGTAAGAACCTGTCTCTTGTGATTTCTTTCCCATGCCACAACAGTGACAACCCATCCAGAAACTTCTCTTTCTCTATCTCTCTCTATCTCTATGTCTCTCTCTCTATCTCTCTCCGTCTTCCTTCGTACATTTTTCTCTTTGTTCTTTCCGGTGGTTACTAAATGTTCAAGTTTTAATTTTCTAATAACATTCATAAAATCGTGATTGTCTACTTCGAATTTTTTCTACAATTTGTCTCTTTACTCCAGCATCTCTGAGTACTTCTACATTAGTTTTCTTGGCTGCCCATGGAATTACTATCATTCTTAAACGGATGGTACAAACTCGAAAGGTTCTTGTACATTTTGTAACTTATTACAGTTTATAACTTAGTAACAGTACAGTTTATAACTTAGTACAGTTTATAACTTAGTACAGTTTATAACTTAGTACAGTTTATAACTTAGTACAGTTTATAACTTAGTACAGTTTATAACTTAGTAACAGTACAGTTTATAACTTAGTACAGTTTATAACTTAGTACAGTTTATAACTTAGTAACAGTACAGTTTATAACTTAGTACAGTTTATAACGTAGTACAGTTTATAACTTAGTACAGTTTATAACTTAGTACAGTTTATAACTTAGTAACAGTACAGTTTATAACTTAGTACAGTTTATAACGTAGTACGGTTTATAACTTAGTACAGTTTATAACTTAGTAACAGTACAGTTTATAACTTAGTACAGTTTATAACTTAGTACAGTTTATAACTTAGTAACAGTACAGTTTATAACTTAGTACAGTTTATAACGTAGTACGGTTTATAACTTAGTACAGTTTATAACTTAGTAACAGTACAGTTTATAACTTAGAGCCGTCGATTGTAAGAGACTACTGCATTTTCCAAGCAGAGATACGACACTCTACAAAAATATGACACTCGGGTCAAATCTGACTAGACAAGTAATCTGTAAATGTCTATATGCACAATAATCTGATTTCAGGTAATATGTTAAAGACCAAGACATTAAAACAATATTTATTTGCCTCCTTCCCCGTGAGGAAACCTCGATTTGGTCAGTTAGTCCAAATATGTTGTCCACCTTTGACCTAAAGTCAGGGATATTTAGGGGCAGATGTTATATGACGAATGCCACCATTGACTAATATATTGGGTCAAAGGGCATGAGCCCATGGACCGCTGGATCAGCAACCAACCAACCAATCAACCAACTAATATATTATTTTTATTCAACTATTGTCTAATATATCATTTTCATGTGGCTTCGGTGGCCCAAAGTTTTTTTTTTAATCCAGCGAACTTGAATCTGAAGAATGAACTCTAAACTTGAATCTGAAGAATGAACTCTAAACTTGAATCAGATATGTCCTGTTAGCTGACTTTTAATTCCTCTTTGCAAACATCTGATTTTTTCAACACACAAATTTAATTTGTGTATTTGTGTGTTTAAATAATTAATAGAAAATTTTTAATTTCTAATTTCTACAGAAGGGTCATGGGCAATGATCCCAAACAAATCACTAGATTTATCTGTTGTAAGTCAGCAGGCCGTAGATACGATTTCAAGGTGAAACAAAAATAAGAAAAATAAGGGGGTTCCAAAAAGTAATTTCCAAAAAAATAGTTCCAAAAAATAATATAAAATAGAAATTCGCCCATTTTATTGTAGTGGCTATAATTCTTTTTTTTTTGTATGAAAATTTGATGACCTTTCTACGACACATGGTTACGGTAGATGTTTTATCAAATTTTTGATAACTATATTCCTGGTACGACAAATCATTAAAGCCGACATTTTACCTATATTTTGATGATTATATTTCTAGTACGAAAATTGCTAAGGTAAATATTTTACTTACCTGTTGATGATTATTCATAGTACGAAAATCATTAAGGTAAACATTTTACTTACCTGTTGAAGACTATATTCCTAGGACGAACACTCATGTTATGATTTTTGTAAGGATGAATGAAATTAACCCCACCCCCCCCCCCCCCCCATCACTGGGCTTGTATGGAACTCAATTTCTTTGGTTGGCACAGTGAACATTTCCGAAAATAAAATCTACTTGAATAGGTTCACGAAGTTTGAATGTTCTGTATTTTAGGCCTACTGAATGTTCGAGAATAGATTCAGGAAGTTTGAATGCTATGTTTTTTTAGTCCCACTGAATGCTCGAGAATAGGAGCTAATATTATTTGTATTGTCTACAGAAAATGAAGAACATATCAATCTGCTGATGGCGTAAATCTTGATGGTCATGGAGCTAACTGAGAATTCCCGGCAGGTCTTACTTCTGGTGATTGGCATCTTGGCTCTGGGATGTTTCTTCGCCTCATTTACGCTCTTCGTTAGCGCTGCTTACATTAAGGTCAACGTGGATGCTCGAATGAAACTTATTGAAACCTACAACAGCGACGTACTTCCAGGCTTGTTTCTCTTCGTGGGTGTTGTAAACTTGGTTCAGAACCTAACGTGTCTCTATGTCTGTCTCCAACTAACAGCTGTTGATAATCGGTAAATCTTGTATATCTTTGTGTGTCTGCCTCTTGTCTATTACAGGTAGTTCACTTGCAGTGATGTGTCTATCTTCTCTGTTGTACAGAGCTTAATAATAACAGATATGTCTTACAGATAAACTATATGCATCAGCGGTGAACAAGAACAACCGTTGTCAGTGGTGAAGCATTGCAAAGTGATTTGGCTTGGTAGTTAGTTAGCAAAGATTCCCTATGCAAAGAGTAAATCTAAGTAGGAAGCCAGAGGACAATTTTAAAAATTCTTGAGACTAACGGGAATTGAACCAGTCCGTTCTACGGCACCAAATCGCCTAGCAACAATTGCACACGCGTTTTTCAGTACTTGACTAACAGCATCTCCAAAGAGATGAATCAGTGCTATCAAAGTCATGGCAGCGGTAAACATACAACAAAAGTCTCTTTTTTGTTGCAGAAAACACTGCTGTTATCTGTCATCGATTATGACCACAGTCTGCTCACACTGTCAATAACACACGTTGAGAGTTTGGAAAGAATAGATAATTAATCTATGAGGGCAGTGCTAAGATGTGCGGAATATGCTTCCATTATAGCCATGAAAATCCTGTTAGATTTTTCCCAACAGTAAGGTACGATGTCATGTGCCGCAGGTAAAGGCATACCTTAATATAGGTAAAAATGACCACAACCCATGCATTAATATCTAGATGAGACAAATTGACAATGAATTAAACGCAGAAATGCATGTATGACAGAAGCAGATGACACCTTGCTCAGAGTAGGTGAAATCGAAGAAGTAGGTTAAAACAGTGAATGCGTGGAGGTTGACAAAAAGAAACAGTCTCAGTAAACCAAGAAACGAATAAGTCCGAATGGAATTTTGTTGGATGAAAGAGTTGCAGGAAGGTACTTGAGAAATCGTCTACCTACTCCACTGTAACATCGAGTATGAAAATAGAAATAGTGACGGCGACAATTGGTTGTTTGGTGACTGAAATATCAACTCACAAGGTGATACTCTCAGAATTTCAAAGCTTTGCTGCGTAAGATAGAAACATGAATGTTAAGAAAATACTGGGTCATATTACTGAACAGCCGTGTTGCTCAAAGTATTTCATATACATGCTACTACTGCTTGATCATTAAAGGGTTCGAAGCAGCGAAAAAGCCTACTCATTGGTAACCATTGCTTATGTTTATGGAACTTTATTGCAAAGAGATAGCGACCGTTCAAACAAGGGCAATTATTGATTAACTACATAGTCAAGAAAAACGATGCAGGAGGTGATAACGTGAATATTCAAAGAATGCCAGAAATGTTGATAACCAAGTATGAAGGGAGAAAATTTGTTTTCTCTTGAAAGGCACTGCTTTCTCCAGTTTATGAGGGTGGACTTACAGTTGACTGACATGTGGTCAAAGATTTCCCTGCTTTCTCCAGTTTATGAGGGTGGACTTACAGTTGACTGACATGTGGTCAAAGATTTCCCTGCTTTCTCCAGTTTATGAGGGTGGAATTACAGTTGACTGACATGTAGTCAAAGATTTCCCTGCTTTATCCAATTTATGAGGCTGGACTTACAGATGACTGACATGTGGTCAAAGATTTCTCTGCTTTCTCCAGTTTATGAGGGTGGACTTACAGTTGACTGACATGTGGTCAAAGATTTCCCTGCTTTATCCAGTTTATGAGGCTGGACTTACAGATGACTGACATGTGGTCAAAGATTTCCCTGCTTTCTCCAGTTTATGAGGGTGGACTTACAGATGACTGACATGTGGTCAAAGATTTCTCTGCTATCTCCAGTTTATGAGGGCGGACTTACAGATGACTGACTCAAAGATTTCTCTGCCTTTTTCATTGTACGAGGGTGGACTTTAGTTGACGGACATGTGGTTGAGCCAGTATGTGACACAAAGTACACTCAAAGTGACCAATGAAAACATTGGATCATCCTGTTCAGTCAAGATTAATTACGTAGACACATATACCACTTCTTACTGTCAGACCTGTAAATAGGCTTACACTCCCGGCAGAAATCGCACAAATCTTCCTGTTCATTATCATGGAGCGAATGCAAGAAAGAACAAAAAGTCAGACCGTATATTTTCTATACAATAGGTTCCCAAAGTGGGATGTACACCCCCTCCCTCCATAGTGGACGCTGAAGATTTCTGGGGGGGGGGGTGATAATGGGTTTAGAAACGAGGGAGGGGTGTTTCGGTGGACTAGGGATCGGTGGATCATTATATAAGAAATTAATGATATAGATTTTAAATTAATTATTTTCGCAATTTTTCAATTGATAATCATTCAAAATTTAAATTGTGCATGTTAATTCATCTTATGCACATCTTACACGATAATTTTCTCATCAATTTTTTATTTCAATAATTCAATAACTTGAAAAGTGACCATATCAGACAGAAATAGGTGTCAATTCTCTATTTCAATAATTCAATAATTTGAAAAGTGACCATATCAGACAGAAATAGGTGTCAATTCTCTATTTCAATGAGAAAACAGAGCATGTATTGTTATATATGTGTGTATTATCAATTATGTTTACAATAGAAAATATATTCGCTATATTTCATACCAAAATCAAGATGAATATGGAATATTGATTATCTTATTATCCTAATCGGTTGAACATATATACTGTGTCTCCTGTAACACAGTTACAACATGTGAACTTATCTGGTTTCATTTTCAGTAACCGATTTCATTATTTCTGTTTCTATTCCAGTGTACTCTGAAGCACAAATTGGCCACTACTTTTTGATTAATTTAATTAATGACAAAAGCAGTAATGGGTAATTAGTTGCTACTGACGTCGAAAATATTAAAGGCTCAAACGCGTTTGAGATATAACATTTATATATTGCAAAGTGGGCGGTGGCCCAAAATGTTTGGGAACCTATGGTCTACACTGAAGCTTGCTCTTGGCGTCTCATTATCTTCTTGGTTTATTAAACTTAAATTATTTGCTACTTTTTAGTTTATTAAACTTAATTTATTTGGTACTTTTTAGTTTATTAAACTTAATTTATTTGCTACTTTTTAGTTTATTAAACTTAATTTATTTGCTACTTTTTAGTTTATTAAACTTAATTTATTTGCTACTTTTTAGTTTATTAAACTTAATTTATTTGCTACTTTTTAGTTTATTAAACTTAATTTATTTGCTACTTTTTAGTTTATTAAACTTAATTTATTTGCTACTTTTTAATTTATTAAACTTAATTTATTTGCTACTTTTTAGTTTATTAAACTTAATTTATTTGCTACTTCTTAGTTTATTTAACTTAATTTATGTGCGAATGTCTACAGAGTAGATAATCAGCCAGCAGCCCTATGCTTCAATTATTTTATTCGCTTTAAAGACATGCTTGATAGATCACAATGTTTATATCCTTTGTCCTTATTTTGTGAACCGTTAAAACACTTTTTGTAGGCCCCCTATATCATTTATGTTTCTAAATTACCTATGGAAAGCTCAGGATATAAAACTTCACAGCAAACCTAGGACCTGTAACAGAAATTGTAAGACGGAGCTGTTGTATGACGAAAAAGATTAAAGCATTGTTACATCAAAGGCACGATTCATTTATAAAAAAAATTTAGAATATTGCACAAATTGATTACTGTAAAATAAATGCAGGTAAATTACGGGAAGCAGTGGTAACATTTTTTAGAAAAAAATACGTAAATTATTTTTTAACGAAACGAAATATCGACACAGATGTATTTCACAATATCTAAGACTACTGGCGAATCCAGTGAGCTTCCCGATACACACTGAGAGCCTACACACAAGCACACCATATGACTTTTCACGATATTTGTAGACACAAATGTATTTCACACAGTGAACAGAAAACAGGGATGGACTGTGGAAAGTGTTCGTCAAATTTAGCTGCAGTCCCCTACATACTACCTCTCCAACATCCAAACAAAATTATTATCACCAGGTGTGTAACGGGCAGATCAATGCAGACCTTATCAATATTTTAATCTGAGTTCAGCAAGATCATGAACGCCGAATGAAACTATGCCTAATATTAAAAAATTAAAATCTGGTCACTGTTCCCCGTAATGAACCTAAATATATTTATTTGAAAGCAACCATACAAGAACGACCCTAAACGTTTGATTATATGTTGATGTTTATAATTGAAAAATATTGAACAGAACAGTTTTGTGATTAGAACTCCGAGATAAAGAAGATAACACTAATTATATTTAGTACATGTTCACGTGAAAAATCTTTGACAAAGTACCAGCAGCATAGTCAAAGTATGTATGATCAGAACATGCGTATTTCCAGTGACAATATATGGTTGTGAGGCATGGACATTGACTAAAACAATAGCAAAGAGGATCGCTGCTTTCGAAATGAGATGATACAGTAGAATTTTACGTATACCATGGACAGCTCAACAAACAAATCAAGAAGTGGTTAGATCACTAAACGTCGAAGAGGGATGGCTCCTTAACAACATCTTAACAAGTAAGCTGTGTGTTTTAGGTCATATAAAGAGACATAACAGCATGGAAAGATTAATAGCTGAAGGCATATTTAGCGGCAACAGGTGAAGAGGGCGACCAAAGCGACGATGTTGCAATGATATATCAGATTGCTTAAACATGTCTGTCTCTAGCTGTGGCAAATAAACTCACCCAGAATCTCGATATGTTCAGAGAATCCATAAGGAAGATCACGTTCTGGAAAGAATATGTCACATGATGATGATGACATGTTCAAGATTAGAAAAAGTAATGAAAATGATGTTGTTGATAATGATAAAGATGGTGATGATTTTGATGGTGATGATGTTGGTTGTGATAATAATGAAGATTATGATGATGATAATTATGATGTTGACGACGATGATGATGTTAATGATTATTATAGTGATGATGATGCATCCAATGCATAAATAGACGTGGCGTTGAGAATGCACAAATAAACGTGGCGTTGAGAATGCACAAATAGAAGTGGCGTTGAGAATGCACAAATAGAAGTGGCGTTGAGAATGCACAAATAAACGTGGCGTTGAGAATGCACAAATAGACGTGGCGTTGAGAATGCACACAAAGACGTGGCGTTGAGAATGCACACAAAGACGTGGCGTTGAGAATGGCTAATGGGGATGTGCTGAACCTGCTTCATGAGTTCCTGCTGAAATCGGGCATACTGATAGATGGCAGATTGAGAGTGAGATTGTGAGTATTTGTTTTTACACGCAGAACATATATAACATTACGCCTTCAGAACATACTGAGGAGGGTATTCAACCAACAAGCCACGCCCATCATTAGTACGCATATACTTCGATATTTACTGGAGAAAATGACTATCAATGTATCTGTCCTGAGTGCATTGATGTCGGTTCATAACCTGTAACTCTAGAGGTAAAAGCACCTAGGTAAATCTAACAGATTTTCCTAAACGGTTGAACATATACTGTGTCTCCTGTAACAGAGTACTACATGTGAATTTAACTGGTTTAATTTTCAGTAACCGATTTCATTATTTCTGTTTCTATTCTAGTGTACACTGAAGCACGCATTTAACCGTTGCAGTGAAATTTCATTTATGGTAATGTTATTTTTATTATCAGAGAAGGTTTGATGCGGATGCTAATGCCAATTCTGATCTGTGGCATCATTCTGGTCATATTTGAGTACTCTACGGCTATAGCCTCCTTCGTACACATTAGCATCCTGGAGGACGAGTTTGAGGCCGGCCTTAAGAAGGGAATGGAGGAGTATGTACATGTGTGTTGTGTGTGATGTATATATATATATATATATATATATATATATATATATATATATATATATATATATATATATATATATATATATATATATATATATATATATATATATATATATATGCATACATTGTACGAATATATTCATATCGCATATATATGAAAAATGTAAACACTAACAGGACAGTAGCATTATAAAGAACGATTATGATACAAGCACTGGGTCACCAATAACAAACACGGACACTGACAATAAAAAGACAAATTTTTCTTTAAATTTTAAATTGATCAAAAGACTTGTAATTATAGAAAGGACATGAATACGCACGCCTACTTTTCAGAGTAGCAATAATAGACAGAATCAGAAAGGAAAATATTAGAAAATAATACACATAACCGCAGGTGTATATTACATCAGAAGTCAACAGATAAAGTGGGTGTATACGTTAAAGATGGTATCTACAGGTACAATAAGACCAGTACTAGAATACGGATCAACAGCATGGATTTTAGCAAACACTGCCCATCTACAAGCTCTGGACAATGTACAAACTCAAGCACTTTGCCTTATCACAGGTGCTATAAAGACCTCTCCCTTTAATGAACTGGAGAGAAATGCAAGCATCAACCCCTTGCCATACAGGCCGAACACTAAGACCATGATCCATGCAGAAACGTACAAGAACATTCTAGCACACCAAATGAAGACCAGATTATGTGATTTCGTCGGCGAAAGTTCAAAGTGAAACAGTTTTATTCACCTTTTCCAAAAATTAAACAGAGAATACACGGATGAACTACCAGACAGAAATAGCACCAACACGTTTCCAAGGTACGTGCAGCAATATCAAGATCTCACTATCCGAACCACTTGAAACAACACTTACACTATGAGAGAGCTGAATACTCTCCGAAATAAAACAACACTTACATTATGAGAGAGCTGAATACTCTCCGAAATAAAACAATACTTACACTATGAGAACGCTGAATACTCTCCGAAACAACACTTACATTATGAGAGAGCTGAATACTCTCCGAAACAACAATTAAACTATGAGAAAGCTGAATACTCTCCGAAATAAAACAATAGTATGCAAGATGATTAGGCCACATAATGAGAATGAATCCTTATTGGCCAGCGGCATGAGCATACAAAAAGAAAATGGAAACATCAAGATACAGAGGAAGACCAAGAAGAAGGTGGATTGAAGGAGTTACCAACGTTCTGACAAGGTACAATATTACTGTTTATCAAGCGGTCAAGCTTGCAATAGCCAGAAAACAAATCATCATTAAATCCTGCTACCCCTCACAGAGAAATAACAATAGAGAGATGCAACATGATTTAAGATATGTACCCCAGAAAAGAATGGATACAAGTATATACCGATGGATCAGCGAACAGTTCAGTGAAGAACGGATGAGCTGGCGTTTACATAAAATATTCAGAAAAGTAAAATGAACCCACATGTTCACCAACGGAAATTTTCTGCTCCAACTACTCTACAGAAGTAGAGGTCCTAAGCATCGATGCGGAAATAGTTTAAAACACTTCGAGCCAGTGTCAACAGGTGGTGTTTCTTGTTTATGCAAGTCTGTTCTAAAAGACATTGAAAGTGATAAACCGTAGAACGCCGTAGGAAGCCAAAAGAGAAGTGAGAATCCAAAGTAGAGTGGATACCATCCCGCTGTAGCATACCCCAAAAATGAAATGGTAGGTATGCTAGGAAATAATACAGCACCACAGGAACTGAACGATAATCACTATCAGGAAAAGAGAATCCTCATCAAAGCTATTAGGAAAGTCGACCACTAAAGCGATAACCATCACTATCTTGGCAGAGCTAAACAAGTCGTCATCTTCCTTATGAGAACAGGATAAAGCAGACGGTCGGGCGGGCGGACTGACTGACTGACTGACTGACTGACTGACTGACGGACGGACGGACGGACGGACGGACGGACGGACGGACGCACAAGGCAGACAGGCAGGCAGACAGGCAGGCAGGCAGGCAAGCAGGCAGACAGGCAGGCAGACAGACAGACAGACAGACAGACAGACAGACAGACAGACAGACAGACAAGACAGACTAGACAGATTAGACAGATTAGATAGATTAGATAGATAGATAGATAGATAGATAGATAGATAGATAGATGATAGATAGATAGATAGATAGATAGATAGATATATAGATAGATAGATAGATAGATAGATAGATAGATAGATAGATAGATGATAGATAGATAGATAGATAGATAGATAGATAGATAGATAGATAGATAGATAGATAGATAGATAGATAGATAGATAGATAGATAGATAGATAGATAGATAGATAGATAGATAGATAGATAGATAGATAGATAGATAGATAGATAGATAGATAGATAGATAGATAGATAGATAGATAGATAGATAGATAGATAGATAGATAGATAGATAGATAGATAGATAGATAGATAGATAGATAGATAGATTAGATAGATAGATAGATAGACATTCATTCATGAAGCACAGTTCAATATGTTCAACCTTCAATCTTTACATATAGATACGTGAAAGGAGGGGAGCTCAAAGTGGAAATGGATACAGTTCAATCTGAATATGGCTGCTGTGGTGACCAAGATTACACAGGGTGGTTCTCACACAGTTGGATTGATGCAGAGTATCTCAGAGCATCTAGGGGTGGTGCTAAGAAGTAAGTGTGTAGAAAATATACTTAAATAATTATGCTTGTCGGATAACAGCAGATTCACTCTGACAGAAATGCAAAATAGAATAACAGAGAAACAACAGAAGTGCATATTATTTTTCTTTATTGTTCTGATGAAAGCTTTTTAGTCGAAACTTTCTCTGCGAATGTGTTTCGTATAAGCACGAATGTATGTTGTATTCACCATTAACTTTTTTACTTTAGTTATATTCGTATTTCGTTCATATTATAAATTCCTCCATATTTATAGCTTACTGTTCTTGATTCTTGATTAGAAACAAGCTTCACATCACGTGAGACATTCCCGTAAGTGCTTCGCTCTCCGTTCTAGCAGCCATCTTAGTGTATCTAGACTCAGAGTTCCGGTCAGGTGTTGATTGCGTGATCTCCGGGGCATCCAAAAAACGTACTTTTCCTTCCCTCCCCACTAGATACTCTCGTGTCTAATATTCTCTGTAGGTGTAGGCTCTAGTCTCATTGACATCAGCTTCACTGATACCTCAGCCTCATTGACATCATCTTTATCTTGAAATGAATTTTTTACTGCCTTGATCAAGTCTGCTCTATCTCATCTCAGCAGTGTACCTTCTATCGCCGCATTGCCTGTCAATAAGTCGGCTCTCTCGATTTCTCTGATCCCAGAATGACCACGGCAGTATATCCATGTAATGCTCTGGACAATTGAGTTGTTCAATAAGCCCTACCATTCTTTTCTCAGCATGTACATTTCTATCTTGCGCAGCATGCTTTGAGAATCTGTGAGTATTACCGAGTGTTTTGATGCATCAGTTATCAACCAATTAAGTACTGCTGTAACTCCCTCTATCTCCATCCTCATGCTCGATGTGACAGTGTAATATGCTGAATTTTTCTCAACCAACTACACGCTTGTTCTATACGCAACCAAACCCCACCCGTTTTTATTTGTGTGTTCTGTTGAGTGAGCCACCTGTCTATATGTCTTATTGTTTGAGTGTAGCTGGGCGAGTTCATGCACTATATATTTTAATTCTGTCGACATATAAAGTCGCTGGTCATGATGCCACACATTTCATCACTAAATACCCGCTATTCCTATGACGTAGTATACAAATGCAAATGAGTGAATATTGACTTTGTAGACACCCAGTAATCAAACTAAAGATAACTTAATATGTAAATAGAATGCCTTTTACTAGTATTGTACGTGGTACATTAATTTACTACTCAAAGTCGACTAAATTCTGACTAAATTTACAATACTCTGTTGGTAAATAGTGTAATTTGTAAATTCCCAAAACTACTCACTCAACCCTTGCAGAAAGAAACATATTCCTGAGTATTTATGTACCAGTTTTCATATAAGTATATTATGAGTCCGCCAAAATGGCCGACGAAGATGAATGTGTTGTCATTACGGCATCAAATTAACGGATATTTCTCCCGAAAGAAACGGCAACCTATGAGGGTAAGGTGCCTAGAAATTCAGAATGGATACAGTGAAGAGTGGTGTAAAGAATATTAACCAAAAAGACGATGGACCAGCGATATCGAAGAATGTATGCACATGTCTCTGGCCAATGCAGGGCTGCTTGCACAGAACAGAGATGCGTTCAGAATATCCACGGCGAAGACAACTTTCTGGAAAGAATATGTCACTTGATATAATATTTCTGAATACTCATATACATGTGTTAATATGAGTATAGATTAAACATGTATAATAATATCTGTGAACATTAGAATCAAAGTATCAGATTTTTGTATCAGCTTTACCCCGAAGGTGGATGTGTCGGGCCATTGGCGCAAATAAAACGGCGACACGAGTCATTTCCATTCTCTAGACTATATCCTGCTGGAAATCTAGTAGGGCCATTGTCCTGCTACAACAGAGATCAAATGGGAGTTTGAGAATGAACGCTGAAGAAGAAGTATCAGCTTCTTGTATCAGTTTCTTGTATAAGCATCTTGTATCAGCTTTTTGATTCAGTTTCTAGCTTCTAGTTTTGAGTTTCTTCTTCTTCAGTGTTTGCTCTCATGCAACCACAGGGAATATATCGTGTGATTTCCGCCGGGGAGCGTGAAGTACGTTTGCTGCAGGTTTCACAGTAGAACTGTTTTATTTGCACCTGGGTTGGCCACTCTGTGGTCTGGGCGTCAAAGGTCCAGCACATTCGTTTTCGTCATTCCTTTATTTTGGGTTTGGTCCTTAGTTTCGGGTTTGAGAATGAACGCTAAATAAAAAGTATCAGCTTCTTGGAGAAGCTTCTTGTATAAGCATCTTGTATCAGCTTTTTGTATAAGATTCTTGTATCAGCTTCTTGTATCAGCTTCTTGTATCAGCTTCTTGTATCAGCTTCTTGTATCAGCTTTTTGTTTCAGCTTCTAGTTTCAGTTTCTTGTATCAGCTTCTTGTATCAGCTTCTTGTATCAGCTTCTAGTTTCAGTTTCTTGTATCAGCTTCTTGTATCAGCTTCTTGTATAAGCTTCTTGTATCAGCTTTTTGTTTCAGTTTCTAGTTTCTAGCTTCTAGTTTCGAGTTTGAGAATGAACGCTGAAGAAGAAGTATCAGCTTCTTGTATAAGCATCTTGTATCAGCTTCTTGTATCAGCTTCTAGTTTCAGTTTCTTGTATCAGCTTCTTGTATCAGCTTCCTGTATAAGCTTCTTGTATCATCTTCTTGTATAAACCTCTAGTATCAGCTTTTTCTATAAGCTTCTTGTATAAACCTCTAGTATCAGCTTTTTTATAAGCTTCTTGTATAAACCTCTTGTATCAGCTTCCTGTATTATTTTGGTTTACTTTTACAGCGCCTACAGTGAACCATGGTATAACTGTATTAACTTGTTTTGATTATTATCCATTATCTTTAGAACCAGATTTGATTTTGTACAAAAGTGTTTCTGTGAGTTATCAATGGCTCATCATGTATACACCATTGCACATACCCGTATTGCCTGTTCTGCTGATTTCAAAAAGCAAATATTTAAAAACAAATGTTTGATTAGACTCTAATGACATTGTCTACGCAAGTAAAAACACAAAACGACTAGATGCTGTTATAATTAACACATTTTTTACCAAGTTTTTACAAATATATTTTATTTGACACAACTTGCGTATGATTGAATTGCTGAAGTAGATTTAATTTGAAAAAACTTACTTATGATTGAAATGATGAAATATATTTGATTTGAAACAATGTTCGTATATTTTAATTGCTGAAGTAAATTTGATTTGAAACAATCTGCACATGATTGAACCGCTAATGTAGATTATTTGAGGATTAAATAACAGCAACCTTCCCTTAAATAACCATCTTAAATACAGTATTGCTGGTTGGTTGCTGATCCAGCGGTCCATGGGCTCATGTCCTTTGACTAAATGCCATTAAATGGCATTATATTGATAGGAAGTCTGTGGATTTTCGGCCCACCCCGGGACAGAGCCAGAGAATAACTATTACACCTCCAGGAAGGTAGGTTTCAACCTATGCACTGCTCCTAGCCACTGTAGCCAAGATAGGGTTCACTGCGCTCATTCCCCGCCACCAATTGACTACTGGTTATACCGAACTCCTCTAGTTTTCCAGATGCAACTAAATGTTCAAGTCAAAAGGATTGTCACGTCCTGAGTCACTGTGCCTCTATGATTGGTTTCAGCCATATGAAATAAACAGTGATGTTAGTTTCCTCCTCCCCAGTGCTGCACACATAAATATATATACAGGTAAACATGAAACGCATTTCAACAACAAAATAAAAGCATAATTGTATAGATGACGTGCCATGAAGCTTCTCTAAGAAGATAACTTCAATATAACGGCATGTCATCAACTAAGGTTTTCTGTTGCATGGGTAGTATGTCTAGTGGGCCATTTATGAGACCCACACACGCAACCACATGCGTACAGTATTGCTAACGATGCGAGAGTTAATATGAAGTTTCAGATAAGCAGGAGTGTCGCTAACAGAGTTGCTTCGAGATATATATATATATACATATATATATATATCTTATTTTTGTTTATTACATAAACGTAATGCTGTCAAATAAAATTAGATATCAGTTAGATATATATATATGTAATGAATTAATTAATAGACATAACTATAGATGGGTATATAGACGTAAGACCTCACCGACAGACATACGATTAAGTAAATATGCAACAGACAGACAATTAAATAGACTAACAATACATTTTTCAACGATTTACTCAGATACTTTTCTGGTGACGGTAAATATTACAGCGACGACACACCCTTCAGTTGTTGTGACATAAGGTCTCCACGACCATGCATTCACCACCACATCCACGACAACAGCCGCCATCATAACTACAACTACCAGGTAGAGACAACGCTATACGTTGAAGGTTGCCGTGAAGTTCTCATGGAAATCTACAGTCGCGTACTATGGACAGTAGCACTTATTGCAATAGCTATAGCCACAGCCAAAGTAAGAATTGTTAACCTATTCTAAGAATAATAAATGTTTGATTTTTTCGTTCATTTGCAAAGTCACGCGAATTAGTAGGATATAGTACTTCGAAAACGTAATACGTTGTGTCGTGGTTTACAGTTTGGCTGCGATGTATGCGCTTGTCGCCCATTCTATCTTCTGGGTGCAGCAGGGCTCTTGGGTCACTTTGAACTATGAGATGGGACAGCCGACGCAACTCCTAGAAATCTTCTTAATTGCTTTTTACTGCATGCATGACACGTTCCAACCACACAAGGCGTTGCATTGCTTAAATTTGAGTTTGTGAATTGTTTCTTATGTCCTGCTGTCGCGGCCTGTTTTGTTGTGTTTGTGAATATCCCCAGGTATTACGACCAAATTGATCTTAATACGTGCAGACGTGTGGTTTTTTTTCAAGCCCAGGAGACCTCGGCTAATTACAAGCAACTTGCTCTTAGTATGTGCGGTCGAGTAGTTTGTCATGGCTATCTTCCATACCCAGGAGATTTCAGCTTAAACCAATGTAGTTTAACGAAGCCATCTACTCGAGAGAGCATATATACATATATATGCAAAGTATCGAAAACGATAATGGTAATGGTGATGGAAGAATTCCTCTATATGTGTATGTGAAGGTAGCTCTTGACAACCCATATCTTTTCTAATAAAAGCACATATACCTTACAGTTAGTAACCGAGTCCAGGTGACATCCAAAGTTGTGTAAAGTTCGTTTCCTCAAAGGCACAGTTTTACTAGGAAAGTATATTAATGCATGTTTAGTTTCCGAAAGTCGGCATTTCATTGTCGCAAAAAAAACAACAAAAAACGGGTCATCACGTCCAGCCAAGAAGGAGTATAGCATAAACTTCTGGAGCAGGTAGTTCATCATTCTTATACTAGATCTGCTGACCAATCTGCGGTGATGACACATCTAGTATTCGCTGCCACTTAGAAATCTGCTACAAAATTAAAGAGATGCAGTGTCAGCTGCCCATTTTTTATGTATATATTTATCATCAAAGGGTTCATTTCTTCTTCTTCTTCTGCGTTCGTTTTCAAACTCCTGTAGATTAGCAGGATGTAGTCCGGAGAACGGAATGCGCTGTGTCATGGTTTACAGCATTGCTGCGATATCTGCGCCTTTCGGTCTGACACATCCGACTTCAGCATGGCTTTGGGTCATTGACCCTATATGGGATGGGACAGCCAACTCCATCCCATAACCTCCTTAGTAGCCTTTTACGACATGCGTGGAAGGTAAACAGTGTTGCTATTCTTTGCTCCCCTTTCGGGCCCCAGCTTCACACGGGCACAGCGAAATCTAAGAAATCGAGCAGTGATATGATGTAACAATGATTATTTTTTCACACGTGACGTATGTATATCATGAAAAAGGGCATCGTAGTTGCTAAAATAAATTACATCATGCCTAAATCAGGGGTCGGCAACCTTTTGCTAACTGTGTGCCAACTTAAGGTTTCAAATTATTCAGAGTGCCAACATCATATATCATTTTATGCAATTCGAGGTCAATTTTCTTATTTTACCGTATATTTTATTTTTATATTTTAATTAATTAATATATAGTGATATTCAATAATATGTAAAGTTGTAAACAAAATTAAAAGAAATAGAGTTTCTTAAAACTTTTTTATTATTAATGGGAGCCTTGCTCTTGCATGGTCTTGGCCAGTTGCTCAATATCGACAACATACTTTGTTACTTTGAGTTTGACACAATTTTCTAAATGTTCAGGCGTTAGGCGAGTGTGGAAATAAGCGAGGAAACTCCTCTAATCGATATATAATCAACTTTATGATGTTCGTCCGTCGTGATCGACGATGACCAAAAACTCAACCATAATAATAATAACAATAAATAATAAAATAATAAAGTTAATAGTGCGTTTTTAAATGACTAGCAAGTCCAATGCGCGCACAAAATGTTCTTTTACAGAATTGACAACAATAGAAGGTATCTGTGTGAGGTTGAGATGTTTTTTCTTTTCTACGTGTCCGCTTCTATCTTGCAGTTTCTTGTCTGAATTCTTCCGCCGCTAGTGCTCCCGTTCTAAATTAGTAAAGATAAGTAAATAAATGGGATGAGAAATGACTAGCGCTGAAGTTGGTTTATAGTGTGGAAGAGTTGCGCTAATAGTCAACCACACTCTCTCTCCTGAGTTTTATCTTGGTCCAGTGGCAAGACAAAGTCGAGACAACTGGGAGAAAATCAGGTGCAGTTGATG